>OZ024831.1:53355495-53806674 GCA_964016985.1 Anodontia alba
CTAAAGGAGGATTTACCTCAAGAGTCATTTTCGGCATCATTTTAGGGCGGTTATCAAACTGTTACAGACCAGATGACGGTCAAGCTAACCACGTGAACGACCGATGAACGCAGAACGACCGGAACGCAACTAGGACCGGACCGGAATGACTGGAACGGAGCGGCGGTCGGTTCCATTCCTCGCTTTCTGAGCGTCCCAGTCCGTTCCGGTCCATGCCAATGAAAAAATGTTTTTACTAAAACTGAGTTATTATTAGACAAAACGCAATTTTACATTTAAACAATAAAAAATGGTCGTTCTTCCCGCTCAAATGCATATTCTAGAACAGTATTTTTTTTTTGAAAACGACAATCTAAATAATACCGAACCAGCCTACAGCCTACGCTGTCTCCTATATGCTGCCAAAGGAGATTTGTACTTGGTGTGTCAGCTATGGACTACTTGGTGTGTCAGCTATGAACTAAGGGTCCTCTCTCTCTCTCTCTCTCTCTCTCTCTCTCTCTCTCTCTCTCTCTCTCTCTCTCTCTCTCTCTCTCTCTCTCTCGCTCTCTCTCTCTCTCTCTCTCTCTCTCTCTCTCTCTCTCTCTCTCTCTACTATATTTACTGCCGGTAGATTTAGCCTTACTGGCAAGGTGCAAAAGTACAAGAAAAAGGTGAAGGTGAAAGAGTTAAACATACATTTTAATAGTTCAAAAACAACACATTCTTCACCGTGGCACATGACGGCCAAGGGATCGAACTGCCACACCAAACCGGCCCAGTGTTGGCAGCACAACAACTTGGACAGGCAACCCATCCAAGCACACAAAAATATACAACACAAATCTGAGGCAATTAAAGCGGCTGGCAAACCCAGGTGGCTGTACAAAGCACAACACAATGATTCCATTCCTCCACAGGTTCCATCCAACTGACCACCCCAAAATACTGGACTACTTCAGCACTCCGCTACCGCCAACATCCCTCCCAGCACAGGGACATCAAACAGCAGTGGTACGCCCCAGCAATGACCACACCATTGCTTTAAAGCACCCATACTCACTTCAACACACACACACACACACACACACACACACACACACACACACCTGCATACTTGGAACCGAGTCTCCATATTCCATCGCTACCCGTACCCTGCAGGAAGCCAAGAACACGAAATAGTCAGCTTGACCGTTGTTTATACTGTACCAGATTCATAATACCATATTAGGAAAGAAAATGTTTTGTCGTCATTTTATGGCGGTTGTGAAACCGCTGCCAGATCTGACATACCAAACTAGGAAAGAAAATGTTTCGTCGTCATTTCAGGGCGGTTATCTAACCGCCTCTATAGATAACATACCATATTAGGAAAGAAAACGTTACGGCGTCATTTTAGGGCGGTTATCAAACCGCCTCGCGATTTAACATACCACATTAGGCAAGAAAACGTTTCGGCATCATTTTAGGGTGGTTGTCGAACCGCCTCCAGATTTAACATACCAAATTCCGAAACCCGTTTTCCTGTTACTACCAACTAATAACTGCCTATCAAAATAATTCCCTGCCAACGCTGATAATGCTCTGCACTCAAAAACATTAACCTTATACACTCTGGTGCTTATAAATAGCGAATAAATAAACAAAGCCAAAGAAAACTCCCAACTTTGAAGAAATAAGCGTTCAATCATATTGAGTATGATATCGGACGACGAATATGAATATTCCAGTATAACGCGCCAGACCTACAGCGTTGGGTAATACGTGTAATCCGAGTCGCGATCCTACAAAACACTGAAAAGGACCTACTCCACCGAAAAGGACCGACTATACCCAGTCGCCATGCCTGTAAAATGTTAAAAAAAGAGGTCCGTGGCACATGCCTTGCTTTCTGCTCTCAGATTACATTTTACAAATAAATGTGTATACTCTTTATGTGTGGCTTTTTTTTTTTTTTTTTTTAATTTCAGCGTAAATCCCAATCAGCTTTAGAGCCCTATAGAACTTCAGGCAACCGCTCCCATCAGCACTCTCAGTGCTTAAAATTGTACTACAACTAGTATTGATCGTTCGTACTTTCGGAACAATCCTCATTGTTGAATATATGTTTCCAAATGATTAATCCACCGCTTAGTAATGACTGGTGCTTTGTCCATCACGAAAACATACCTATATAATTTTGAACCCTTAAATCCCACTTTTATAAAGTTAAACTGGGATTTACAAGGGTATACATATTTTTTTTAATTTCTGCTCAAAAATATAGATTGTGGGAACTCGTTAGAACCGCCTCGGTGAGGCGGTTTTAACGAGTTCCCGCAGTCTATGTTTTGAGCAGCAATATAAAAAATATCAGATATTTTTATCTGAAAACTCTGTTTTTGAAGGTGAAATTTTCAGCATATTTGAATAGGCGTGTTTTCGTAATGCAGAGGACTTGTATTGAGGAGTATTTGGTGATAATTATGGGATAATAGTCTCCAGGTCTCCATAAAATATGTGTTATGGGTATTCATTCGAACTGACTCGCCAGCTTCTAATTAGTACCCACAACGTATGTTTTTAATACGAGAAATAAGAAAAAATGTGTTCCTTTTTGCCAAGACTTTAGAATCTGTCCGCCAGTACTCACATACCTGCCCAGCAGGCACACAACGCTGAAACAACGTCGAGTTGACGTTGTTTCAATGTTCTGTGCCTGCGGGGCAGAAGTCAGTGAGTCTGTACACTCACTAACAGCACAGAAAGTCTGGATTAAGTCCGAGCTGTATTACTAATGGTTCGGTTTAGGTTATGGTTAGGTTAGTGTAGTTAACTTTTACTACTCTCTGGGCATTTTCAGCAGACGATAAATTGATGATATTTTTCTTATTTTTCCCAGAAAACAGGATTTGACATTTCATGCAAATTGTCTCCTAAGGGAGACAATTTGCATGAAATGTCAAATCCTGTTTTCTGGGAAAAAATAATTAGGGAGACAATTTGCATGAAATGTCAAATCCTGTTTTCTGGGAAAAATAAGAAAAATATTTCAAAATGTCGTCTGCTGAAAATTTTACCCAAAGTGCTAAGCGGTAAGGGGTTATATTAAATATGCCTACATCTGGACTATTTACAGATAGTTTGGGTGAGATTAAATGGCGGACAGATTCTAAAACTGAAAAATTATACCGGAAGAATCATCAAAGACTTCACCTCAATAAGTACTATGGTATGTGAGAAACGCTATTTTCTGCACGCGAACAAGCTCAGAGTAAATCCACTCAGCCCAATTTCATGCAGTCTAACCATTTCTTTACTGACCGTCTGTTTAATGTCAATATTTGGTAGAATATAAATGACGAGATTCGAAGATACGAGCCAAGCCACGTTAACCAGTCTCGTCATTGCTCTTTTGAGATGAGAAAAAGTCGGCTGATCCCTAGACGTCCTCATTTATTCATATATAACTCAATAACTAAAAACAGAATTGTCTAGATACTGCTGAGAATCCAGTCATGCAAGCGCCGAGAACATGAAAAAAAAGTCTGATTAAAGCTGACGTCACTGCATTAATACCAGCTATTCATACCAGTTAACAAGATAAATATTTTCTTATTTCACCTCAAATAATAAAGCTAACAAAAATTATGTGTACCTGTTGTGGCTACCGCTGCGCTGCGAGGTATCCACAATTCATGTGTTGTTTGTGTGCGTGTGTATGTTTTCTTTTTGTTCGTTTTTGTTGTTGTTTCGGTTTTGTTTGTTTATTTTCGTTTGTTTGTTTGTTGTTGTTGTTGTTGTTGTTGTTGTTGTTGTTGTTTTGTTTTGTTTTGTTGTTGTTGTTGTTTGCTTGTTGTTGTTGTTGTTGTTGTTGTTGTTGTTGTTGTTGTTGTTGTTGTTGTTGTTGTTGTTGTTGTTGTTGTTGTTGTTGTTGTTGTTGTTGTTGTTGTTGTTTTGTTTTGTTTTGTTTTTGTTGTTGTTGTTGTTTGTTTTTTGTTTTGTTGTTTTGTGGTGAAATAATTTTGATAACTCTCTTTAATTAGAGCTTTGTAAGCCATGACATTTTTCACCGCATAGTTTGTTAAGTGAGGAAAGTTTTGGTTCCTAAGCCTATTAAGATAAATTTAGGGAGTTAAAAGGTCTCTAGAAGTAACAAACTTGGAAAGATGGCTTAAACTGCAGCTGGTTTTAGGTGCCATGTGGCGGAGTTGCAAAGTTTCGCCGTACTGCATTCTTGTAGTTTTTATTTCTCTTTTCTTTGGGATCATTAAGCCGATTCTAGTATCTGCAGAAATCAAGTTTCGCTTAACCCATGTCCTGCTGAACCCGGAAATACCTTGCCTTTGCAAACAGTGAAGATCCAGATCAGTTGGCTTCGGAAGAAGCCAACTGATCTGGATCTGCACTGTTTGTCATTTAGTATGTGAATTTATATCAACAGCCTGGATCTAGTAATCTGATTGGCTGAAAATTAGAAGTGGGCGTGGCATTTTAATTTATTCAGCATGACAAGGGTTAATGGTGCTACCCTGGTGGGGTCCTGGTTCCGATTATCCTTCATTTAGGTGTCCTTTGCTTCGAAGGACATTTTTTATAGATTAAAAACTGCATTTTAACAATCCGCTGAATCATGCAGAGCCTTATAAATCCGTTTTCACTATACAAAGTTTCAATATTTATTTCAAACTACGAAAGCTCCATAGGAACACGTTGTTATGAAAGTACGAAATGAACAAATTAATGAGAAAACAAATTAGAGAGAAAAAAACAAGAGAAGGAAATATGAAATATGCATTCAACAATGCCTGGCCCATGCTGCAAACTTACCATAATAACCCTAAATATTTGGGACAGACAGGCCTGAGCAAACAGTATAAACCCCGATCAGACGCCGCAGAACGCGGCGTCTGATCTGGGTCTACACCGTTTGCCACACATCCAGCACTATAGTAAAGGTGTCCCAATATTTAGACCAAATACTGTAGTTTAGTATCGAGTTCACTAATGCCAATTAACCAGAGATTTGTAAACTTCACTATCTGCTACATATTTTGGGGGGAGCATGGAGGTACACAGACTTGGTTTGACTGCGGCACTGAAGGCTACGGGTTCGAGCCCAGCTCAGATAGGGAAACAGATGAGTATTTTAATGTATCGTTACATAGCACTCAACAAAATTAACACAAATAATTATATTTTCTAATTTCTTTTTGTGAAAGACGTTCTAGTTACTTCTAGAACAGCTTGAAGAGCTTCCATTATTATTTATACTAGAACCTCTTAGGTTGGAGTAAAAAGATACCATAAATCACAGCTCCTGATACTGCGCTTTTTTAATCGAAAATTGCTAATATTATTCTTATTTCTCCATGAAAAAATATGTTGTGGTACTCATTAGAAGCGCCTCAGCGAGGCGCTTCTAATGAGTACCAGCAACATATATTTTCATGGAGAAATAAGAAAATATTATGCGGATACACATGTTATCTGGTGCTGTGGCAGAACATTCCGCAATCTCCATACGTAAACAACACAGTTTTCAGAGATTCCATAAAAATCCGTTAAACAAACATTTTTAAAATATGAGTATATGCTTTGTATTACTGGAATGAAGTATCTACTAGATTAGACTGGCTCCAGTCTTCAGTGACTAAATATTTATCTTATAATTCCGTTTGATACATTCACTAAAATCAAATCAATATAATATCATGATTATAAAGGCCGGTGACTCAGTGATTTCACTACCATAAGAGAAAAGTTCAGTTTCGTTTGATTCTACTCGTATAGGTACAGGTAATGCATTTTTTATGCAGTTATCGTTTATTTCAATAGACTAATGAAGTCGAATTAAACATACAATCTTCATATCAACATTTTACAGAGTACTACAGTTCGAGATAAGAGGCTTTTTTTTTAACTAAAAACTATTGTTTTTTGTTGTTGTTTTGTTTTGTTTTTTTATTTTGCTTTGTTTTTTTGTTAATTTGTTGTTGCATTTTTGGTTGTTTGTTGTTGTTGTTGTTGTTGTTGTTGTTGTTGTTGTTGTTGTTGTTGTTGTTGTTGTTGTTGTTTGTATAGTTTTGTTTTTGTTTGTTGGTTGTTGTTGTTGTTGTTGTTTTAATGTGTTTCTCCACAAAAATATATGTTGGTTTAAACGAATTTTATTTTTAAAGCAAATATAAGATTACACACACACATATATACATATATATATATATATATATATATATATATATATATATATATATATATATATATATATATATATATATATATATATATATAGCAGATCAGATGCATAGGATCTGACTGTAAGCTGTAATGCTTATGAATGTCACTTCATAGAAAAAGATTAATATACAATACAACTGAACGGTATGACTAGTAAAAAATATTGATGCACATTTTATGAACGAACGAATGAACGAACGAGAGAGACAGACAGACAGACAGACAGACAGAGAGGGAGAGAGAGAGAGAGAGATTTTGACCGACTGACAGCAGTGCCTAAATATATTTGTGGTCAGAAATTATATATGTCGTTTTGTACATTGGCCCACAACTGATGACTTAGCCTGGGTATGCTATACAAATCGTCCAGACTTAGCGATGAAATGCTGTACTTGCAAGAAAAGGACTTCGTTCTCCTAAGGTGATGAAATTATATATAAATTATATGTTGCGGTTACTCATTAGAAGCGACTCATTGAGGAGCTTTTAATGAGTACTCGTAACATATATTTTTGTGGAGAAATAAGAAAAAAAAATATTCATCTGGATATCCCGTTTAATCTGAAAAAACGATGATGGTGATGCTGAGTTGGCGGTTTACATCCTTTTCAAAATTATTTAATTCATATCGTGACATGGAAGGGTGATTACGAAAGGCTCCATCACGAAAACATGCCTATATGATTTTGACCCCCTTAAACCCCACTTTTATAAAGTAAAACTGGGGTTTACAGGGGTATACACTATTTTCCTTATTTCTGCTCAAAACATAGATTGTGGGTACTCGTTAGAACCGCCTCGGCGAGGCGGTTCTAACGAGTACCCACAATCTATGTTTTGAGCAGAAATATGAAAAATATCAGAGTTTTTTTATCTGAAATTTTTCAGTTGTTGGAGGTGAAATTGTCTATATATTTGAATAGGCGTGTTTTGTAATGCTGTGCAACGAAGCACCCCGAAGTTATAAGTTGAATTTCACATTCAATGGGTTTCCAACCCGGACCCCGTAATCTGAAGTCAAGAGTGCTAACCACTCGGCCACCTGTCCAATTACTGGAGCTGTGGGAGTACCTGAGAGTGCTTCTGTATATCAAAAAAAAAAATAAAAAATAAAGAACCGTAAAAATATTTTGTGCTTTCGATGTTTGCATTCAAGGCATGGAGAACCTTTTCTTGTGTTACGATCTTTAGTGCATCGATAATCGAAATGAAGCCAAAGTAATGTCTGTGTCAAGATGGACGTCTTAAGAAAAGAAATAAAACCAAATAATTACGGACAAGAGCTCAAGCTAATGAATAGTCTCACAATGCGAGAAAATCGAACGACCCTGAAATCATGTTATGCACATCAAAAACTCAAATCAGCACGCACATTCGCGCACTCTGCTCAGAGCGTTCGTTCACTTATTGCAGAATCAGTATATTGAACAGAGAATGTCCAGATATCGTCGAACAGAGAACAATCTAATATCGATTAACAGAAAATGCCCTGGTATCGACAAACAGACAAAGCATCGAAGAACGGCGAAGGCCATGATATCGACAAACAAAGTCTTGATATCGACGAACTAAGAAGGCACTCATATCGACGAAGAGAGAAAGTCATAATATCGACGAACAGAGAAGGCCCTGATATCTACGAACTGAAAAGGCCCTGATATAGACGAGTGAGCCCTGATATCGAAGAACAGAGAAAGCCTGATATTAACGAACAGAGAGAAAGTCCTGATATCAATGAACACAGAAGGCTCTGATATCTACGTATAGAGAAAGCAATTATCTCGACGAGCCCTGACATCGACGAACAGAGAAGGCCCTGATACGATGAGCAGAAAAAAGCCCTGATTATTATGAACACAGAAGGCTCTAATATGAACGAACAGAGAAGGCCCTGATATCGACAAATGAAAAAAAAAACCTAGATATCGACGAACAATAACAAAGACAGCCCTGATATTGACGAACAAAGAAAGTCCTGATTTTGAAGAATAGAGAAGGCCTGATATTAACGAAAAGAGAGTTTCCTGATATCAACGAACAGAAAAGGCATTGATATCGTCGCACAGAGACTGCATTGATATCGACGCAGAGAAAAGACCCTGATACGAACAGAGAAGGCACTGATATTGTCGCTCAGAGAAGGCCCTAATATCGACGAAAAGAGAAGGCCCAGATATCGATGAATAGAGAAGGCCCTGATATCGACGAACAGAGAAAGCAATGATACCGACAAACAGAGAAAGCAATGATGTACACGAACAGAGAAGGTCCTGATGGCGACGGACAAAGAAGGCACTGATCAGCATACCACGAGAAAAGGCGCTTTTTCAACCAAAGTATTGATATTTTCTTATTTCTCCACGAAAACATATGTTTGTGGGTACTCATTAGAAACGTCTCACCGACTCGCTTCTAATAAGTACACACGTGGAGAAGTAATAAAACATTTTGTCTGAATGCACCACAGCTACAGATAAGAGGGGGTATCCACATAACATGTTTCTTATTTCTTGACGAAAACATATGTTGTGGTACTCATTAGAAGCGCCTCGGCGAGGCGCTTCTAATGAGCACCCACAACATATGTTTTCATTGAGAAATTAGAAAGATATCAGCAGTTTTCGGATGAAAAAAAGAGCATTATCTTTTCTATGAATGCACCACTTATCATGAGTTATGGACCAGACTGCATAGATCGGAGCACTTTTTTTTTTTTTTTTTTTTTTGTGCATATGCTAAGGTCTTTTCCTGAAGTTGTGCATTTTATGCTTTAGCAGACTGGACACACTTTCAAGGTAGACAACGCTTTCAAAACTGTTTTCCTCTATTCTTAAAAGGGGGTCGTCTCTAAAAGGAAAGAATTTGCTCCCTTTTCAGGGAGCAAATTCTTTCCCTTTAGAGTAGACCCCTTCTCAGAAGGTGTTTGGTATACAGCGAAACAAACAAGAAATCACCAAATTTCTCCCTTGTATAAAATGGCAGATAATCTACCGAGTGTACCTGGTCCCCTTAAAATAGACTGGTTCCAGTCATTTCTGCACTTGTTTTTTATCACTTCCTGTAGCTGTAGCAAATTTTGTCTCTTTAATCCCATTTCACAGTTTTACTACAGAAACTCAAGCTTTTCCACTAAGAGACATAACTGATTAAATCATATATACTGTACCAGATTGTATAACTTTGAAAAGAAAAGAGGAAAGGACAGAAAAGATAGAGTCTGGAGACAGACTACCCTTAAACAAGTATCTGATATTTTGGATGGACTCTTCCAACATACTGCAGCAAAACCTCAATGACACGAACATCTTTGGGGCTATCTTTGGGACCATGGAAATTTATTCGAAGGATGGGTATTTCGAGCCACTGATAGTTCGTCATGGCGCCAGGTCAGGAAGTAAATGCTGATAATTTAGGGAAGTCGTTTTGATTTTCCATACAATAATGGTATGTTGAGTGTACTCATTAGAATAGAATCTAATGAGTACACTCGTGAAATCATAAATTAAGAAAATTTCCTAAAATATTTGTTTCTCGAGCGATCGGAAGAATTTCGTATAGACTCAAAAGCGAGTTCGAATTAGCCATAGTAAACGAGCTATCGGGGTTCGAGCTATTGCGGTTTGACTGTATTTACAAAAGTCAACGTATTTTTAAAACTTTAAAGTTTTAACCTTGGTAGTGAACTTATGACCTTGAAACTAGATTTAATATATTGTCAATAAGGAAATGACAAAGCAATAAAGTATCTTTCCTATTCTTGTGAGAAACTGACATTCAGCGGAAAATGACTTGATTTAATACCATATGGATAAAAAATATACAATAAAACTTCAGTAACTCGAACACCGATGATTCGTTTACCGTGGCTGATTCGGACTCGTTTTTGAGTCACTTGGAAATTCTTCCGATAGCTCAAGAAAACAAATAGTTAGGGATTTTTTGGGAAATTTTCTTACTTTATCATGAAAATATATGTTCTATGTACACATTAGAATCTCCTCATAATAGAAGAAAGTTTATATAGAAACACAACGAGTCCGGTATCGTCAAATAAACTGTATATTTAATATACAAATACTCAGTCTAATCAGGGCCTCTCTATTTGTCGAACCGAAGAAAGCGGACAACACTGGCCCTGATTAAACGATCCGAATGCACGGGCTGATCAGGACCTATCACGGCTCATATATTGCTCAATACATGTAAAACACGCTGACACTGAAATGTCAGTCCTGTGATGTCAGCAGACGAAATTTTGTAATAGCATTATCGTCTTTTTTCCCCAGTGAACTTGCTTGGTATTTCGATGAACAAAATGTCAAAGTCTATTTATCTGCGTAACATTGGGGAAAACCACATTTTTGTTGTCAGTTGAATCCGCCTGAAGGGTGACCCTTAGCATGAAAATGTGCTTTTTCAATCATACAACAGAAGGCCGTATCAGTGTTCTGTTTGTCGATACAATGTACCGTAGTGAACGATTCTGAACGCTCGATACGATTCTGAACGCTCGATACGATTCTGAACGTAGACAGAGAAGGCTCAGATAAGCCTGCGCAAATGCGCAGGCTCATCTGAGCCTTCGCTGTCCGCTTGTAATAAGAACCCGTTTCTCATGATAATTTAAACCGAAGGTCTTTACGATTTGCTTTAAAAAGCTAGGTTTATCTATTATCATAGTTAACATACTTTTAAAGAAAGAATTACAATACGAAATTATAATCGACAAAGTATTAATGCTTTAGCAAAGGAAAACGAACTTCACGGATTTATAATAGTCGGAAGCGTGCGCATTATCGAACTGTTAGCGCTCCCGAGTTCGATGTATACGATATTTCGAGGTCGATTCCCGCTAGACGATTTACGACTGTTCATTGCGCCGAGTCTTTCAACATAGTATCACGCGGCGTCTGATCCGGGTCTATACTGTTAACCACGCCTCTAATAGTGCTTTTTGTTGTTGTTGTTTTTTTATTTTGTTTTTTGTTTGTTTTAACTTTTATTTACAATCGAACTGATAGTTAAATAGACTTGTCCAAATTTTAGGACAAGTATGGTGGGTAGTTATTAAGGTGTCTGAATGCATAGGGCGAATACATGTTTTAATCGTAAGCACTCCCTGAGCAAACTTATCAGACGACTTTCGAATAGACTGGTAATAATCGCTTCGAAACAATGGAGACAGTTCCATGAAGTGTTAAGCCCCTATTTCCAGGGAAAATAAGAAAAACACATGATATGTCGAGGCCTATTTTCTGGAAAATAAGAAAAACTGTTTAAAAAGTCGTCTGCTGTCATTTAACCCTTTCAACCCTGCTGACAAAAATGCCTCTGCAAACAGTGTAGATCCAGATGAGACGGCTCATCAGGATCTACACTGTTTGCTACACTGTTTTTCAGCTGAGACTAAAGCTCCTATTTTTAACAATGGACTTGTCTAAATTCAAAGATAGAAGAGTCTACTTCAGGAACACAGGGGTGAAAGGGTTGAATCGAGAAGTTAAGTTGTACATAGCACTAGTTAAGGCGCTTTTTTCAATCCAAAAGTATTAACATGTCTCTTAATTCTCCACGAAAAACATATGTTGTAGGTACTCATTAGAAGCGCCTCGCCGGGGCGCTTCTAATGAGTACCCACAATATATATTTTAGTCGAGAAATTAGAAAAATATTAACCTGATACCCACTCTTATCTAGAATTATAGTTTTACATTACCTGAATAGTCATCCTGTGCCTGCACATACGAAGACGTCAGTCCCAAGATAAGAATAACAACAGTCCCACTAATCCAGGAAAATTCTTCCATTCTTGGCGCCAATTTCCTGCGTGATAGGCACTATTCCTTACATTTCAAAACGCACCATACATTTCAAAATACACCCCATGCTGAGTGCATTTCATAAAACTGTCAATACTTTAATAAGAAGCCATTATTTTGGCACATTTTATATTTCATATTTCCACAAGTTAAAATATTAAGCCTATGTAAGACAGCAATTTATAGATCCCCAATTTACATGAATTTTGTATTCATCGCTTAGTTCGTACATTGTCATTCATTGTGAAACGATATATAGCCTACTCATTAAAACACAAATACATTTGAATCACACGAAACACAATTACATTAAAATCACGCTACTTCCCCATGTTGACAACACTTAATATTTTCCTGTGTGTATGTGACGCCAAAGAGCAACATTCCACGCACTTATTTATTATTATATACACGTACTAGTAATACTAACTTTCTCTCTTAGCGTTCTAGCGTTGCTCCAGACATACTCCTGCCAAGAAAATTATTTATCCCAGGCCATATTGTTTGCATATTCTTTTTCTCTCATTACCACGCTCCCTTTCGATTAATTACACATAACAGGTTAATCGAGTCCGACATGCTCGTGCCATCCAGCGTGCGCGTGTGACGTCATAGCTTAACGTTAATGATTAATCCTTGCAATCTCCGTTTTCTTCCCATCCTGTCTTCTGATTATTGTTTCTGATGTATAGCTGTATTCCTCTGGCAGCAAGATAGTTTTTAACCTTTACCACTCTATGGGCAAATGGAGCAGACGACATATTGATGATATATTCTTTTTTATTTTTACCAGAAAAAAGGCTTTGATAATTCACGCAAATTGTCTCCTGAGACAATTTGCATGAAATGTCAAAGCCTATTTTCTAGGAAAAATATTTTTTAAAAAATGGTTCAAACTGTCGTCTGCTGCAATTTTTATCCTGCATGCTAAGCTATAATACGATCAATACCATATTTCACCTCGTTTTCGAGCCTTCGCACACAAACCTGAAATGAACAGGGAAGCCAGCTTATCATATATGCGAACAGCGATGGCACAGACCAGCCTGCACAACTGCAAAGGCTGACCTGTGCCTCCGCTCACACAGTATCGGAGCCTTCTCACAGTGGCGATTGGGCAGACTGTATTCCTATAGTAGATCATTTTAAGTTAAGGGAAGTTGATGCACATGGTAAATTTTCCACCATAAATTTACAAGGATGACTTTTTGTGACTTCCTATTTGTACTTTTCTGCTCACCTAGCCTTCTAAAAAGGGCTCTTACAGGAAAGAATTCGCTCTGAAAAGCGAGCTACTCTAAAAGGGGAAAAAGTGCTCGAAACAACTCAGGTCGACTTTCAAAGAAAAGAATTTGCTTCCGAGGGAAGCAAATTCTTTTTCTTTTAAGTAGATCCTTTTCAGAAAGGGACCAAATTCTTTCCTCTCGAAGTAGACCCCTTTCCAGAAGAAGAAGGGAGCCATTTCTTTCCTTTAAGAGTAGACCCCTTTCAGAAGAGGGGGATGGAATTTCTTTCCTTTTAAAGTGTTGACCCCTTCTGAAAAGTGATACAAACCAATTTTACGGTTAGCTACCCTGAAAGCTTTGTTATGCTACAGAAATGAAGGTGCAGATAACTGCAGTTTGATCATGGCATTCAATTTCCATCAATACATGCTTTCCATCAATACATGCATGTAACAATATCCTCTGATTTTATTTATTTAATTATTTATTTATTTATTTATTTATTAATTTTTGTGTTTATTTATGTATTGTATTGTATTGTATTGCATTGTATTGTATTGTATTGTATTGTATTGTATTGTATTGTATTGTATTGTATTGTATTGTATTGTATTGTATTGTATTGTATTGTATTGCATTGTATTGCATTGCACTGCATTGCACTGCGTTGCGTTGCGTTGTGTTGCATTTTATTGTCTTGTCCTGTATTCAATTTCCATTAATACATGCATGTAACAAGTTTATTTATTTCGTATTTATTGTATTGTAATTGTATTGCATTGTATTGTATTGTATTTTGTTGTGTTGTATTGTATTGTATTGTATTGTATTGTATTGTATTGTATTGTATTGTATTGTATTGTATTGCATTGTATTTTTGTTTTTGCTCTCCGACTCATTTTACCATGATTCAATGAACCACGCCAGGAGAAAAGGGGTCACATACGCATTAAAGATCCAGATCAGTCGGCAAAGCTGCACAACCTGCTAGGGTCCTTTTGCATACATCGGCACATTCAAAAGCATCCAATAGTTCCGCCAACGGACACAGCGATGGCCCAGATCAAACTGTGCGTATGCGCAGTCTGATCTGGGCCTTCGCAGTCCGCATTTGTCCCAAAATTACCTTTTTCCCTTGGGTTGGCTCAAATGCTATGGGGAAATTGCCATGTCTGATGCACGCAATGTCTCTCTCAAGGTCTTTATTCGCAATGGAAATAAGCTTTAGTGAAGTACACACTGCCGCAAAAAAGAAATGCAACCAGCATTGTGTGGAAGTCGGATACAGCAACCTAGGTAAAGTAAATGCTAAAATTATGCTGAGGTTATATTTAACAATATTATGCTTAAACGTTACATCAAACGTCTCCCCAATTTTCGCCATTGTTCTAATATATTCCGGGTCTGAAAAAATACTGCATGTCCACGTCGTGTGGGGGATACCGAAATTTTAGTGCTTACCATGGGAATCCTAAGATACGCCATGGTCAATAAATAGTCATTTGTTTGCAGCAAATAAAACGTATGCATTTTACGTAAACAGAAACAAAACATTAACTATTGGTATATAGAATATGCAGGAAAATACGTTTATATTCTTAGTAGTATACTACTATTCTTTGATACAAAACCATAGTTATTGTTTTTTATTTGTTGGAAATCGGTCAGCTCTAAAGGGAACGCTCCTACAGTCTGCAAGGTTTAGGCAGTTGCTTCAGTTAAATCTGTCGTTCTAAGAACCAGAATTGAATAATAAAGAAACGACAGGGGCGTAGTGAAGTTTTCATTATGACCAAAGCTGAAAGGCGGGTGGGGTACTTTGAGAATATGGAACAAAGCAAAAGCTAGAAAATAACAGACACGGTTAGCCTAGCAGACGAATCACATGAAATGCCAAGTCCTATTTAAAATTCTCTGAAAATAATTAAAAGAAAATAAATGTCGTCTGTTACAATTTTGCTTGGTGCTTTAATTGTTAAACTCAGCATAACGATTAAATAAAATTCAACTATTAAACGCAAAGCATGCTGGGTAAAAATTCTAGCAGACGACATTTTAAAACTAGTTTTCTTATTTTTTCAATAAAAAAGGCAAAAACATTTCATGCAAATTGTCTCGAAAGGAGACAATTTGCATGAAATGTCATAGACATTAACATTTCATGCAAATTGTCTCCTTTCAAGGTAAGAGGTAAGAAAAGATCTAATCACTTTGCCGTCCGCTGACCTTATACAAAGAATGGTGAAGGTTAAAAACTGTAGCTTCAAAAATAAAGTATAGATTTAGAATTTTAACCCTTTCAGTCCTGTGCACAGGAACCTGTGCAAACAGTGTAGATTCAGATGAGGCGTTTTTTTGTTTTGTTTTTTTGTTTTTTTTTGTTGTTGTTGTTTTGTTTTTTGTTTTTTTGTTTGTTTGTTTTTTTTTTGTTTTTTTTTTTTTGTTTGTTTGTTTGTTTTTTGTTTTGTTTTGTTTTTTGTTGTTGTTTTTTTTTTGTTTTTTTTTAGACTGAAACCCTATTTGCATCAGTGGAACTGTCCAAATTTAAGGCTGGAAGATAGTCAACTTCAGAAACAAAGGGATGGAAGGGTTAAACGTGTTCTCTTAACCTTCAATCATGCTGAATAAATTGATATGCCGATCCCATTTCTAATTGTTAGCCAATCAAATTACTTAATCCAGATCGTGGATATCAATTCACATACTAAATGACAGTGCAGGTCCAGATCAGTTGGCTTCCTCAGATGCCAACTGATCTGGCTATCCACTGTTTGCAAAGGCAGACATATCTGGGTTCAGCAAAACAAGGGTTAACTTAATCTTGTCAGTATACACTGTGTCGATCGATTTGAATTTATATGCTCAAATAACCTGAGCTTGCTCTAAATTTGGTTGTTATAGGAGAAAATTGTAATTGATAGGTTTCCGTGCTCTTATTCCATTCCAAGATATTTCTCAAACCAAATGCTATTTTCTGGTATTTGTTTTCTAAATTTGTTCTCCTATTATTCGGCCAGGGCACAGAATAGGAAAGCAACGTAATGTCAATTATACAATTATTGCGAAACCGAAGATACAGGAGAGCGTTTGCATTCGTGCGATCTGATCTGCATCTTCTCTGTCCTCATACGCATCAGTTTAACAATTCTTAGTACAGTCGAACCTCAATGGCTCGAACATCTTTGGGACCATGGAAATTCGTTCGAGACATGGGTAGTTCGAGCCACTGAGGGTTAATCATGGCACCAGTTCAGGAAGCAAATAGCGATAATTTTGGGAAATCTTTCCGATCTACTACACAACGATTGTATGGTGAGTGTACTCATTAGAATCGCATCGATGAGGCGATTCTAATGAGTACACACAACATACAATTCCACGATAAAATATGAAAAAAATCCCTAAATTTTTGTTTTCTTGAGCTATTGAAAGAATTTTGTAGGGACTGAAAAAAAGAGTTCGAATCATCCACAGTAAACGAGTCATCCGTGTTCGAGCCATTGAGGTTATACTGTAGTAGTAGTTGCAGTAGAACATATAGTAGTGGGGGGGGGGGGGAGTTTGTGGTGGTGGTGGTGTCGCGGCAGCAGTAGTGCCATTAGAAGCAGTAGAAGTAGTAAGTGGTGGTGGCAGTAGTAGCAGTAGTAGTAGTAAAGGTAGCAGTAGTAAAGTTAGCAGTAGTAGTAGTAGTAGAAGTAGAAGTTCGGGTTATCTTTATTAACTAAAATACACAAATCTATAACATTAGCTTAGGCCATGGCTATCATGGGAGGAGGTCGGGTCTTACGCCATTTTCTTGTATGCATGTTACAAGGAGCAATGAAATATATCTATACTCTACAAACATAGATTTAACCTGAATAATACATGCGTTCAGATCCACTCACGTTTCGCCCCACAACGAAGACGCCTGAAACCGAAAATGTCATATGAATTTAAAAGGTGCTGGCCAAGGGACTCGTTTATCTGTGCGTCAAATTGTCATCACATTTTTTTTTTTCATATGTTCTTCATATTTTTTTTCAATCACAAACAAAATTTCTTTTTTTTTCACCAACTAAAATCTACTTTAACTTGATCAAAATACAACGTAATGACATCTGTAACAGCTCATAGTCACTTATACAGCCAGCAGCTGGGTGGACAGCTTTATTGCAGGTCGCACTGGAAAGCCGCATATATAGGAGTTATGCGAATCACACTTCAAATACGGGAAATATACCGAGCTTAGCTTAAGCGGTAGTCTGGCCCCAGACCCTTTCTTTATTTTTCTTTTCTTTCTTTTTCTTCTTTTTTTTTTTTTTTTTTTTGAGGGGACACAACACTTGTATAGCTTGTAAAATTTTTGTTTACTTCAGTCCCTTGGCTAGAGAGAAAGTTTTTGTTCAGCCATAGGTAACTTGAAGTTGGATTAAAGAGGATCATGATAAAAAATAATGTAGAGAAAAAGAGAAATAGATATAAAACAAAAACGACTGGAGCCAGTCTACTTAAGCGGAAATAACTACCGAGATAGTTGACATAGTAGTCGTGCATCTGATAACGAATAGAATAGAATGTTTTATTTCCCAATTACAGCCTCTTTCGGGTATATTATTAACCCATTTAAGCCTAGCGTCCCGGCAAACAGTATAGATCCAGATAAGACACCACCAAACGCGGCGTCTGATCTAGGTCTACATTGTATTAGGTGCAGAAATCTCTATAATAAATAAAATACAAAGAAGCAATTCAGATACTCTCTAGTTCTGAAATGAACCTTTCCAAAGAGTATCTCTACTGGCATTGAAATGAAAGCATTTCATTGTCAAATCAGCTAATACTAGCCCAGGATTCCCACATCTAGTGATCTGCTAAATCAAAATGTTGAAAACTATCAGGATAATACGAGTAACTGAAGAAACAAATCCGTGGCACCTATTATTTGTGTACACTTCAGAAGTAAATTTGACAGTTCGGGGTGAACCAAACTTCGGAGAGCAACTGGAGTCATTTAGATTAGTTCACTGAATCTTAATACATCCGCCATAATGTTCGGTATAAGCGTCATAAGCATACATGCAACTGATGGAGCTAAACGACCCGCTAGCTTTTACCCTGGCCTCTTCTTGTTGGACCACCGCCGTGTCAATAGCCTCTGTGTAGAGATATTACATTTGCTCGCTGTGACAAATCAAGGAAACGGTTGAATTACTGTATAATAGTTCATCTGTCATTACTGACAATGACCAATCTTATTCACATGCGAGAAATGCTACTGTTTGTCTATTCTAAGATGGCTGATTAGACCAATTCTAGCTCTAAACTGTCTGTTGCAGATGGAACAACAGAGATCAGAGCA
The DNA here is from genome assembly GCA_964016985.1 of Anodontia alba. Lineage (NCBI taxonomy): Eukaryota > Metazoa > Mollusca > Bivalvia > Lucinida > Lucinidae > Anodontia > Anodontia alba. The sequence goes on from OZ024831.1 coordinate 53,374,077, forward strand.
AGACAGCTCTGTTGGTGATGCCTTAGCTCTGGCTTTGCGCTATGCACGTTTCTGCTCGGCTTTGCTGATTCTTTTTGCCTCATATTCACTAGCACCTCTTCTGATGAGGCCTCGCCACTTTGCTCGGTCCTGTGCACTTTGTTCACACGACTCTGTTAGTATGTTGAAACCCTTGAGGGAGGCCTTGAGGGTGTCTTTGTAGCGCTTCTTCTGACCACCATGGGAGCGTTTGCCCATTTCTTGTTCTCCATAGAGGATTTTCTTTGGCAAACGTTCCTAAGGCATCCTGGTAACATGTCCATCTTAACTATGCCAGTTTCAGAAGAGTATGTACACTCTGCATCCCTGCCTTTTTCAGGATTTCTGTGTCTTGAATCCTGTCTTGCCACTTTATCTTTAAAAGTTTTCTAAGGCAGCTTGGAAGTGGTTAAGTCTTTTGGCGTGCCGTTGGTAAACTGTCCACGTTTCGCATGCATACAATAGTGTTGGCAGCACCACAGCTTTGTAGACTTTCAGCTTTGTGTCAAGCGTGATTCCACTTCGATCCTAAATACTATCACGTAGTCGGCCAAATGCTGCACTAGCTTTGGCAATCCTAGCATTGATTTCATCATCAATGCGCACGACTCTTGACAATGTGTTTCGAAGATAGGTGAACTTGTCTACCACTTACAGTTTCTAACCTTTCCCTGTAATGGTGGGCTCCTTGTAAGGCTTGCCCGGTGTCAATTGCTGGAGTTCTACTTAACCGACTCAATGAACACCTTGAACAGTCAGGGCTTCTACCAGAAAGCCAGTGTGGATTCAGAAAGGACAGAGGAACAATTGACATGATCTTCACAGCAAGGCAGCTTCAAGAGAAATGCCAGGAATAGAACATGGACATTTGTTGACCTTACCTAAGCATTTGATACAGTCAGCCGTGAGGGTCTTTGGAAAATTATGGCGAAGTTTGGCTGTACGACCAAGTTCATAGCAATGGTGAGGCAGTTCCACGAGGGTATGCTTGCACGGGTCAAAGAAAAATGATGGTGAGTTTCTGATCCATTCCATGTCACAGGGAATGGTGTCAAGCAAGGCTGTGTACTAGCCCCAGCTCTGTCCAGCATGATGTTCTCTGCCATGCTTACGGCTGCTTTCTAGGATGGTGACAATGGTATACCTATTAGGTATCGCTTTGATGGGAAGCTTTTCAACCTAAGGAGGTTGCAAGCCAAATCCAATGTGCAGACAGGGGTGCTAGACGAGTTCCTCTTTGCTGATGACATGGCAAAGGGTGCTCCAACAGAAGAGAAGATGCAAAAAGGTGTAGATCAAATATCTGACTCCAGTGACAGCTGTGACCTCACAATCTGCAATACTGTATAAGCACCGAAACGCAAAGAGTTTATAATATGAAATAAACGCCTTTGATGCAAACACACTCAGCCAACTATTTCTTTCTGATATGTATAAGATTTGACAGCAGTTTGTTTACAAACAAAGCTGGCCTCACGCGCCGGGGTCATCTGAAGTCACGTGATTGTTTACCGTGAGTCCCAATTCAAGATGGTGAACGAGATAAAACTATGTTCATACTAGTTCAACGAGACTTAATACGAGATTTGGGTGCCTAAATATGTTATCAGCCTCTCAACGCAGTTCGCGTTCAACGCACATTTTAGTTGGTCGTGTTGCAACACACACACAACACACACAAACACACACACACACAGTTCTTAAATAAGAACTGGATAAGTAGCACTATAGTACAGTTACCTAAATTAACGGTAACTCTTCTTTTAACCGCAGTTTTAGTACCAATCATAACAGAACAGGTCCAAAAAAATAAACACATCCATTTTACCACATGATGACGTGTCTAAAACTGCTGGGTAAATGACAAATACGTTCATAACGCAGTTGGATCTGTGTAAACAGAGTGTCTGTTCACGCATGTCTGTGTAAACACTGTGTAAACACTGTGTTTGTTCACGCGTTTCTGTGTTAATACCATGTTTGTTCACACGCATGTCTGTGTAAACACTGTGTTTGTTCACGCATGTCTGTCAGTATATTTAGGGTAACAACGGTAGATGAAATGGGCCACGATATCAGTCTTTATGACAGCTGAGAAGAGTCATGAAAAATAAGTTACATGCAAACAGTGAAGCTCTAGACTAACCCGTAAATACATGCTGTCGAAAGAAAATCGTCGCCATTCATAATGTTTAAATATTTCGCGTGCGAACAGAGAGGGCTCTGGCCAGACTGCGCATATGCACAGGCTGGCCTGAGCCTTCGCTGTTCGCATAAACCGTAAGATAGGTTTTCTAACGGCGATCTTGAATACAATCTTTATACAATGATATAAACAACCGCTAATGCGATTATTAGTGCTAACCATAATAGAAAACTTACAATAATCCTACCTGTTGACCTTTTACCATGTACCATTCATAAGTCATTATTGTTATTATAATAAATCAAGAAAGATTAAATCTAGAGATCTGGGACACTGAAACATGTACCAGGTTAATGTCATTTTAGCGATTACATTTGTTTTCGTTTTTTTGTTTTTTTTTTGTTTTTGTTTTTTTTTTTTTTTTTTTTTTTGTTTTCTTAAAATAAAGTTATAATTGTGCTCCCCTTTTCCACTTGGGCATAAAAATATTTGGGGCGATGGGAAATCCAACAACAAGGCTTCTGAAAAGACACCCAGTTCTAATTTTAAGGCTCTGTAAAATGAAGAAATGAGGAACTCTTTTATAAGATGACGGTGTTGATCTTTATGTTTCACAATTCTTATTTCACACGTCTCAGTTAACACTTCATTTTTTCTTTAAATGTTATTATTAGATGTATTTGAGAGTTTGAAGTGACATTTCACAGTTTTTATTATTCTAGTCACAAATCACACTTCATACTTGATACTTCATATTTCAGTATACATAGTTCAGACTTCACGGTTCAAAGTTCACACTACATTTCATAATTTAGTATTCACAGCCCATACATAACATTTCACAATTCACAGTCAACCATTCTCAGATCATACTTCACATTCGGACTTCACTATTTATACTTCACCTTGCAGGTCATAGTTCACACTTCACAGATCGAACTTCACAGTTCAAACTTCAAAGCATACTCTTCACCTAGCAGGTCATAGTTCACACTTACCAGATCATACTTCACAGTTAATACTTCAAACTTCGCAGTCCATATTTTCTATTTCAGACATAGTTTACTTCGCAGTTCATATTATACAGTTCACGAGGACTGTTTGAAAGCTTTTGCAGTTGGCTCTGAAATCAGAATAATCAGGCGTATTTGCCGTATTTCTTTGTATTATGGGGAACTTAAACATGTTCATGGGGAGGCTTATCTGCCAATGTTGTTTTGCCGCCCTTCTGAAAGGGAGCCTACTCCGAAAGGAAAGATTGTGCTCCTTTTTAGGAGCAAATTCTTTTCTTTTAGAGTAAACACCTTTTTTTTCAGAAGGAGACTGGGATACAAGAAATCAAAAAGGAAGTGACAAAAGTTATCTCCCTTGTCAAAAATGGTGGAAATCTGCCAAGTGTATTCATTTACGTTAAGCTCTTAATATTTACATAACGATATGCGGATATAAATTCCTTGCCAGATCTCGTAGTTTGTATATTATATATCAGAGGGTACCACGGGTTTACTGTTTGATTCCTGTCACTTTGATAAAGTACGATGACTAAAACTGTTTCAATTAGTAAATTCAACATATCAAAGTGATTGGAAACACATACGCACGCACTGATAAGTTACATTTGATCTTATCACAATTCCTATTATACATATACTTCTGTAATGATACATTATATACATACATGTACTGTCTCTGCCCTGAGTAATCGGACAGACAGGTCTGAACAAACAGTGTAGCCTCTGATCAGATGCCGCAGAATGCGGCGTCCTAACAGGGTCTACACTATGTTCCACTCAGCCCAGCAGTTTTTAGACAAATAGACAGGGTTATGAATTGCAATTGTTTGAATTGTAAGACAAGTATGGTAAAGACTTAAGTTGTACGAATATTCGGGATCAAAAAGGTATTTCATTATATTTGCCAAATGTTCCAAAGTTTATATTTCATCCAGTCAAACCAGCCTTTATTCATTTACACCAAACTTATCAAAAGTTGGTTAAATTTGTACTCCATGTTATTAGTAATTCGAATTACATACACTATTACGCTAAATCTGCCTGAACTTGTACACAGTCAAAGTTTAGGCCATTACACCAAACCTGCCAAATATCATATTACCCGTATACTCACATATTACCCGTATACTCACATATTACCCGTATACTCAAAGTATTGGTATAGACACCGGCACAGTGGCTCAGTTGTTAGAGCGTCCGCTTTATGATCGGGAGGTTGTGGGTTCGATCCCCAGCCGAGTAATACAAAAGGCTTTAAAAATGGTACTAGCTGCTCTTTCGCTTGGCGCTCAGCATTAAGAAAGCAGAGCTAGGAATCAGACCTGGTCAATTCAGTGTCAGTATAATGTGACTGGGTGGAATATCATGTCAAAGTGTCTGGGGCGTGATATTTCAGTGAGGCAGTACTCTAAAAGTGAGCATTGAGCTCCCTGCCACATCCAGATACCGTTGCGATATGACTGACAGATTGTTGAAAGCGACGTAAAGCCCGAATAAAACAAACACATTGGGATAGACAGGCCTGAACAAACAGTGTAGACCACGATCAGATGCCACAGAACGCGGCGTCAGATCAAAGTCTACATTGCTTGCCGTTCTAGACACGTCAACAGGTAGTAAAATGAAATTGTTCAAGTGTAAGGACATGTACAGTATGTTAAGTTGTTAAGGGTCAATACGGTATTTCATTATATTTGCGTCATAAACACCATCAAACAAACCTTTATTCTTTCACATCAAACCTGCCAATTCTGGTTTAACTTACACTCTAAATAAAACAAAGTTTATACATTGTTACACCAAATTTGCCTACATTTATACACTATTACATTAAATCAGTCAAAAGTTTGCCATAACGCCAAACTGCTAAATATTATAAGTCAAAGTCTATACACTATTATATCAAAGACTGAATTTATACAAACTTGCCAAATATTTAAGTCAAAATTCAAAAACTTTTCAAACAATATTACATCAAATTTCCCTGAATTTATATACTATTACACTAAGTCAGACAAACGTTTAAGCCATTACAGTCAAAATACATACACTATGACATCAAAGTTCCCTGAATTTATACACTATTAAACTAAAATCAGTCAACAGTTTTAATCATCAAATTGCCAAATAATTGAGGCAAAATTCATACATTATGACATCAAAATTGCCTGAATTTATACTCTACTACACTAAATCAGTCAAATTTTTTAACCATTACATCAAACTGCCAAATACTATAAGTCAAGGTCCATACACTATTACATCAAATCTGCCGGAATTTATACACTATTACGCTAAATCAGTCAAACGTTTCAGTCCTTACAACAAAGTCCGTCCATACACTATTACTCCACATTTACCTGAATTTATACACTATTACACCATTAAACTAAATCAGTCAAAAGTTTCAGTTCTTACACCAAACCTGACACATATTATTATAAGTCAAAGGTCATATACTATTACCCACAATTTACCTGAATGTATTCACTATTACACTAAATGGACCCCTGCGGTGCAGTATTAAAGCATCAGACTCGAGATCGAGAGGTCACGGGTTCAATTCCCGCGAGCAATAAGTGTTGGTTCTTTGAGCAAAACACATTATCTACTTTGCTTAGTACTGGCTTCTACCCATGAAAACCAGCCTAGCCCGCGTGGGCGCATGGCAGTATATATATAGAAAAAAATCGGTCATTACACCAAACCTGCCAAATATTATATATAACTTTGACATGGGTCGCGCCGAGAGAAAAAATGTGTCTTCAGGGCGTATGGAAATAGTAAAGATCCAGAACAGCCTGCAAAGCCGCACAACCTGATAAGATCCTTTGTTATACATCGATATATTCATTGATTCTGTAAGCGGACAGTGAAGGCCCTGATCAGCCTGCGCGGATGCGCAGTCAGATCTGGGCCTTCGCTGCCCGCATTTGCCCGAACACACGTTTTCGCATGGCAAGGCCCATATGATTTTTGCTAGCTGCTGATTAAGCATTTTGTTGTTTCAGGAACTGGTCTCGGAAATTTCATAACGATTCTGTCTGGAAAGTGTTCTGCCTCTCACTCATGAGACTCTGTGTCCGAAAACATTTATCGAGCTTAGACACAGTTCGCATTTCCTAGACAATAATGTCTATCAGTGACCAGAACCACGAAAATGGAAATTACGTAATGCAAGTTTACCGTATTTGTACTAAATAATTCGGACAGCTATGTATGAGCACAGAGCTTGAAGTTTGGCTATACTTTTATTGTCAAAAAATAAAAACACTCAGATGCGATTTCGAAGAAATTGCCATTGCTTACGAAATGGCTAATTGACACTTTCGATTATGGGCAATAAGGAATGACATAGGGACTGAGCTTTAAACTCCTGTTGTATGAGTAATCAAACGTTGACCAAGACCTAGACTAGCTCCTAGACCTTGATGTCATGTTTTATCACTCCTTACTATAAGCTGATTCAAATTTATGTATGACAGCTTGTATAGCCAGTCTCTAATAGTTGGTCTATAACATCATCTCAAAGGTTAGCTGCTGCTATCAAAGAGGTGAGGCAAGCAGTAAGTAGTAGATGGCCTTAGTTCATTAAGTAAATTAATAATTGATTGATGAAAATAATACTAATATCCGACTAGTAGCTAGTCTAACCAAGACCAAACTGCTTTTAAAGAAGCAGTTTCATCAGAGTCTACACTATCTTCCACTTATTCAGTACTTTTTACCCATTTTAGACTGGATATCCCAAAAAAGGGCAACTGAAAAACAGTGCAGACCCTGATCAGACGCCGCGCAATGCAGCGTCTGATCAGGGTCTTCACTGTTTGTATATAGTTTTTCTTGTTTTTTTTTGTTTTTTTTTTTTGTTTTTGTTTTTTTTTTTTGTTGTTTTTTTTTTTTTTTTTTTTTTTTTTTGTTTTTTTTCTAGAAATATCTTAATCACACAGTCAGACAACCAAACAAATTGAAATTCGACTCTTCAAATATACATAGTGTGTGTCTGTGGGGAAGGTGGGGAGGTGGTTATTCAGTCTAAAAATGTAGTCTACACTACGATAAGAGCAAAGAAATTAAGATGTCCGAATATTTAGGTTAGATATGATAGATAAGATATATTCTAATATAGTGATCAGAACATTCTGCTCAGGAATTTGAGATATCAATGTTAATCGGACGGTTCTTATCTATTCTCTGAAGGCAGAACTGCAGTTTAGTTTCTCGCAAACACTAATGACCCAAAGTTTTGGGCAGACAGAACTGAGCAAACAGTGCAGATCCTGATCAGACGCCAAAGTAGTGATTGCAATCACTGCGAAAGATTTGGTAGTAAAACTAAACAAAGCTTCAATGGCTCGAACACCGCTAGCCCGTTTATCGTGGCTGGTTCGAACTCAGTTTTGAGTCCCTAGAAAAATCTTCCGATCGCTCAAGAAAACAAATCTTTACGAATATTTTAGTGAAAGTTTGTTATTTTTGCTGTGGAAGTGTATGTTGTGTGTACTAATTAGAATCGACTCTAATTAGAACTCTTTACCATACTTGTCAAGTCCATTTGTCTACCTGTTGATGTGTCTAAAACATCCTAGATGTGTGGCAAAGTGTAGATCCAGATCGGACGCCGCAGAACGCGGCGTCTGATCTGGATCTACACTGTTTGCTGAGTTCTCTCTGCCCGATACTTAGGATAAATATGGTATCTTTCTTGGTAATAAATTCTGTTGAATACAGCAATTATGGTTGGATCTGTATGTGACCTGTACAGACACAGTCAATGCTGCCAAGTGGCAAATAATATCACAGTGCACATGTGTGACTAATTAGCAACAGAACATTACACGAGGGATGATGAATAAGTTCGAGACTTCTCGTACAAGTACATGAGACACATACGTTTTACTGAATTTGACTACAGTCCAAATTTGTGAATTATCGTATATACCCTAAAATTCTGTTGAGATTAATCATTAACAGTGCAAATGATTTGTTTACCTTAGACCTTTCGGCTTTCGCCTTTTTCAGAGGTTTTCTTTTTTTCAAAAAAAAAAAAAAAAAGGAAATAAACTGTAAAATTTACAAATAAAAGTTACATGAGTTGAAATAATTGGAAAACAGAGTATGCCCTTTTCTGGCCCATTACGCAATAATCACAACGTGCAAAAAGTAAAAAGCTTATCTTTCCTGTCAACACCATTGTGCCCATATACGTAATGTATACAATGCGCCATAAATCTTACAACGAAAGGGATATACGCCAAACTGAGTGTTTCTCACCAATACTTAATTTTAAGGGCAAATATAAAGGTTTTAATTCTACTAAATATTTAAGGGCACTTCAGTAAGGAGGTGACTGCCGAAAACCGCATCAAATTATCTTAAACGGTTTCTGAAATATTGCGATTTGAAATTTGATATTTAACATCCAAGAGGATTGAATTCAGGCTGCCTCATTAATATTCATGAGCCTTTTTATGACATCATAAGGGAACAGTAAAATTTTAAACTTTTTTAAATTGCCAATATTTTTAGCTCTTTAATCTGCATCAATTCAGTTTTCATATTGTTTAATTTATTCAGCTCCTTTAAACTAATATACATAGGAATTTAGCTCTTATTTTCCGTTTAAAGTGTTACATTTCAAATTTAAAAATTTCATTTAAATAATTTAAAATCCAGTTACAATGCTTAGTAATTAGCCAAAATTGACTTTTTTGGTATTCATTTATATGATATACACCCAAAATTCACTATTATTAAAAAAACTTACGAAAAATTTAATATTAGTCAAGTTTTAAACATTTTAAAATTTAGCTTTAAATTTAAATAACAGATTAAATTTGAGTTAAATTCTCTATTCATGGGCTTATTTGTGGACAGAGACCAATTTCAATAATGGTTAAGGAGAAAAACTGTGTAGCATATAAGGAAATGCAGAATATTCCTGTTTAAAATTTCAATTTAAAATTTAAGTTCCACTATGACATCACAGAATATTGCATTGTGGGCCTTAATCAATACACAATCCAAGGGAGGTTACTCTAACAGGAAAAAAGGTAGGTATCGTAAATTAATCACCATAACTTTTGATTGGATTGGGATTTTTTGATGGGGTTTTCAACAAAATAATTCTCTTAAAGCATTCTATCAACACCCTGAAAACCAGGAATATTTTAAATTTCTTTATATTTGCCCTTAATTAAGGCAAATGGGCCCAACTTACGCTGTGATTCCGGAAAATCACATGAACAAAACGTTCCACATAAGCTGCCGCATGCCCTGACTAAGGAACGATGATTCCCTCTACTAGTCGCCCCTGTTGATACCATATGGCCGTAGAGTGTTCAGACGTCGGATCCAATAGCTTTCTTGAGCTTCCCTGGTTCGATCAATAATATATATATATATGCCGTTTAATTTTAACACGCATATGCAATATATTCTGATTTTTAAGGCCGCATAAAAATAAAATCTTTCGGTGAAAAATTGTGATATTTTTTTCTTATTTCTGCTCCAAACATTTCAACTCATTGAGTCGATTCTAACGTGCATCCCCATAATCTACATGTATGTTTAGAACAGAAATAAAAAAAAAAAATAATATATACCCTCTTTTCGCTAGATAAAGTGGGGTTTACCGGGGTTTCATCGTAGAGACCTGTTAACGTGATGATCCACTGATTTAACTCCACTTTCATTTGAAACTTATTTATTCAGTTGGGTTACATCTAAACAAGCCTTTGTTTGATGTTTCCTCAATGCATGCATAGGCAGTTCTCTCCCTAGCGATAAAACAGATCAGTGAACACTTTTCCTTCACATCCGAGCTCGACCAGAATGGTCCATTGTATTAACTGGTCACTTTCGACCACGTGCGACCTTAGTGTAGAAGCGTCCGCGTGGCCGTGCGGTTTGCACTCCCGACTTCAGATCACGATGTCGCAGGTTCGAGTCCCGCTGGAGGCGATATTCTTCCGGAACCTAAACGGCGCTTCGTTGCACAGAGCCTTCCATGTACCCTTCCATTGTCCCGAAATGACTGAAATACTGTTGAAGGGACGTAAAACTCTAACTCATCCATCATCCCTAGTGTCGACTTTTCATCTGGCCAGGGTTAAGATGGTCTGTACCCAGTGGGCACATGACGTTCATACAACGTCGCCTCAACGTCTATGCAACGTCATGACGTCGACGTTTAGGCGATGTTGTATAAACGTGCCCGTAGGTAGTAGCAGCCGCTGTGCGTTTCTTTGAAAAACTAGTCTGTAAAGGCCCGGTCGTGAAAGAAAACGCTCTGTGATAGTTATCCTTTATATGTTTACCTGCTGTATCAATGTAACCCATTGAAGTCTGAATGAACACCCCAGCACTATATATTAGAAGATTCTAATTTCGATTTTAGGTATGTCAGGCTATGTGTGATTTAGATATTCTGAGAGAAAAAAATGGGTGAACTACATATTTGCAAACAGTGGAGACCCAGATCAGATGCCGCGTTCTGCGGCGTCTGATCTGGGTCTGCATTGTTTGTCAATTAACCCTTTTTAGGGGTCTCCAGACTACAATGGGTTAATTAAAACACACACAAAATAAAACAGTTTCTGTCAAATATGTGTGAAATGTCAGGGGAGGAGGATGATGTCAGGGGCGGAGGGCGGAGCAGGAGGATTTCTGAGGTGGGGGTAGCATATTTACTCTACCTATTCGGAAAGACAAGCTGAGCAAACAATGTGACCCAGATCAGACGCCGCAGAACGCGGCGTCTGATCAATGTCTACACTATTTGCAACTCCTTCAGCAGATTTACACACACTCACAGGCAGTAAAATGGACCAAGAGAAGCATAAGGTAAAGATCAAGGGTGTGAATATTTAGGGTAAATATGGTTTTCCCAAATTAATCAGATTTATGCAAAATTTCCCATGAAAATGAAATATTGAATCAAAGAGATGTTCACTTGTTTCACATACATGTAGAAGGAAAAACTTGAATAATCTTCTTGTCTAAAATAGAAGGCCCAGGCTTTTTATATTTGGTATGTAGCTTCATTTAGTAGGTCTTTACCAAGCTTGTTCATATTATAGCCCTGGAGTTAAAAATAGCTATTTTTAACCCCAGAACTATAATTTGAACATTGGTCATTTATTTTACATAGACACATATAATGAAAAACTTTATAAATCTTCTTGTCTGAAAGTAGAAAGCCAAGGCCATTGAATTTGGTATGTATAATGTAGCTTCATCAAAGCCATATTTTATGTGAAGTATCTGTTTCGCCAAATAATGAAAACTAAATTCCATATCAAGTTACTGTAGGATACAGGAACCAAAGATTTTCCAAACACTGTACCGGCTACTATACTCATGTTTCAGTCTTTAAAATTGTTACGGTAAACTTGTTCACAAAATAGTCTCAGATGAGCTATATAGTCTTAGATCGGGCACTGTAGGTATGTAGGAATATGTAAATGTACAGGCTGATCTGAGTTTTCACAGGGCACACATCTTGTAAGGTACAATACATGTATCTAACTTTGCATCTCAAAAATAAAAAAAAAATCTTCTTAATACGCTGTATATTATAAAGTTAAATATTTGATATAGTATACAACACCAGGCTTATGGGTGTGTTTTCTTACCTTTTTACTTTTTTTATCAACTCTCATATGAAACTTTTATGACTTCCTTATTTAAAAACTCAGGTGTCTGTTGATTAAGAGTTGTACATGTATTTTATAAGGTCTCCGATAAGATATTTTTCAAAAGTAAATATTTGCATCAGGCCATAAAAAAAAGGGACCTTTGCGCATGAATTGAGAAGGACCTTTTCCTTTCAGTCAAATACAGGTTTTCTCTTTTTGCTAGTAGAGGCTTCAGGATCTAGGCTTCATCTTGATTTAAGACAGTCTTTTCATGTTTCTCATAATTTAGGTACTTCCCAGTAAACATTCTACATAAATCTATAGCGGGCCGTTATCGGCCCGTCAGGGTAGCTGACGGGCCGATAACGGCCCGCTGTAGATTTCTGAAGAATGCTAGCTGGGTTATTAGAAGCCTCTGACTGAGGCACTTTTGATGAATACTCATAGCACGTGTTTTCATTGAGAAAGAAGAAAAATAACAAAATTGCTTTGGCTAAAAATAAGCTCCATATCTAGATCTGTGCTGCGACTCCAAAATGCATACGCTGACCTTGACCTTCACTGTTTTTTTAATGTGTAGGTCCCATTTTTTGCATGGTATAGCTGATATTTTTTAACCCTAAAGCACTGTGCAAAATTGTAGATAACATTCTATTTCATTATCATTATTTTTCAGAGAAAATATGACGTGTTAGTTAGGTCGGGTTGCATCTAAACAAGCCTTTGTCTGAATGTTCCTCAGTGCATGCATAAGCAGCGCTCTCCCTAGCGATAAAACAGATCAGTGAGTTAGGCTCATAAGTCAGCTTATACTACAGACTGGCTCCATCGTCCGTTGTCCACACTCTACAAATCTCTTCTCCTCGGAAAAAAAACTTGGCCAATAAAAGCCAAATTCCATATGTTCGCCGCATCTGGGTCACAACTTTAACGCAAAACTTTCACATAGAAATTCTAAGTCAATGACATTGACCTTGAGGTCACGTAGTAGGGTAGGGATGGCACTAATAAAATGTTGGACCAATATCTATCATCTTACCATATCCAAAACAATGAACAAAATCCATCAAAGAATTTGGAAATAATGAGGTCCTAAAAACTTAAACGCAAAATTTCAACATTTGCGGACGCCGACGCCAACGTCGACGCCATGGGTACAGCAATAGCTCTTCCAGAACGTTGTTCAGGCGAGCTAAAATGATATGACTACACGTTCACAGCACTTGGCTACTGGCATGTTTTGGCTATACTCTAATAAAGCGCGCCCATAAAGGCAATAGAGAAAACCAGTGATTTATTCTGCAACAAATCACTGGGCGGGAGCGCGCGAAGCTATCTGGCGCCGTTCCGACGTCATTTTGACACTTTGATGACTTCATTCTTCGTTTCCACGTCGTTTTTCTCGAGGCAACAACGTAAGAAATTCGTGTAAACATCAGCGTTACAGTCAAAATTGTTGGTGGGATTTCTTAATGCGATGGCCGGATTTTGGAAGAATCTGAAGGATACAATTACTTTATCGTCGTTTTCTATGAGTTAGAATCGAAACAGATCAGCTCTAGCAGTGATTTGTTGAGTAATAAATCACATTTTTTCGGCCAGTTGTAAGCTCCGCGCTCATGATTTGATCTACTTGATAACTGACCTCCAGTGATTTATTACTCAACAAATCACTGCTACAGCTGATCTATTTCTTAAACCTCATCACGACGTCCATGACAACGTTATATTTTCTGTTGAAAAAACGGATCAGCTGCTTCGGCCCTGAAATACGGTTTAAAAAGCATATGATAAAAAGAATCTTTCGTCTGTTGTCATTTCATATGAAATTTATGAAACTCGCCGAAGGTTAGTGTCCTAAATTTCATACGAAATGACCACTCATGTAAGGTCCTCTATGAACTTTTTTTATTTATGTCTACTTTAATGACATATTTCTCTCTAGTTAAACGGTCGATTTAAACAGCATTAGTTTCATTAGGCAATATTTATAGGTTATTGGAATTGTATGGAGATCTATTTTATTGGGACGAAGTATTTTGGCGGAACCGACGAGCTTGCAAGTCGGTTCCGCAAAGCTCTTCGGTTCCGCCCAAAAAAAATTAGTCGCCACAAAAGTATATCTCCATACAAATCCAATAACCTTTTTATTATATACTTGTGCACATCTTTTCTTACTTTTTCCACAATCGGAGCTACTGTCTCTGAAAAAAAAAAACAAAAAAAAAAAAAACATAATTATGCTGGCAACGTTTTACTTGGTGCACCGTTTCAAAACGTTGTGTCGTGCATTAATATGTAACAGACGTTGTCACGTGACTCGCTTGGTAATTAAGGTTAATAAACATGGCCGACAAACTTTTGTGGCGGTCGAGTTCAATCCGGATTTCTGAAATTTAAACCATTCTCAATAAATTTGATACTTTTACAACCTTCGTTGTTGTTTTAATTGAAGAGAATAATCGATCTGAGTAAGAATGAGACCCAGTAATGTGTATTAAATAAAAAATCGTGACCAGGCTTCGGCTAATATCGCACACAGCATGGCGTGATGAACGTCCACGACAATATGACCTTTGCCAACGTTCAATACGGTAGATTCTAACATGACGTTAACTTTTTCCCATTGAGCCTAATAGAAACGTTACCGTGATCAAACTACAATAATTCACGCCGTCAACGTAGTGCGTGCAAAAGGGCGCGTTTGATGACGTCGCATGTAAACATTTACTTCTCGCGACGTCCGCTGCAAAAAAGTTCTTTGGAAAACATTGCGACAATGTCGATTTTCCTTTCTTTATCATGTTAGAATCGAAATAATTTTTCACTACTGTGAATTGTCGCGAGTAATGCATGTTGTTGTCGGGCAGATGCGAATATTAATTCACTCCGGCTTCGCCTTCGTGAATTAATGCTTCGCATTCTGCCCTCCAACACCATATGTTATTATCGATAATTCACAGTAGAGAAAAATTATTTCTTAAATATTATTCACACTGCATTTAACATAGGGACAATATCAAGTATATAACAAGAAAACATTGATGCAAAGCATCAATACGCCGGGAAACTATAATCTGTCATGCATTACTTAGCTCCCTATAGATCGTAGTATAGTGAAAAAATATTATAATTTATGAAAGATTGTAATTATATAAATTATCGCAATACTCAAAGATAAAAACATTATAGACGTTATCAGAGCTATGTAAAAAAAAAAACGCATACATAATTACATGCCGCCATCCATATCCTAGGCCGAACATATACTATATCCGAAATCATCTATGTAGCAGTGTTTCGTTCTTTTCTCCACTCATAACGTTTTCTTTCGGCCCAAATCTTTTCATGCTTGAATATCAAGTTAAACTGTATTAAGTTAAACTGTATTATTAAACCAGCTTATAATCCGTTCGATTTGAGAATGCATATTTCCAATCGTAAACAAAGAAAAATATCTTTTTTTTTCTTCTTCTTCTTCGTATTACGACGAAAAAAACGAAATGAAAAAATCAAACGTGTACGATTATTGACAGCAACAAGCTCATTTCAGGTCGAATGGTCAAACTGGGGCTCCTTCGGGAAAACTGCTTATTTCTCTTTTAAATGAGCAAAAAAAAAAAAAAAAAAAAACACATAGTACTTCCCATTTTTTTTTATTTCACTATGTTACCAATAGCACAGTTCTCTGCTGCAAAAGTGTGACTTTGAATAATAAAAAAAAAGTGGGGGGCTGAATATATAAACCTACTAAGAACCGCATAAAACTGGAAGAAAACCGATGTTCTCCAAATGCATACACATTTTACAAAAACAACCTCAAATAGATACAAATAAATAAATTAAAAATATAACACGTTTTCGTGATAAGCTCTTTACAAATACAAATTCTCATTTCTTTATCCAGCATTAAACATACTAAGAATGTTTATAGCTTTCATTCGTCATATCATGCGTAATACTTGAAGCTTATTCGAGTTATCAGAGAATATCGGACTGGAACGTAGTCTGGTGCATTGTTCCTTCTGTTTAGGCCCTTTTTTTCACTTTTGGTTCGTATCCGATCCCAATGACACTGTCAATGTATGTTAAATTGCAGGGTGAGTGGCAAACTGTGTAGACCCTGATCAGAAGCGCGTTCTGTGGCGTCTGATCAGGGTTTACACTATTTGCTCAGGCCTGTCTGTCCGAATACGCAGAATAAGTACAAGAATATGATTAAATTGAGCACCTCCCCCCCCCCCTCCCCTCAGAAATCCTCTTGGATCCGCCCCTGGACAGACAGTTTGAAAATGTAGGACAATATGAAAAGTGTTTCAAAATGTTAATCCAGCGGTTTTATACACATTCATAGGTACTAAAATGGACTTGTTGAAGAGAGTTATAAGGTAAAAAGTAAGGAGTGTGAATATTTAGAGTATATAATGTATCCCAAATTTATAAAATTTATCCGAAATTTCCCATGAAAATGAAATTTTGAGTTAAAGGGGGAAGGGGTCCATTAAATCCCCCCGCCCCTGAACCTCTTCTGAATTCGCCCCTGAAAAGCAAGTATTGCACATAAGTGGCCAGCATGGTCCTGAGCAGTTAAATTTTGGATGTTCATCAGGCATGAACTTTCTTATAAAAGGTTTAAGTCGGAATCTTCAAAGAGTCTGAGACGCGCAATTAAAGAGGAAAGCATAGCTATCAAACACGTATCAAAGAAAAGCAGATCCCTATTACATTTATACAATAAAACTTCGATGACTAGAACACCGATGGCTCGTTTACCTTGGCTGATTCGAACTAGTTTTGAGTCCCTAAGTAATTCTTCCGATAGTTCAAGAAAACGAATATTATGGGGATATTTAGGGATATTTTAGGGAAATTTTCTTATTTTGTCATGAAAATGTATGTTGTGTGTATTGATTGGAACCGCATCACAGAGGTGATTCTAATGAGTACACAAAACATACCATTAATTTATCCCATTGTAGTTGGGAGACCCGTAAAAGAGTAATTGGCAAAAAGTGCAGACACAGATCCGACGCCACAGAACACGGCATCTGATCAGGGTTTCCACTGTTTGCAAATAGTTTAGCCATTTTCTCTAGGAATATAGTAAATCTCATAGCCGGACGTACCTAAAATTGAAATATGACTCTTCCAATATACAGGGTGGGAGAGTCTATTCAATATACAATGGGTTTTAGAGCGAAAAGGCATCCCTGAATTATCTTGACCGGGCGCTATGATTAACACTCAGTGGCTTGAACTACCCAGAACATTTCCATGGTCCCAAATATGCTCGAGCCATTGAGGTTTGGCTGTAGTTTGTTTCAGGCTAACGTACATTTTGATCGAATAAATTCAGCACTAGGTAATACTATAGGGAATACATTTATAAAACTGTTTTATCATTCTGGTTGTGAATATATTGATCATTTACAAAATTAATTGCGTTTAAAGTACATTCTATCGTTTTCTGTCAAGTTCTTTCCACAAAGGGATTTCAGTGGGTATTTATTAGCACTTCCTATGGCAGACAAGCCGATCCGAGATACCGTATTTACCCGAAGCATTCGGACGGACGGACGGACAGACTTGAGCAAACAGTGTAGACCCAGATCAGAACCGCAGAACGCGGCGTCTGATCAGCGTCTACACTGTTTGCCTTTCATCCAGCAGAATTTGATAATCAAATATAAGTAAAATGGATTTTTGGACAAATATGGCAAGGGTGTAAGGTGTTTAAATACATAGGGTAAATAAGGTAGGGATTGACAACCGAATAACCCTTTTTATCCCTGGTTTAGTTTAAACATTATTAACATATTTGAACATATACAAGACATGTGTTTACTACATTACAATATTATACAATGGGATTCGGAAGTAAGTCAACTGACTTATGAAGTCCGTCTCCCATTTTTTGCAAATATGAATGTACAAATACAACATGTGACTTGAAATAGAACAAACTAACAGTGATAAAAAGGACAGAGTGAATTTCAGATAGAACAATCGTGAAGGTACATCTTTTCAACCAATGGCTGCTCCACGGGGATGTGGAAATACGTTTTGCACATATGAATTGGATAAGTAAAATAATGAACAATAAATTAATTTATCGTCAGGCTAGGTTTATGAAAGGTTTATTTCTCGACCACAACAAGATTTATCCCATTCCTAAAGAGATGGTACGAATTCAGTTTAAAGAACATTTTAATTTTAGACGACTTTGCTAATTAATAGAAATTTTATTAAACTAATAGAAACGACTTTTCAATAGTTTTACTTACCATAGATTAATTATTTATCATTTCAAAACGTTTTGATTTCATGGTTTACTGAAGTGGGCTCAGCTTCCATCTTTTAACTTGGACATGTCCATTGTTGCAAATAGGGATTCAAGTCAAAATCAAAAACAGATAGCAAAAAAAAAAACAAAAAAAAACAGAAGGTCTGATGACTCTTCATAGTTTGCAAAAGCATCTGTTTTATTCTGGTCGGGTGAAAGGAGAGTTCTCTAACAAAACATTTCCTTAAAGATAAGTCAGTTTGATTTGTCACTGGCTTGAACACAACAGGCACCACACGTATAACCACAAGAGCGTGAAGCTCTAACAATCAATTACCAAAGAATATTTCAATGTAATAAAACTCTAGCTGACAAACCAAGTACTTTACACAGAACGCCGTGCCGCAACTGTTATGTTGTTGTACTTACCATGCACTTTACAAGACTTCTATACCCTAGCCGAGATCTTGACGTACATCGAGGGATGAGCGCAAGACTATTGTAACTCAAACATATTTTTGAAACCCTTGTTTAGGGGCAACTTGGACCCCTTTGTAAACAATGCAAATTTAGGTGCCATTGCTCATACGAGCAATGGCACCTAAATTTTCATTGTTTACAGAAAGAAATGTAATCTTCATAACGCCTTCATGGTGAGGAGATTAGGTTTGGGGAAAACCAACCATCTGACTTACGCCAGTCTTGCGCTCAACCCTCGACATGTAATACAACACTTTCCACAAGCACGTACTTCTCCAGAAATACTTTACAAAAATTTTAGTACTGTATTTTCTGAAGTACAATTTTCTATTGGTAAATCATAAGAATGATTTAGAATGAGACGTATGTCAGTGGCATTATTTCGTTCTTTATTTTATTCTCATACAGCCAAATCAATTTTTCTAGCTGTTTTCGCAAATAGACATCTTTCTGAGCAGGTAGGCTGCAAGAATAACATTTTTGCGATTAATGAAAACTTGCCTTAAAAGCTATATTGTATAGTTTTACAACTAAGAATCATTTATTGTTTTTACTATATAGTACAGCCCCACAATTCAGAATCATATATTATTTCTATTATATTGTAGTACGGCACCATAACTATGAACCATATATTATTTCTACCATATTGTACAGCCCCACATTTAAGTATCATATATCATTTCTATTATATTGTACAGGCCAACAACTAAACACGAGTACAGTTTCCACTATATTGTACAGCTCACTCTCTATATATATATATTGTTTCTACTATATTGTACAGCTCTACAACTAAGAATCATATATTATTTCTATTATATTATATATATTTTGTACTCCACAACAACTAAGAATCATATATTATTTCTCCTATATTGTATATATCTTGCACAGCCCAACAACTAAGAATCATACATGTATATTATTTCTACTATATTGTATATATCTTGTACAGCCCAACAAATAAGAATCATAAGATGTTTCTACTCCATTTCATATATCTTGTACAGCCCTACAACTAAAAATCAAGTATTATTTCTACTATATTGTATATATCATGTACTGCCCAAAACTAAGAATCATAATTGTTTCTACTCTATTTTATATGTCTTGCACAGCCCAACTACTAAGAATCATATATTATTTCTAATATATTGTATATATCTTGTACAGCCCAACAACCGAGAATCATAAATTGTTTCAACTGTATTATATATATCTTGTACAGCACAACAACCAAGAACCATACATATATATTATTTTAACAATATTGTGTATATCTTGTACAGCCCAACAACTAAGAATCATATTTTTCTACTTTATTGCATATATCTTGTACAACTAACAATCATAAATTATTTCTACTATATTGTATATATCTTGTACAGCCCAACAACAAAGAATTATATATTCTTTCTACTATATTGTATACATCTTGTACAGCCCAACTCCTAAAAGTCATGTATTATTTCTACTATATTATACAGCCCGACAACTAAGAATCATACTTATATATTGTTTCTACTATATTGTTTATATCTTTACTGCCCAACAACTAAGAATCATATATTGTTTCTGCTATATTGTAAATCCCAAAACTAAGAATCATATATTATTTCTATTATATTGTATATCGTTCGTCTGTCATTACTGACAATGACCAATCCTAATCAACTGTGTGTGCTTGCTGTGAATGTATGTTGCTGATTAAGATGACATGCGCTGTGAATTGGATTATAGTGAGGGAGAGGCGCGCACAGTCAACCTCACTCTCTTATCCTGACCTAGCTGGATCCCTAGCAGAGGCAAGACAGTGTCAGGACATCTGGAGCTAAGCCCGGATGCAGTGGCCGACCATGACTTCTTTTGTGCCTTGCCAGGCTGTCCATGCTCCACAACATGCTGCTGCATCGCCATTTGGGCCGTTGAATTATAGTAATGATTTCTTCCGCCCCAGCTGCCGAAGCAGAATTTACATAACTGGAACAGGCAAATCCAGGTATGCAGGTTTTTGTTTGGAGTTGCCAACTCCTAGATGGATTGCCGACCAGGGCTTGAGAGTTCCATCTACCCTAGATATTGCTACACAGATTCTGTTAACAGCTATATAGAAGCAGTAACTTAAATGTCTTATGTAGCTTATTGTATATATCTTGTACAGCCCAACAACTAAGAATCATATATTGTTTCCACTATATCGTACACAAAACTCTCTTGGCTCAAGAATTTGATAAACATGTATATATCTTGAACAGCCCTACAACTAAGAATTATATATTCTTTCTACTATATTGCATATATCTTGTACAGCCCAACACCTAAGAATCATATACTATTTCTACTATATTGTACTGCCCGACAACTAAGAATCATACATGTATATTGTTTCTACTATAGTGTTTATATCTTTAGTGCCCAACATCTAAGAATCATATATTGTTTCTGCTATATTGTACATCCCAACAACTAAGAATCATATATTATTTCTACTATATTGTGTATATCTTGTACAGCCCAACAACAAAGACTCGTATATTGTTTCCAATATATCGTGCACAAAATTCTCTTGGCTCAAGAATTTCATAAATATGTGAATGGTTATTTCTTAACTAAGGGTCTACTAGCATGAAGTTACGAAACATTCTTAACCTGGTACTCTGATGGCAACATTTGAAGAAAACAAATGATTGATATTTTTACTATTTTCCCAAGAAAATAGGACTTGGCATTTCATCCTAAGAAGATTCGCATTAAATGTCGTCATATTTTTCTCTATTTTTATTTATTTATTTTTTTTGATAGCAAAAATGTTTACAATTTAATTTGCTCATATTTAAATAATATGGCTCGTACAATGACTTCAAAGCAGCGACCATCCTTAACTTCAAAGGTTTGACTATTGCCGTCCAGCAATAAATTTCTTATCAATGGTCTTTTACAAATAAACAATTTGAAGCCAAAAATATATGATTTTGGAGTCTGTACTAAGACATACGTATTATGGAATCCACATACTACCAAGAACCGACTTATAGAGAGTTGAGAAGTCTCGTTAGCGCACAGATCATTAGGTACAGTGTGCGTGATTTAACCTATACCACTCTATGGGCAAATTCAGCAGACGACAAATTGATATGCTTTTTCTTATTTCCCCCAGAAAATAGACTTTGACATTCCATGCAAATTCCTTTGGAGACAATTTACATAAAGTCAAAGCCTACTTTCTAAGAAATACAATAAATATTTTAAAATGTCGTCTGTTGAAATTTTTACCCAGCACGTTAAGCATTAATTTCCTTTTATGTGTCAGTCTTGTATGGTTACTCAGCATCGATAATTCATACATTGATTACATTGCTGATGTCCTCAAAGACTTTATTAAAAGCGATTTGCATGATAAACTAAATATACTGTCCGTACCAGGTCAGTTTGACCTATTTCTGGTGTGTGTTTTATGCGGTCAAACTTCCAACATTGATTTTAAAGACAAGAAGTTTTAGTTTTTTTGTTTGTTTTTTTTTTTTTTTTTTTTTTTTTGTTGTTGTTTTGTTTATATATATATATATATATATATATATATATATATATATATATATATATATATATATATATATATATATATATATATATATATATATATATATAATGGCAATGATAATGATACTGCATGCTACATATAATTTATGCAAATGGGATCCAGAAATAAGTCTAAAGGTTTTGTTAATCCCGGACAAGCAATTTTTATTTTAGATATCCCTCACGATATACGGGTGTGGATGTTTGTTTTGGAGTTTAACGGCCCAGTCAAGGTCATGTCGAGCTGGTCAGTTTACCAGGGAGTTTACTAAACCACATTTTTCCTGGGCAGGTTTAATTGGTCCTCTAAGCGGTTACCCAGTATACCTTTGCAAATTCTTTCGCCAGAAGCTGATAACTGCCCTTTTTGAATCAGTGGAAGGGAGAGGATGACCGTAGACCGCAATATTAAGCCCATCAACAATGTTGCTATTGACCATATAGTATTTCTGTTCATGACACAGTTTAACTTCGTTTATTCGTCGTCTTTCGAGGAAGGGTTGTCATTTGAGTCGTGTCACGCGAAAAAGCCTTCGATTATACGCAGGATTCGCAGATTCAAATCATCCTGCACATGCGCAAAGTATCATCCGGGCTTTTGATCTCCATTCATATATTCTGAAGTACCCAATGCGTCTATTAGCGGATAGTGGAGGCCCTGATCTGACTGCGCGAATGCGCAGGCTGATCTGGGCCTTTGCTGTCCGCATATGCCCGAAGACATTTGACAAGGCGCGACCCATTTATGTTATTAAATCCTTATCCGGCGCTTTTTGGGGGTTGGGGTGGGAGGGCTGTGGGCCGTGATTATGACCTCTCCTGGGTATCTCCGAATACCACTGTGTGTGATTTAAATAGCAATTCCAAGTAAATTTTGAAATACGGTTCTCTTTACATAGAAGAGAAAAAAAAAAAAAACTTAGACAGTTTCAAGAAGTGCAATAGGGCTTTAAGGATCGAAAGGTATCTGATCAGATTCTATAGACCGCAGATTCGAAGCAGCTTGCAAATCCAGAGTCCAGAGAGAAGATAGTGAGGATATGCAAACAGCATTGTGCTCTTCGCCTTTGTTCTGTATTGCAGCTCTCAGACAAGAAGAAATGTATCATTTTTTTAATGATCGATTACCTAGTCGTGTTTCTCAAAATAAAGTGTTCTGCTCTATTAGTTTTCTTCCGAACTTAAAAGAAACGTTGGTCTAATGTGTTCAATAAATCAAGAAAGATTCGATTATCACTTACAAATATTCAATCAGTGCAAACCATACTGGGACGGGTCCAGAGGAGGGGAGCTTGTGGGGTCAACTTTCGGGAAGGGATGAGGGTCAGTTGAATTCCCTTTAAATCCAAATTATTCCAGTTGCATAGGATTTCTGAGGGAAAAATCCAGAATAAATTTTGGATATCGTTTTACCCTATATTTCGACACGTTAACTTTTTACCATAGGCTACGTCTTCTAAAATTTGAATACGTCTATGTTACTTCCTGTTCAGATGTGTAAAAACTTCTGGATGAGTGGCAAACAGTGTAGATCCTGATCAGACGTCGCATTAAATGACAAGCCTTATTTTCTCTGGCAAATAATAAAATCAATTTTAGAATGTCGCCTGCTACAAATTTTCTTAGGGTTAAATCCGATGCGGCTCCAAAACAAGTATATATCCAATGTAAGATGTGTAAATGCACTTATCACACATCTAGGCAACGAAGACTCAGGTCAGCCAGCGCATTCACACAGTTCAGTCAGGACCAACGTCGCATGCTTGCGGAAACAGCAGAATATATAATCTTAAGAATATATCGACAAACAGAACGTCCTGTTTAATCTCAATACAATTTTACAGGCTTTTTTTTTTGTTGTTGTTGTTGTTGTTCCTACAATATAAACGCATACTTCAGCAGTGTATCTGTGTATCTGCTTTCTGCAGCTGACAATTAGATACTGTATATATAAGATTTCTTAAGAAGAAATGTACCATATTAACTCTAATTATTCGGAAAGACAGGCCTGAGCAAACAGTGTAGACCCAGATCAGACGCCGCTAAGCGCGGCGTCTGATCTGGGTCTACTCTGTTTGCAGCTCATCTAGCAATATTTCAG
This sequence comes from Anodontia alba, assembly GCA_964016985.1. NCBI lineage: Eukaryota > Metazoa > Mollusca > Bivalvia > Lucinida > Lucinidae > Anodontia > Anodontia alba. The sequence continues at coordinate 53,398,336 of OZ024831.1, forward strand.
GTACACCAACAGGTAGTAAAATTGCGTTTCTTGAAATTTTAGAATATGTATGGTAAGGAGTTAATGTGTCCCAATATTTAGGGTAAAAAACAGTGGATCGATTTCCGATTCTGTCTCCAGTAGAACTGTTCTCTTACTAGAAATGAGACTTGTCAAACAAAATACCGTCTTATACCATAAATGAGCCGCAAAGGCGCTGATGAAACAGTGCAGTTCCATTTTCTGTGCAGTATCTGAATTGTCCGCTTACAGAAAATAGAATTATGAGATTTTGTAAAACGATTAAGATTGGCCTAATGAGACAACATGAGCGCAATTCAGATGAGGTAAAAGACCTTTCTCGCGTGGCGCAGTCCCAAAATATCTATTTAACCTTATTATTAGACAGTCCATCGAGGCCTAATTGAAGAAAATATAGGTTTGCTTGGCTTCCAAATGAGTTCCAATAAGATTTCGTAACCAGTAAAAAGCATTCAGAACACCACTAAAATCTGTTAGTTTAATTATTGCACCGGCTTTAGGTTGGCTTTACCACTCTCTGGGCTAATTCAGCAGACGACAAATTGATCATATTTTGCTTATTTTTCCCCAGAAAATAGGCTATGACGTTTCATGCAAATTGTCTCTTAAGAATCTTTTTTTCTTTTTTTTTCTTTTTTTTTTTATTTCCTAAGGAGACATGAAATGCCAACGCCCATTACGAAAACACGTCTATTCAAATATATTGAAAAAAAAAAAACTGATTGTTTTCAGATAAAAATTCTTATATTTTTCATATTTCTGCTCATAACATAGATTGTGAGTACTCGTTAAAACCGCCTCGCCGAGGCAGTTTTAACGAGTACCTACAATCTATGTTTTTGAGCAGAAATAAAAAAAATAATGTATACCCCTGTAAACCCCAGTTTTACTGTATAATAATGGGGTTTATGGAGGTCAAAGTTATATAGGTATGTTTTCGTGATGTATTTTCTGAATTTTTTATCCAGTATGCAGATTGTAAAGGTGTACGATATTTCCTCGCCCAAGCTGACATCGGATTATCACACCCGAGATAAAGATCCTTGGCCTCCAGTACGATTAACAGGAAGTCTGTGCCTTGTTGGAACAAACCCAGTTCCCATCTCAACATTCTGCATATAAATGGCCATCGAAACGTAGCACGTTTCCGACTTAAAAAAGATAAATTGGTCAGTTGTCGTCTTATAGACAAGTAGTCCATTACCAGAAAGCATAGCTCTACGAATTGTTGCGACAGACTGCATGCCTAGTTATTGACTCAGTCGTGATTGATAGAAGGCAGAGATTAACAAGTAGAATTATAGGCCTCTGTAAAAAGATACTGTAAAACTGGTAACGCCAGAGACCGTTCTAAGGCGTGTCTGACATTGTTTATTCCTTCTATTACTTTGTGGCTGATTGTGTATAGATATTTCTTCCATCCCATCACGAAAACATGCCTATATAATTTTGAACCCCTTAAACCCCACTTTTAAATAGTAAAACTGGGGTTTACAGGGATATACTTTTTTTTCTTATTTTTGCTCAAAAACATAGATTGTGGGTACTCGTTAGAACCGCCTCGACGAAGCGGTTCTAACGAGTACCCACAATCTACGTATGTTTTGAGCAAAACTATGAAAAATATCAGAGTTTTTTTATCTGAAAATTCTCAGTTTTTGAAGGTGAAATTTTTCTATATATTTGAATAGGTGTTCGTAATGCTGTGTGGTGCTTGTGTTTGTTCTCTCTTATCTTGCCTTGTGATCATCTCACAAGGAAGATGCAGCTGGTCGCTTAGCTTGTCGTTTACTTATAATCGAGTTAGCACACGGCAAAACCCACAATAAGACTTGTGCGACAAGCGAAGACTCAGAGCAGATTGCGCGAATCGCATTCGCGCAGTTTGATCAGAGTCCTCACTGATCGCATGTGTTTTCGACAGCCTCCAGGCTGATCTGAGTCACACAGGTCTTATTGTAGGTTTTGTCGTGCGCTGGCTCAATTGTGTTTTGACTGTGGATCTTCTCGTTTGTTTTCGGTATTAGAGATAGATTCTGACTTTGATCGTGGCATTTCTTGAATTTCTACCGGTTTTTTATTTTTCTTTTTTTTTTCATATGAAACTTGATTTACAGGCTTCAGAGTTGATGCTTGCAATTGTGGACGGACGGACACAACTGACGGACGAGGAAAAGCGAGCTATGTTCATTTTCAGCCTTCAGGAGCAAGGTTCAACTAAGTTCACACCAAAATCCCGCTCCAAAATGTCATTCTAAAAAGTCACTCCACTCAAACGCATGACTCCACTCTATGTTTTATTATATGCCCAGCTAAGGTGAGCTAAAATCCTAGGTTCATACACTGCATTCTGTATATCAGGGCCCTGTTGTTCAAAACGTCGTTAGCTTAACGAACTCGATAAGGGTCATTTCGTTAACTGCTTTAACGGAATTAATATACAATATTCTGATATTTTTTGCTGAAAAAATGTGAGTAGCTTTTGCAAGCTACTCACATTTTTTCAGCAAAAATTTTCAGCATATTTGCGTATCACTCGATGTAAATTTTAATGAATCGCTAACTAACGACATCGTTAGCTTTGAACAACTGGGCACAGAATAATACTGAGGCGCGACTTGTCCTGAAGAAAAAGTCTTTGTGTTTGGCATCTTAATCCATTTATTGGACTTAGACAAGAAGCAACTATCGGGGGAATCGATATTTTATCTATTATCGTCTGCCACAGACCATTAGACAAGCAGTTGTCAAATTGTTCCTCTCAGACGTACACAGGAGGCAGTGAGACGACAAAGTGAGCGAGGGTTTCTCCTTACATGAGATAATGTACGTGCGCCAAGCGAAGATTTAGATCAGCTAGTGCATCCCTGCAGTCTGGTCAGAGTACTCGCTGTGCGCGCTTCAGACAGAAATGATATTTCTCCCTTAGCGGCTTAAGGCCATAGATACATCTTCAAGGGAAATAATCCTAGCATGGAAATACAGTGAAATACCGCTATAAAGACTACTTTTGGGGCTGTCTAAAAGTGGTCTTAATAGTAGGGTGGTCTTTATATTAAATATAGAATTTCTTCTAAATTTTGCTTTTTATACAGTTGTTTCGTAAAATAATTAGTGGGATGGTAGACAGTGAAGACCCTGATCAGACTGCTCCTGAAGGAGCAGTCTGATCAGGGTCTACACAGTTTACATATGCCATTCTGTCAGAAATTTTGGTGTACTGTTGTATGGCATTTACCGTAGTAATGGAGAAATAATTTGGAATTTACACAAGCTGATCTTAATAGTGGAGTGGTCTTAATTTCGAGCGGTCTTAGTAGTGGCATTACTGTATTTACCTGCCTTACCATTGGGTAATACTCTTAGAGGAAAGCTCCCGCTAAGAGCAAATTCTTTTCTGTAAAAGTACCCAGTAAACATTCTTTATAAATCTATAGCAAGTCGTTATCGGCCCGGCAGGGTAGCTGACGGGCCGATAACGGTCCGCTATAGATTTATAAAGAATGCCAGCTGGGTAGCCTCCATTTTCGAAAGGTTTAAAATACTAGAAAGGCATATCCCTGTCTGAAAAAGATGTCTCCCTTTGCAAACTGTTGGCAGAACCCTTCAGGTGTATCCGCTCATCTTAATTGACCTGTGTCACGCAAAAAGAGGTCTTACGGGCGAAGAAATCTGTGCATTCCGAATCCGCTGAAGTTCGGATAATCTCGGATAATCACAGAATCTACTAGCAAAATGGAATACCCTGATCAGTATGTGCACATGCGCTATGACCCATTTCTGGCTCGACTTAAATAGATAAAATGCGAACAAATGATGCGGAAGACAAGCGAAGAACGAACTCGGCCCTGGCTAGATTCTCCTCCGTTGGCCGTTGCTGTTCATTAATAACAGGGGCGGATTCAGAGCGGGGTTCGGAGGTTCAGTCGATCCCTCCCCCTTTTGACTCAAGAATTCATTTCCATGGATGATTTTGGATGAATCTGATAATTTTGGTATACCGTACTTACCATAGATATTCACAACTTTTACTCTTTACCTTATACTTCTCTTCAGCAACGGTCCATCTCTGTGAATGTGTGTACAATTTCTGGGTGAGTTGCAAACACTAGACCCAGTTCAGTCGCCGCGTTCTGTTCGGTGATTTGATCAAATAGAACCCCCTCAGAAATCATTCTGGATCCGCCCTCGTCTAAGGAGCTTCTAGATTGTCTTCAGATGTATGTACTGCCACAGCCAAGATCCTAATCTGTCTGCACGGATATAATCGGGGTCTGGGCTAGACGAGGATGTTGATTTCCTCGCGATGAGGCTCACTGATTACCGAACCGGCTCACGAGAAAATAATCATTACTCCATATACGAACAACGATGATCAGATCTAGCCAGTGCATTAGCACTGTCTGTCAGTCACTTATCTGTTAGTACTTATATTCTACAATATCCAGTGATTTTGTGAGCGGACAACGAAGGCCCAGGTCAGCCTGCGCGCCCGCACAGACTGACATGTGCCTTCGTTGTCCGCATATACAAGAATGATCATTTTCTCGGAATTGCCCACAATTATTGATTATCAAGTAAGTAACAGACGTTACGCATGGGCTGCGCCATGGGCTTCTGGCATATGGGGATAGCGAGGGCCCAGATCAGCCTGTGCATCAGCGCAGTCTGATCAGGGCCTTCGCTGTACCGCAAACAGAATCATTGGATACTATAGAATGTTTCATTTGAGAGCAAATGTCCGGATGAGATTTTGCGCATGTGCAGGATAATGTGGTGATTTTACGCATGCTTGAAGGTACTTTTCCGCTGACGCGGCCCCTATGGTATTGTCTGATAATGATCGAATGCATCCAATCGTATATGCACTTTTGAGACATGGAACGTATCAGGTAGAATCTCTATTAACGCTTAGCTTGCTGGGTAAAAGGTTCTGCAGACGACATGTTGAAATCATTTTCTTATTTTTGCATAAAAATGGCCAATTTTATGGTAAAAATAAGAAAAAATATTATAAATTTGTCGTCTGCTGAGTAGGCCCTGAGAGTGGTAAAGGTTATGTCGTATTCTGAAAACTGCCTGGAACAACTGCCCGTCTGGAAAAGACTCTTGGCACTCGCAGGATTTGAGTTTCGAAGCAATGAAACGATGAATAACAAAGATCTTGATAATACTGCGCAGATACTCGGGTTCATCCGGGAAATCGCTTTATGCTTTGAGGAACGGTTCTCTTGACGCGCGTGCGATATTCCCCTACGTATTGGGACAATTAGACCTGGGAAAACAGTGTAGACACAGATCAAACGCTGCAGAATGCGGCCTCTGATCAGGGTCTATACTATTTGCCAATCATCAAGCATTTTTATAGACATCACGAGGTAGTCAGATGGACTACATCAGATGAGTATAATAAGGAATTAAAGGTCAGTTAGGCCTTGGCAAACGGTGTTGACCCAGATCAGACGCCGCAGAACGCACTGTATATCAGTCATCAATTAGTTTTAGACACACAAAGGTGTAATAAAATGGACTTGTTCAACTTTAGGACAAGTGTGGTAACGAGTTTTGCCTTGAGCTGGAATGTTACGGCCCAGTCAATGTCGGGCCAGTCATTTAACCTGCTCACACTTTGTCATCTTAGGGGTTCTGTGCTTATACTTTTACCATTAACTGACAACTGCCTTTCTTGAATCAGCGAAAAGGGGAGTGAACGTAGAAATGATTTCATAATCAATATCTACGCCAGTTATGTGGCCAAGCTGGGGTTCGAACTGAGCAGCCCTTGGATCCGCAGCCAGACACGCTACCGACTGTGCTATGGAGCCCGGATGTTGATGTTAAGGAGTTAAGATATCTCAATAGTTAGGGTAAATATGGTATTTTTTGCAATTCATCTGGTATGATTGATTTGTGTGATTGTATTATGCGCTTTGTTTTCCTCCCGAACAACATCCTTTATTTGGTGACACAATATCCTTTATTTAGTGAGAAATTACCGTGGCGTTTTACACTGAAAGAGTTAACTCATGTTTTATTCAGTTAGTAATTAGAAGCTTTTTTGTGAATATCATTCAAAATGCTGCCGACAGCTGAACGTGTATAGTCTCGGAGTGTTGGGGGCGTGGGATGTGAGGAGGTGGGAGGTAATTATTTATAATGTTTACGCACACCCTTTGAGTTTACCATTGTTCCTGAAGCACTTTATGAACGTCAACGTCATGGGCCAGCACTGGTCTAATGCTTTTTTCCATGGGCTGCTTAACGTTATTATAATCAAGTATTAACTTTCGCAAAAGCTTGGTCTACGCTCAGCGTACACTTGTATTGTGTATGAGATACGTGGAGGGATAACCTACATATGACATAGTGCAGACCTAGAACCATATATGTAGGGCTGTTTTTCTTTCTTTCTTTTTTTTTTTTTTTTTTTTTTTTTCTTTTTTTTTCAAGTTTAGGTATATAAAATGCTCCTCCCAACTAGGCTTCAGTTTATGAATGTTCCATTTTCTTTGAATGATGTACTAAAATGAATTGTATCTAAATACATGTACAAGGGAACAAGACAAACTACCTATGAAACGTCTCTATGGGATATGTATGTGATCGAGATGTATACTGCCAGCCCCTTTCTGGAAGTTTTGTTTACAGCATTTTTGTCATGATTGGAACAGACGAGTAAAACGCTAGGTTTCTGTCATACATTCTCTCGGGGTTACATTAAAAAAAATACTTGTATCAACCCTTGTCGTGACTGGGTCAGATATGTTAACACACTTCCGGCATGTTTATCTTGGAGCTACACTAAAATAAAATTCAATCCACCATTGTCAAGGTCCTCCAGCACTATTTATCTCGGTGTTGCACTCTCTGCACTGGCCGTGGCTGGGACAATAAATAAAAACTATATTTTATCAGCCGTTCTTAAATCAAACCAAACCCGGCTCTATTTCTGTCGGGTTTGCGCCCAAATACACTTATATCAGTCCTTGTCGTATTTGTTTCAGAGTTGCACTCAAATATGTTTATCAGCCATTGCTAAATCTACTGTGGCTAAATCAAAACAGTCCCGGTTCTATTTCCCTCGATTTGCACTCAAATCCTCGCACCAACCCTTGTCATAGCTGTAATAAATTTGTCTAAATTGCCCCGACTCTATTGCTCTTGTGTTTTCATTTCAACTCTGTAGACCGGTACAAATACCTATGAAAACAGTGTAGATCCAGATGGCTCGTTATGAGGCGTCTACACTATTTGCCAGTCTTTTAATGATTTTGAGTAAAAACTCCCTTTTGACAACAATGACCATGACCAAAAATAAAAATGGAACAGTCTTTTTCAGAAACTCAAGGTTGAAAGGGTCAAACAGATACCATCAACCCTTGTCGTAGTAAGAATAAAATTATTGAACAGATTCAGCAATTCAACCACATTGTATTTCAATAGGGTGTTACACTCAAACCGTCGTCTTGGTTGCAGCTGAGGGTTGCAGCAGATATACAAAAATAGTTCCGTCACTATTTCCCTCGGGGTTGCAACCCAATAAGACTGGCTAATCAGAGCTGAAAAGGTAATCGATTATCAGTCCTGCCATTGTGATCGATAATCGATTAAAAATCACTGAAGATTTGGTAATAATTTGACCTGTCTGAGCATGACTCTTACAATATCACGCCTGGTAAACTATCACAGGTACCTCCGCGGAGGTACCGATTAAATGGTTGTGACAGATATCCGGAGCTACCTGTGATGGTCAAAAACTAGACATAAAAAGATAGGTGTTCGTCTTTTTTGATAAAATACACAATAACCAGAGAGTTTACTGGAAATCAAAGAGTGTTATTTGACCCTCATAGGCATAAAGTTTTGTCACACGTCATATCCCCCAGAACTTTCCATATTTACCAAAGATACGAACTTCGAAGTGGCTTCGAAGTCAGCCCGAAGTACTCGAAACAGAAAAAGACCGATCGTTTTGGTTCTAAATGCGGATATCTTGCATACAAATCTGTTTATCTTGGTACACTGATGTAAAGTAAACCTGTTTGCCTGAATACAGATATCGATAAACTCCAAATAAGGCTGGATTCTTCAAAAAACAGCTGGAGGTGCCTGTGACGTCGTGGAGGTGCCTGTGATGTAAAGAAATATAGTGAAAATATGAAGAGTTATTGCAGCTGCAAATATTGATATGATTCTTCTCTAGATTACTGCCTGTAAAGAATCATTGATTCAGCGTCGCAATAAGCTATCATAATGTGTATGTCATGAATTTCCATGTTAAAGTTATAAAACATAACCTCAAAGAATTATTGGTGCTTTTGAATTAGATTGTCATAGAATGCTCACTGAAGTAAGACTTTTTTTTTCATGAATGGTGATGACTGTAATCGGGAGGTGCTATCTGTTCGTCATTCCAACTCGTAGAAAATTGTCTTTGCTCAATATATCACACGCCATGCCATCTACACATATGGTGTACCAAACGTATAAAAATGCCGATGCCTGTCACCGTAAATTATGACGCAGTTTAAGCATTACTGGAACACCTAAAATAACCTACGTTGTTGACCCTTTTGGTAACTCGTGATCGGAATTTTACTGTAAATCATCTGAAATTCAGTCTCCAAATAGCCACTATGTGCAAATATGCTGACAAAAGAGCAATTTCCCGACATATTGTTGATTTTGCAAACGCTTCGACAAAACATTTTCATAGTGGTTTATTTGGTGACTGAATTTAACACGATTTACAGTAAGATTCCGATCACTTCACTTTATTAGAAGATGTAATGTCGAGATTATGTCATGTGTTGATGATGTAACAACTAGGCCTTACGGGTGTGTTTGAATTCTAGCGCTGGCAATATAAAGTGAATCACTTGCAACACCTTCGAGTCCACTCACCACAAAGTTAACATAAACGGTGAGCCAGGCCGCGTAGCGCAGTCGGTAGAGCGTCTAACTCAAGAGCCAGAGGTCCCCACTTACTTTTATTTCTCCTTCCGCTGATTCAAGAAGGGCAGTTGTCAGTTACTGACGAAAGTATGTTCACTTATTACCGGTTAACACCTTAGGAAGTCTAAGCCTGCCAAGAAATAGTGTGGTAAGGTTAACTGATAGTCCCGCCATGATTTTAGTTATTTACAGAGGACGTAAAGAAACAAAACAACAAAACTACAACACATACAGCGAGCGTCATACGACATATGCGAGCGATACGCATACGAGTTCAAAAAGGGTCAACAACGTAGGTTATTTTACGTGTTCCGGTAATGCTCAAATTGCGTCATAATTTACGGTGACAGGCATCGCCATTTTTTATACTTTTGGTACACCATATGTGTAGCTGGCATGGCGTGTGATATATTGAGCAAAGACACTTTTCTACGAGTTGGAATGACGAACAGGCAGCACCTCCCGATTACAGTCACCACCATTCAAGAAAAAAAAAGTCTTATTTCAGTGAGCATTCTATGACAATCTAATTCAAAAGCACCAATAATTCTTTGAGATTATGTTTTATAACTTTAACATGGAAATTCATGACATACACATTATGATAGCTTTTTGCGACGCTGAATGAATGATTCTTTACAGGCAGTGATCTAGAGAAGAATTATATCAATATTTGCAGCCGCAAACACTCTTCGGATATTCACTATATTTCTTTACATCACAGGCACCTCCACGACGTCACAGGCACCTCCAGCTGTTTTTTGAAGAATCCAGCCTTATTTGGAGTTTATCGATATCTGTATTCAGGCAAACAGGTTTACTTTACATCAGTATACCAAGATAAACAGATTTGTATGCAAGATATCCGCATTTAGAACCAAAAACGATCGGTCTTTTTCTGTTTCGAGTACTTCGGGCTGACTTCGAAGCCACTTCGAAGGTCGTATCTTTGGTAAATATGAAAAGTTCTGGGGGATATGACGTGTGACAAACTTTTATGCCAAAAGGATCGAATGGCACTGTTTGATTTTCAGTAAACTCTCTGTTTATTGTGTATTTTATCAAAAAAGACGAACGCCTATCTTTTTATGTCTAATTTTTGACCATCACAGGTAGCTCCGGATATCTGTCACAACCATTTAATCGGTACCTCCGCGGAGGTACCTGTGATAGTTTACCAGGCGTGAATATGTTATACTTGATTGTATGTATTTGTTCAAACAGGCCTGTGCAAACAGTGTAGACCCAGATGAGACGCCGCAAATGCGGCGTCTCATCAGGGCCGACACTGTTTGCCACTTATCCAATTATTTTAGACACAACAGTGGGTAGTATTTTGTTTAAATTTTAGATAAAGTATGGTAAGGAGTTGAGGTGTCTGAATACTTTAGGGGTAAATATATGTATAGTAAAGTAACAAGCACAGAAATCATATAATCGATTATTAGCAAATCTGTAATGATTATCATTTTTGTGGGATTTATCGATCAATTAATCGATTATCCGATTAATTGTGCCAGCTTTACAACCCGATTTCTGTCAGTCATTGATAAGTGGGCTACAACGTGAGAAAAAGTTCCTTCGGACATGTACTTCTAGCGAAAAAAAAATGAAATAGGAGCGAGCGTATGACAAAACCTATAATAATACTTGTGCGACCAGCAAAGACTCACTGATCGCACGTGCCTTCTACAGCCAACGCGCTATTCAAAGAAGGATAAACGAGAAGCCTTGCCATGCATGCTAGGTGGATATACAGGCTGATCTGAGTCTTTGTTGGTCATAAAGGTCTTATTATAGGTTCTGTCGTGCGTTGGTTCAGTTAGAAGACATCCAGGAAGAATCACAATCCCAGACTGGCTCCAGTCTCCAGTGTCTAAATATATTTCTCATTATCCTGCTTGATAATCCACTAAAATAAAACCCAAAAAATAGCATGACTATAAAGGCTGGTCACTACTAGTGACCAGCCTTTATAGTCATGATATTATTTTAGTTTATTTTAGCGGATTATTAAACAGATTATAAGAAAAAACTACTGTCATTGGAGACTGGAGCCAGTCTACCACAATCACAGAACATAGCCTACCGATATCACCAAGAGGAAGAGCAAACAAACCAAGACAGACCGTCCATTGATTCTCTCTGTCCAAGGAGTTGATCGTAATATAAGACAGGATTTACCAAACACAAGACCTGTATATCCTGTACATCCACGCAGTCTGAACTGCGTGTTCTTAAAATAGCAAAGGCTACAAGTGTTCTTTGGACGGACAGCGAGGACTCTGGTCAGATTTTTTGGATGCGAGATAGATCTGAGTCTTTTCCCTGCGGCGATGCACCCAAATCTCTATCAACCATTGTTAGCATGCCGAGTAAAAGTTCCCATTACAAAAACACGTCTTTTCAAATATATTGAAAATTTTACAACCAAAAAAGAAAACTTTCAGATAAAAAAAAATCTGATATTTTTCATATTTCTGCTCAAAACATAGATTGTGGTACTCGTTAGAACCGCCTCGCCGAGGCGGTTCTAACAAGTACCTACACTCCACATTTTTGTATGCCTTTTAGCAAAATAAGAAAAATAATGTATAGCCCTGTAAACCCAACTTTTACTATGTAAAATTGGGGTTTAAGGGGTCAAAATTATATAGGCGTGTTTTCGTGATGAAACTACATTTTAAAACATGTTTGTTTGATGATTTTGTATTTTTATTTTTTTTTTTTTTTTTTTTTTTTATTTATTTATCTATTTATTTTTTCAGAAAATAAGTTTTCACCACTTATGCAGAATATTACAATTTGCAGCAAATATGAACGCCTATTTTCTAAATAAAGAAAAGAAAACACAAGTAAAATATCATCATTTTGTCGTCTTATGGTAATAAATATACAATTATTGACTGTTGAGTCATTGAATATGATGTGATAGCCACTGGAATATAACAACAGAATAGAATACTGATATTCTCAAGTGGATATCACATCATATTCAATGACTCAATAGTCAACACTTGTTTTATTAAACAACCAATGAACAGACTGATGCAGAATTCCATATTCATTCTTTTACATGATGTTCTAATTTTAGGTACATATATTCAATGGGAAAACCCCGAGCCGGTGAAAGTAAGAAATAGTCACTTGACTGAAAACGGCTCTCAGCCAATGACAATAAAGACCTTTATTGCATAAGGGGGGCAACGAAGGCCTGGATCAGTTTGCGCATTCTAGCAGTCTGATCAGGTCCTTATCTGCCAGTTGACATAATCACTCGATACTGTAGACTATACCGACGAACAGAAAAGGTCCTGATCACACTTCATGGATGGCGAGGCTTCAATGTCCGCATGTGACATACGGGCACTTTCCTTATGTTGGGTACCATCAATTCTTTCCACTGGAGAATATTGCTATGTCTAAGTACGCTAACATACCGAATACCCGTTCCAATGCTTTCACAGTCGTTTGAATTATATAATGCTAGGGGGAATTTCAGCAGACATTTTGAAATATTTATTTCATATTTTTCCCATAAAATAACGTTTGACATTTCATGCAAATCTTCTCCTGAGGAGACAATTTGCAAGAAATGTCAATTTCATGCACAATTTGCATGAAATGTCAAACCTTATTTTCTGGGAAAATAAGTAAATATTACCAATTTGTCATCTGCTGAATTTGCGCAGACAGAGCTAATCTTTTCTATGGTATTTTAACACACCGAATATCCGTTTCAGTGCTTTCACAGCCGTTTAAATTATTGCATGCTGGGAAAATGTTTCAGCAGACGACATTTTGAAATATTTTTTCATATTTTTTTTCCAGAAAATAATGTTTGACATTTCATCCAAATTGTCTCCTGAGCAGACAATTTGCATGAAATGTCAAACTTTACTATCTGGAAATATTCGAAAATATTACAAATTTGTCGCTGCTGAAATTGCGCAGACAATGGTAAAGTTAAATTATAGCATCGTTACTGTATTTGGTTTCGTTACACTTCTCTCTAATCGATCGCAAAAGAAAGTCTGAGCATACGTGATGACAGCATTGTTTGAGCATGAAGTGAAATATCTATATGTGTCCGATCACGCAAAAAATGCCTTAGCATACTTAAGCGGAGTGGTAATATTATACATATTACGTATACATCACGCATGTGCGTAAGGAAAAAATATTTGTAATAGAGAGACCGTCAAGCATAGAATAAGCATTGTATTTTCATCCTTTATCACACGGGCTGAAAGGGGGTGGGGCTAATATGCTTCCTCTTTCCTTTAAGAGTAGCTCCTATTTTTCCTTGGTGTGTATATCTAGATGTAGTGTTCATTATGCACATTACGCAAGTGCGTAAGTAAATTATTTGCGATAAAAAAATCCCCAAACATGAAATATGTTTCTTCCTTTATCATAGAGACTTCAGGGAAAGACTAAAGAGAGAAGTCTTTCCTTTTATGGTACCCCCCTTTTTCGAAAATAGTACTAGGAAGATTTTTATAGGAGCCACCTCGTGACAAAACAGTGGCATGTGCGCCCAGCGAAGACTCAGATCAGCCTGGGCATCCGCCCAGTCTGATCAGAGTCTTCGCTTGCGCTCAGTGGGTAGCTAAGGAACAAAGCCTTCTTCATGCGGTCAGCGAAGTCTCTGACCAGACTGGGCGGATGCCCGGGCTGATCTGAGTCTTCGCTGGGCGCTTATGCCATTTTGTTGGTTTTGTCATGAGGTGGCTCATGTTTTTTTTTGTTGTTTTGTTTTGTTTTGTTTTGTTTTGTTTTGTTTTTTTTTTGTTGTTTTTTTTTTTTTTTTTTTTTGTTTTTGTTTTGTTTTTTTTTCTCTCTGAAGGTGCATGCACAGTACGCATTCTCGTGAAGAAAATATTTGCAATAATGAAAGATCACCTAACATAAAATATATTTACTCCGTTATCATAAGGGCGTCTTTCCTTTAAGAGTTGGCCATATTTTCCTGGGTGTACATATATAGGCGTAGGTTTCGTTACGCATGTGCGTATAAAGGAAAATATTTGTAATAGAGACAGATCACCCGACATAAAATATATTTCCGCCTTTATCATAGGGGCTGCTCTTAAAGGAATGTGATCCCCTCGCCCCTTTAAGAGCAGCCCGCATTTTCTTGGGTGTGCATATGTGGACATAATGCTCATTACGCAAACTACGCAGTGCGTAAGGGAAAATATTTGCAACCGATAAAGAGAGATCGCCAATAACATAAAATGTATCTTCCGCCTTTCTCGTAGTGGTGTCTCTTAAAGGAAAGACTGTGATCCCTCATTCCTTTAACCTTTGTCCTGCTGAATAAATAAAGATGCCAAACCTACTTGTAATTTTCAGTCAATCAGATTACTTGGTCTGAATTGTTGCTATAAATTCACATACTTAATTGCAAACCGTGCAGATCCAGATCAGTTGGCTTCTTCAGAAGCCACCTGACCTGGATCTACACTGTTTGCAAAGACAGGGTATATCCGGGTTCAGCAGGACAAGGGTTAACAGTAGCCCCGTTTTTCTTAGGTGTGCGTACATTGACGTAGTGTTCAGTACGCACATTACGCAGGTGCGTAAGAAACATGTTGGCATTTTCATAGTCATTAGCAGAGAAATATTCATGCTAAGATGAGTTTAGCACGAAAAAAGTTCTATAACATCTGGGCCAGGTCGGATTACATAATTTAGCAGATGTTCCTGTGTCCGTATTTTGGGTTGCGGTGTCCTTATATAGGAAAATTACCTTTAGGTTTCTCGCGTTATGCATCAGATACAAAATCAACGGAAAAGATTTTAATGGAGAAACTAGGTTTTAATCAGTGTTATCTTGCTTTTAGCTTTGCATACATGTATTTTTATTATAAGAGCTTAATAAAGCAAACAAAGAGGGAACCGTATTTGTCCCATAGCTCCATGATACAGACGTACCTTAAGTAAAGAGTGTAGACCTGGATAAGATGAATAGAAATGCTGTTATTTGTCTGTCTCTCTGTCTTTCTGATGTATTTTTCTCCAATTCCACGGGACGTCGGCGCTGATATTTTTAAAGTCAGAAAGTCGGAAGAAAAAAAAGAAAGTTAAATTTATGAACTTACCAGACCTCACGGCTGCAAGATGACGAGTGAAGATGTGCTTGGCGTTAACTTCTACTTCTTGCTCCCAACGATCAATCACTGATCATACTGGGAGTGCGCTGTCGGGGAACAGATAGAAAAAGATGACATATAAATGGAAATGGTACATGTTAGATGAAGATGAACGATCAGATGATGATTTGTTAACTCTTGTCATGCCGAATAAATTAAGATGCCACGTCCACTTCTAATTTCCAGTCAATCACATTACTTGATCCTGGTTTTTAATAGAAATTCACATACTTAATTACAAACAGTGCAGATCCAGATCAGTTGGCCTAAGCCAACTGATCTGGATCTACACTTTTTGCTAAGACAGGGCATGTCGTATTTAGCAAGAAAATGGTTAAAACAAACTACAGTGACTAAAGTTAAAAGGATAAAATCATTTTCGGTTTAAAAGTTGACAGTGGCCAGCCCAGCAGTAAATTCACTGAAACTGGAGCTGGCCTTGACACTGTAGGGGAAGATGTTCCAATATCTGATGGTTTTAGGGAAGTATGAGGTCATGTGATACTGAGTCCATGAATATGGTATATAAAAATTAAAATTTCTAATTTCTGTGAGATGATGGTGATCTACAGCAACAAGACTGGATTTTATTTTGTACAGTAAAACAAGGGAACTTTGAATTCTTCTGTATTCTAGGATTTTCTAATTTAGAACTTTTAGAATTTTCAGTTACACTGTTGTATAGTCGTAATCATTTAGAACCTATCTGGACTCTTTCAATCTTATAACAAAGTGTTTTTACAAAGGGTGCCAGACTGTAGCACAGTATTCGAGCTGAGGGCGAACACAGGTGTAGGCTGTTTCTTTTACTTTTTGATTGTTTGTCTCAATATTCCTTTTGATGAATTTTAGGGTGTTATTGGCTTTAGATAAAATATTATCAATATGGATTTTCCAATTAAAATCATGACTGATGACAACTCTTATTTAGGAGTTGTCATTAGTCCCGATTTTAATTGGAAAAAAATACTTTGCATTTTCAGTTGTTTTCAGTTCAAAATTGTGAAGCTTATACTAGAAGATGATAGGATTTTTCTTTTTAGTTATACGAATCACTTTACATTTATCAGGATTAAATTCCATTGAACAGTTTGCTTCCCATTGCACAAGCTTGTACAAGTCATTCTGGGTCCAGTTGTTCGAAGCTAACGACGTCGTTAGTTAACGATTCGTTAAAATTTACATCGAGTGATACGCAAATATGCTGAAAAAATGTGAGTAGCTTTTGCAAAAGCTACTCACATTTTTTCAGCTAAAAATATCAGAATATTGTATATTGAAACTGCTAAAACAGTTAACGAAATGACCCTTAACAAGCTCGTTAAGTTAACGACGCTTTGAACAACTGGACCCTGGAGTGTATCCGGATCTGAATTAATTGTTAAGTATACTATCGTGTCATCAGCAAACAGTCTAGTTCTACTTTTGAGAGAGTCAGGTATGTCATTTATGTATGCAAGAAATAAACAGGGTCCCAAGACAGAGCCCTGGGGGACACCTGACAGAACTGGTACTGCTTCAGATTGTTTGCCTTCGACAGCTACAGTCTGGTTTCGGTTCAGGAGGAAAGATTTTATCCAACTGTTTTTAGATTAATACCCAAATTGAAGAGCTTATATATGAGTAAACTATGGTCAACTTTGTCGAAGGCTTTGCTAAAGTCCATTACAATAAGATCGGTTTGTTTGCCGTTTTCCAGGTTATCAAAAATTTATTAAGTGAAGCTGACAAGTTGGATTTCACAGCTGCGTTTAGATCGGAAACCAAGCTGGAATGGGCTGAGGAGATTGTGTGAGTTAAAATGGTTCATAATATTGAAGACTAGGATATGTTCCATAAGTTTTGAGGTGATACAGGTCAGTGAAGTAGGTCTGTAATTAGACGGTTTGGATTTTGGGCCCTTTTTGTAAACAGTGCAGACTTCCAGTCATCTGGTACGATACCAGTTTGTAACGAGCTCTGGAAAGTTTTTGTCAGGATGGGAGCTATTTCATGATGCAACTCCTTAAGAAGCCCTGTGGAGATTTCATCTGGTCCTGAGGCTTTCTTTGGATTTAAGCCTTTTAAGGGATTTTCAGTACCTTTGATGGTGATATAGTGAACCCTCGTTACAACGACAGCATTTGTTCCCAAAGATGTTGCCATTAAAATGAATTTGCTGTTGTAAAGAATCCTTAATGGACAGACTGATATGTAAGAAGGACCTTGTTTTATTCTTATTTTCCCATAGAACATACGTTTCGGATATTTGTTAAAATTGCCTCAGTGAGGCGATTCTAACAAATATCCAAAACATATGTTGCTTGAAATTTTAATGTAATATTCTTGCATAATTTCTCAACTGTCATCTCTTGAGCGAAGGTTTCGTGATTTTCAAATTGTCATTATGACGATTTTTGTCGTTGTATCGAGTGTCGGTAAAAAGAAGGTTGACGGTACAGATTTTTGGCATTTGCGGGACGTTTTTAGGATTATGACCTTGAAACCAGAGTCTTAGTCCAGCAATGTCTTTAAGACTCAAAGCTTTTAGTTTTGAAAACACGGATTCGAACTGTTTATTTAATACTGTAGCTTGCTCTGTGGGGTCAGTGTGTGTTGTACCATCTGATTTGAGTGGACACTTAGTAACACTTAGTAATCTGGGTAAATTTCCAGCAGACGACATTTTGAAACATTTTTTCCCCAAGAAAAACCCGGATTTGTGTGTGTCTACAGTCCAACGGAGACAATTTGCATGACATGTCAAACCCCGTTTTTCTCGAAAAAATCAAAAAAAAAATCACCACTTTGTCATCTGCTCAATTAGCCCAGAGAGTGGTAATGGTTAAAAGTAACATAAACCTAGAATCGAAAATTCTTCCAAATTTTCGTTCGTTCGTTGTCAACATATGTGCCTATCTGAATTTTCAGTCAACTTCCTGGGAACCGGCAAATCCTACTGCATGACATTACGAAAACATGCCTATTCAAATATATTGAAAATTTTACAACCCGAAAAGGAAAATTTTCAGGTAAAAAATTCTGATATTGTTCATGTTTCTGCTCAAAACATAGATTGTGAGTACCCGTTAGACCCGCCTCGGCGAGGCGGTTCTAACGAGTACCCACTATCTATGTTTTTAAGCAGAAATAAGAAAAATAATGTATACCCTTGTAAACCCCAGTTTTACTATATAAAAGTGGGGTTTAAGGGGGTCAAAATTATATAGGTATGTTTTCGTGATGAACATGCGTTGACCCTTCTATGACAAATCGTCGCGGCGACGCCGAAACGACATTTTAACGACGCCATATGCTTGCTGGATTACCATTACGAAAACATGCCTATTCAAATATACTGAAAATTTTATCACCAAAAAATGAAAAATTTTCAGAAAAAAAATTCTGATATTTGTCATATTTCTGCTCAAAAACGTAGATTGCGGGTACCCGTTAGAACCGCCTCGAGGAGGCGGTTCTAACGAGTACCCACAATCTATGTTTCGAGCAGAAATAAGAAAAATAATGTATACCCCTGTAAACCCCAGTTTTACTATATAAAAGTGGGGTTTGAAGGGGTCAAAATTACATAGGTATGTTTTCGTGATGCAGTATGTACCGACTTAACCAGACCGTATGTTGGAATATCTCAGGAGAACATTTAAATGATTGAAATATCAATGAACAGCTAGAAACTGTGCTTGCAAACTGACAACAGATACCATTTTTATCGATTATTTCCAGTTTCATTACAGCAAATAGCGTGAAATCAATTTAAAAACTATTAACGTCTTTGTTTATCAGAAAATTAATCAACATCTCAACCCTAATCTGTTACTTATAACAAAACACGTACATATTTATTTGTAGACGACCCTTTGGAAACAGTATTAGTTCAGATAAGTAAAATTCCTGGGCCCAGTTGTTCAAAGCATCGTTAGCTTAACGAGCTCGTTAGTGGTCAAAATGTTCACTGTTTCAGTAAGTAAAATATCTAATTCACAGGTATTTTTGCTGAAAAAAATGTGAGTAGCTTTTGCAAATGCAAAAGCTTCTCACATTTTTTTCAGCAGAAACAGTTGCGTATTTGCCATATTCAATGATCAAAGTTTTAAAGATAGGTTAATTAACGACATCGTTAGTTTACAACAACTGGACCCTGGTGTGTATGCTTTTTAGCTCACCTGAGCACGAAGTGTTCAAGATGAGCAATTGTGATCGGTCAATGTTCATCGTCCCGCGTATGTCGTGCGTCGTCCGTCGTGCGGCGTCAACAATTAAAAGCCTACTCCTCCTACACCCATGGGCCAATCGACTCGAAACTTGGTAGGAAGCATCGGGGTGACTTGTAGAGAAAAATAGCTAGAATTGTTCTGATCAGAAATCTAAGACGGCCGCCATCTTGAAAATCTCTTTTTCGCTTCTTCTGAGTCAAAAGGCCAACTGACTTGAAAATTGTAGGAAGCATCGGGGTGACTTGTGGATTAAAAAATAGCTAAAATCGTTCCGATCGGAAATCCAAGCTAGCCACCATGTTGAAAAATCTATAATTCGCTTCTTCTCCTGAACCGAAAAGGGCCAGTTGACTTAAAACTCGATAGGAAGTATCGGGGTGACTTGTAGATCAAAAAAGAGCTAAAATCGTTCCTATTAGAAATACAAAATGAACGCTGTGACGGCCATGTTGATAATGTATATTTCGCTTCTTCTCCTGAACCTAAAGGCCAGTTGACTTGAAACATGGTAGGGAGGGTGACTTGTATATCAAAAATAGCTAAATCATTCCGATCGGAAATCCAAGATGTCCACCGTTCTGGATTCCTATGTGAAAGGCCCCATTTTTCTTACATCCTGGTTTATGCACATGTTTCGCTCAGAGATTTTTCGAGGTTGCTTATTTTCTTGGTATTTCATGAATTGACTGTGATATTTGTCTAACAACCAGCAAAAAAAATGGGTACAAAAATGAAAGGGCAGTATATGAAAAGGTCAACATTTTGGATGACCAAGTATATGAATGGGTCCGTTTTTTCAAAGGCCAGGTATATGAATGGGGTAGGTTTTGAAATACTGGTTCGCACACCCGTACCAAAATGACCTCGCAGTTACCTCCACCCCACCCCCACCCCCTCCCACGAGAGACAGCTGTACTAAACTGTGCCAGGGTAGGGAGGACAGGCATGTGGGCTGGTAGGGCATTCCAGTGGGTATAGTGCGGGGAAAGAATGTGAACTTGTAGTAGTCTTCCAGAGTCGAGATTTGTCTGTATGCAAGAGAATGAGTTCTTGTAGAAGGGCGGGTGTTCCGGACCAAGTAGTCAGCAGCAGGTATCGCAACAAGGTCATATGTGACCTTATATAGAAGGACCAGCCGACTGTCAATGCGTCGTTGGGCAAGGGTGCGCCAGATGAGATCCTGAAGCATAGCAGAGACGCTAGATGTATATCGGTAGTCTCTGGTTACCCATCTAGCGGCCCTTCGCTGGACTGATTCAAGTTTGTAGGAGTCTGAGGCGGTATAGGAGGACTATACAGTAGAAGCATATTCTAACTGTGGGCGGACAAGTTTTGTATGCAGTGGCTTTCAGGTCCCTGTTGTGGACCCGAATATTGCGCTTTATCTCCTTATTCGCCATTTAATAGAAAAGCTAAAATAATATTGTGTGAAAATAAGTTTATTTCTCTGTAAATTTACCTGCAGAACTCTGAATTTTCACATCAATCTGTGGATTAAAAAATATATATGGAATCAGACCTTTAATATAGAATTTGTGAATGACTTGGACAGCTGTAAATTCATGAAATCATATTATGGCTGCAGAACCGAATGGCAATGTCTTACGTTTAGCGGAAAATAGGTCCTTCACTTATTATCTATTTTTAACTTCTTTCAGAATTTGGGTTTTTTTAATGCACAGATTCGGTTTGACCTGTGCGTAACTTCCACAAAACATTAAGGCATTTTCATTCAGTTCTGCAACCAAAAGATGAGTTTCAAGAACCTACTGGTATCCAAATTATTCCATATTAAAGGTAAATTCATAATTTAATAAAATATCTGTATTTTCAACAGATAATAGTTTTAAAACATGAGAGTCACACAATCTGAAAAAAGGGGGGTTTCAGTGCATAACAGTGAACGCTCAGGCCAGACTGCACATCATGCACGGTCATCAGGAACTTTGCTGATAATTACCATATTAATCCCAAGTATTCGGACAGCGCTCAAACAGTGTAGACCTAGATCAGACATCGCTTCTGCTGCGTCTGATCAGAGTTTACACAGTTTGCCACTCATCTCGCATTTGTTTGCAACACCAAAGGTAGTTAAATTGACCTGTTCATATTTAAGCAGAAGTATGGTGAAAAGATGTTATCCGAATACTTTGAGTAAAATAAGGTAATACGGTATATTTTACAGCGTCAAATGATGCTGCAAGTGGAGGGCCCTAGTCAGACTGAGTAAATCTGATCTTTCAATTTTCACATATTGTGTACAGAGCAAGAAAATGGCCCTTAATCCATATGCAGATAATGAAGGCCCAGATCAGCCTGCGCATTCACCCAGTCCACTGAGGGCCTTTATTGCCTGCTTACAGAACATATGGCTTCTAACGAATATATCACCAAACAGCAAAAGCCAGGATCAGCCTGCACGTCCGTGCAGGCTGATCTGGGCTTTCACTGTTTGAATATGAATAAGGGCAATTACCTGAGGTGCAAAACGTGTTCCAAAGAAACATTTTCTCATGTAACAGATGAGTTTTCCGGGGAAACAGAGCAGATTTCAGGTAGTTAACGCTTAAAACACTAGTCGCAACAGCAACAGACATTTTCATTTTGCTGTTGTTGTTGTCAGACAGAATAAAGTTTGAAATATGATGTGAATCACATGAAATGCAAAGTCTTTTATTTTCTCTGAAAAAAAAAAATAGAATGTAGTCTATACTAAGTTTGCCTAGCACTTTAATGGTTAACATTTAGCACACTCTTGGCACTTTCTGCAGAAGACAATTTGTTTGTGTTGAGGTTTTACGACCCAGTCAACCCAATGGGGTCATGTCGAGCGCGGTCAGTTTACCTAACCACACGTTTACTGGGCAGGCTTTGTCCTCTAAGCGGTTTACCAGTATTGTGCACATTCTTTCGCCAGAAACTGACAACTGCCCTTCTTGAATCAGCGGAAGGGAGAGAATGACCGTAAAAAATATTTCATGATCAATCTCCACGAAAGAATGTTGCCGACCTCGGCGGGGGTCGAACCCGCGACCTCCTGGTCTCCAGTCGGACGCGCATCCAACTGAGCCACCGAGGCCTCTGCAGAAGACAAATGAACTGTTATGTATACATATATTTCTCCAACAAATTCTACAAAAACAATATGAGAAATATCTAATCATGTTGCCTATTAAAAAAAGGTACCTACGTACTAAGCATTAAAAAAAAAGCTGATTCCTTTCTCAATATCAAAGACATGAAATTTTGTTCAATCCAGGTGACTTAAATGAAATTCCTCCTAAAAGAAGAATAAACTAAACAAAAGGTTTCCCTGATCAGTCTTCTTGTATTAATTTTTTGTCTAGATAGAGCTAAGCATATATCCCAGAAATAAATTACACTGATTGTTTTGACAGGAAATTTATAAGTTAAAAAAGCTGTTACTGGATTATATCATACATGTACATACATTCTGTTTAGTTAACCAGTACTAATTTATGTAATATAATAAAATGAATACTACATTTCCAAATAATATGGCAATAAAATTGACTTTCTTGCTACTGGTAACCCATAAAATCCTTAGCAAAATTGTAACAGATAACATTCTAATCTTTTTTAGAAGTATTTTAATCAGAGAAAAACAACACCTGGCATTTCATGTGAATTGTCTGCTTGGAGACAATTTGCATGAAATGCCAGATCCTGTTTTCTGGAAAAGATATGAAAAAAAAAATTCAAAATGTCATCTGCTGAAAATTTTACCAAGAGTGCTAGGCATTAAGCATTAATACGGTATATAAAGTCTGAAAGAACGAGTCAGTGCATGGTTTGTGCTATAAAATGATGAAATAAAAATATATGAATAATTTAATACAGTAATATTAAATCATTTATATATTTATTACGGCTGTCTATAACTTATTGATTCTCTATTATTCTTACATACAATGCAAGTATAGAATTCTACAGCAGAAATAAACCTATAAATATTTTACCTGCACTCCTATGATATTTAACTAAATCTTTATACAGACATGCCTGAGTAAACAGTGTTGACTTAGATCAAACTGTTCATACAGCTGTAGATAAGGAGTTATTGTTTCGTGTTTTTTTTTTTGTTGTTGTGTTGTTGTTGTTTTTTTCGTTTTTTTGTTGTTGTTTTTTCATCCAAAATGTATTCATGTGTTGTGGGTACTCATTAGAAGTGCCTCGATGAGGCACTTCTAATGAGTACCAACATGTTTTTCGTGGAGCATGGTTGGTTGGTTTGGAGTCAACACTATTAAGGTCATGTTGAGCAGGTCAGTACTCACTCTGCCCAGGCAGGCATAGTCCTCTGAGCGGATAACCAGTACTTGAATATATTCTTTGGCCAGAAACTGACATCTGCTCTGTTTGAATCAGTGGAAGCAAGAGAATGACCGTAAAAATATTTCATGATCACCATGAAAGAATGTCACTAGACCCGGCGGGGATCGAACCCACAACCTCCTGATCACCAGTCCGACTGAGCCACCGGGGCAGGCCATATATTTAAGGTAAATATCAATACAGACAAGCCTGAGTAAACAGTATAGAATTAGATCAAACTGTTAGCATAGCTCAAGATATGGTGTTGTTTGTTTATTCTCAAGATATTTTTCTTATTTCTCCACTAAAACATATGTTGTGGTACTCATTAGAAGCGCCCAGACGAAGCGCTTCTAACGAGTACCTATAACAAGTGTTTTTGTGGCGTAATAAAAGACTTACACTGGAACCCCCTTATAAGACGGGTCAGTATAAGAGGGTTCAGATATAAGACAATTTAAAGTTGATCATAAAAAAGTTGTATCCAAATAAAAATGTATAGATTATATAGAAAAATGACCATTTATGGTCATTTTTCTATATAATCTAGACATTTTTGTTTGGATACAATAAACAAAAATGTATATATTATACAGAAAAATGACCATTTACGGTCATTTTCCTATATAAGCTAGACATTTTTGTTTGCAAACAACAAACAAAAATGTATGGATTATATAGAAAAATTACCATTTATAGAGTTTTGTTTGGATGCAACACTGTTGTTTAGCTAACACCAGTTTCACTTTGGATCCCAGCAATCGTGTTATAATGAGGTTGAAGTGTATTTATTTGATACCCCTTTCATCCGGAGCTATGGTTCATACAGAGGAATAGTGATCAGATTGTTACCATCTAGGCAGCACTTTTAGAAACATACGATAACATGATAACACACTTACAAACAAGTATAGGTGTCGTAGCTACCCTAATTTGTTGCAACACCTCAATTCCTTACCATGCTTCTATAATTTCAGCAATTCCATAAGACTACCTCTTGATGTATCTAAAAATAGCTGGATGACTGGAAAAAAAAAAGTATGGACCCTGATCAGATCCCACATTCTGTGGCATCTGTTGGGATGAGATTCATTTTAATGAAAAAAAATGTGAAACAATTATACCCCGCCATTATCATGTCATGGGGAGATAACTCTGTCAAAATTTGATAAAAGGTCCCAAAAAGCAATCCTAAAACAGATCTTCACAATATATCAATGCACATATCAAGTTTGGTAAAAATCGCTTGAGATTTACTCAATTTATTGTCCTGAAATGAAAATATGGATGTGTAGTGGGCAGACAACTCAGTCAAAATTTGCCCGTTGGCAATCCTGAACCAGATCTCCACAATATCAATGCACATACCAACTTTGGTGAAAATCCATTGACATTAATTAAGTTATCGTCCAGAAACTAAAATACGGACGTGTTGCAAGCAGATAACTCTGTCAAATATTGATGAAATTTTCCCATTAGCAATCCCAAGCCAGATCTCTACAATATCAATGCACATATCAAGTTTTGTGAAAATCTATCAATGCACATACCAAGTTTGGTGAAAATCCATTAACATCTACTCAAGTTATTGCCCGCAGGTGTGTCACGGGCAGATAACTGTCAAAAATTGATGAAATTTGCCCATAAGCAATCCTAAACCAGATCTCAGTATCAATGCACATATCAAGTTTGGTGAAAATCCATTTACATTCACTCAAATTATCATCCGGACTCAAAAATATGGACGGACGGACACACAGACAGACACACAGATGACCAACATGAAACCATAATACCCCAGCACAACGTGTGGTAGGGTATGGGCTAGGTATAAAAAACTGAAACCCCTTCTACCCCCTTCTAAATATACCAGATCTGAACAGATCAGAATGAATCTGCATTGTTTTGGAAATTTGAAAAGTGATGAAAAAAGGATGTAATTTGCCAGATAGCTCAAAATTCTCATCCCTTCATCTAATCTGGATCTAAACTGTTCGTTCTGGTCTGTTTGTTGCAATACTTAGGGTTCTTATGGTAATATACTGTTTTATCCCTTAAAGCACTATGTAAAAGTGTAGCAGACACCAATCTAAAATAAATTATATTATTTTTCAGAGACACTAAAACTTAGCATTTTAAGGAATCATCTGCTAGGCAGATGATTTACATGAAATGTCAAGCATTATTTTCTCTAAAATAAAAAAAATATGTTGTCTGCTGTAGTTGTGATTAGTGCTTTAATAGTTGAGGCGAATTTCAATCAAAACAAAACATGTTTATAATAAACAGAACAGATCTGAATAGATGTCAACTCTCAAATGAAAGTAAATATGCACCCCTTTTGCAAACCTGAAAAAAGATTTGTGACCCAATTTAAAAAAAAAAAAAAAATAACTGATTGAATGTAGTCACTTCAAAATTAATAAAGATCTGATTAAACACAAGACATGCCGAATTCTTTTTACCCTTATCTTTGAGGTGTATCCAGGCATCTTAACAGAAACTGGAAAAGGTTATTACGGAAGGTTGTCTACACCAACTTCACCCACAAATATATAAAGAACCATCATTCAGTTTAACAGTCAGCTAACAACTGTATTAGGTTGTCTCCCTTGCTTCAATTTTATGCCCCAATCAAAAACATATCTCAGGGTGACTTCAAAAACTGAAATCACTGAAGGATGACTGAGACTAGTCTACATTAATTTTTCCCCCAAACTGAAGGAAGGAAAGTTGTTTTATCACCATCTTAATTTTTCTTAAGTCCCAGGGATTAACCGAAAAATTTTGAGGTTAGGGCCCTTTCTTTTACAAATTCAAACACATGTACTATCCTAGCTGGGACTTAATTTGATTTTCAAGTATTTGGTAGAAATACTCTGTAAGTTGCATAATTACTGATAAATGAACTAATTAATTTAACCCATTTATATAGCTGATTATTTATGCACATCTTATATTTGTGTATACAGCCAAATATTTGTCTACAAAAGATGGGGAATAATTTTGTTTACTAAAATTTTATTTTCCGTCATTTTTCAAGCAAATTTGCATTGCTACTGTCAAAGGTCCTTAGCCCACAATGAAGAGCAGAAAAATCACTAATTCGCCACAAACAAACAGCTGAAAAATCACAAATGTGACCCCAATGAAGAGTAGAAAAATCACTTATGTTCCCTCAACAAAGAGCAGAAAATTTTTTTTTTAACCACACAGATTGAATCAGAAAAAAAATGAGGGTCAACCCTGATATTTATCATATGGAGATATAAGAACTCATTTCTCAGCTTTCGAGAACAGAGTAGTAAGGCTACTTAAACTAATCTGTATCTATGCTGGTAATAATGCCCTTTTAATAGAATCAGTAATAAAACAATAGCTTAATAATACAATAGCTCTAGATATGGGTATCCAGATTTTTTCCCTTTTCTACCACAATAACATATGTTATATGTACTCATTAGAAGCACCTCAGCATTCTCCACAAAAACGTGCTGTGGATATTCAAATGAGGTGCTTCTAATAAGTACCCACAACATACGTTTTTGAGGAAAAATGAGAAAACAAATGTGCATTATGGCTGCAAAAAGTGACATATCTAAAGATATAAAGTGACATATCTAAATATCTATAGATATGAAAGAACAAGCTAACCTACATAACAAGAGATTCTAGGTTCTTTTTATACTCATTGCTATGTACATGTACAATGATTACGAAAGCATCGGTCAGACTCCAGATTGGACAATTTTTCCATGGTATGTTTTCTTATTTCCCCCAAAAAAATTTAACCCTGGTCCTGATAATCCCAGATATGCCTTGCCTTTGCAAACAGTGCAGATTCAGATCAGCTGGCTTCTGCCCACTGATCTGGATCTGTACTGTTTGTCAACAAGTAATCTGATTGGCTGAAAACTGGAAGTGGACATGGCATCTTACTTTATTCAGCATGGCATGGATTAATCTTGTGTTTACAGAAACATTTGAATACCACAACTTATATTTTTAGGGTGAAATTTTTGTGGAGAAATAAGAAAGACAGTCACCTATGCACTTATCTGGAATAATGGCATCACCATATTTACTCTAAATATTTGGACATATTAAAAGCCTGGCCATACAGTGTTGACCCTTAAAAGATGCCTCATTCTGTGGCATCTGATCAGTCTACACTGTTAGCCACTTATTATTAAGCATTTTTAGACACATTAATCCATTGTAGTCTGGAGACCCCTAAAAGGGTAACTGACAAACTGCAGACCCAGATCAGATGCCATGTGGCATCTGATCAGGGTCTCCACTGTTTACAAATAGTTTAGCTATTTTGCTCCATAAATATCTGAATCTCATAGCTGAACATACCTAATATTGAAATTGGACTCTTCCAATATATAGTGTGGTGGGGTCTATTCAGTCTACATACTCTACAATGGGTAAACAGGTAGTGAAATGAACTTGTTCAAAATTTAGGAGAAGTACTGTAATAAAGTAAGGTGTCCAAAAACTTAGGGTAACTAGATAAAGTGACCAGTGGGTCACACATATCCTCACCTCACCCCCCCCCCTGCCCCACCTGCCCCCCCCCCCCCCCCCCACACACACACACACTCCCACCCCCACCACAGAGCCAATCCATCAACAAGCCTTGATAATACAGCAGCTTAACCTTAACCTCTCTCTGGGCTTATTCAGCAGATGACAAATTTATGATATTTTTCATATTTTTTTTTCCAGAAAACAGGATTTGACATTTCATGCAAGTTGTCTCCATTGGAGACAATTTCCATGAAATGTCAAATCCTGTTTTTTAGGGAAAAAAAAATATTTCAAAATGTTGTCTGCTGAAAATTTTATCCAGAGTGCTGAGCATTAAAAAGTTTGACTCAAAACTTTTGACACAGATGTTCACAGTGATATAAATAGGGCAATACTAAGTAGCAACATTTTAAAAACCAAGGCAATCTTACAGTTTATTATATGATCTATAAATAAATAACTTTTCATTGGTTCAGAGGTCGGCCCAGTCAAAACTTTGTGATATTGACTAGCTTGTAGAATAAAAGTGACATCATTCGCATGCAAGCCAGTCAATATCAAGTTTTGATGATACCACTAGTAGTGACGCCGACGTCTACGTGCACTTTTTATGAAGACCAAGACAAGACTAGACAAATGTGCAGGATGATCGGATTGTGTGTATTTTTCATATGCTCATGGACATCTTGTTGCTTGGTTCAACCTATCTAAATATGCAAAGCAAAAAAGGTGCACCAATATTACCTTCAGGGATAAAACATACTTGTAATTATTCAGTCAAAATATATACATTACAACCGTGATTGTCCGCATTCTGTATTTCCAACAATTACTGGATAAACACTTTCAACCAACACATCAAAACATTTACCATTGAATCAGTACACATTAACCTTGACCACTCTCTGGGCTAATTCAGCAGACGACATACTGATGATATTTTTCTTATAATTTCCCAAAACAGGATTTGACATTTCATACAGATTCTGTATGAAATGTCAAATCCTGTTTTGTGGGAAAAATAAGAAAAATATTTCAATATGGCATCTGCTGAAAATTTTGCCTAGCATGCTAAGCATTAAGAAGAGATCATAGCTTTAGATAAGACTCTTTTTTCAAATGGAAAAAGTACTGATACTTTTCTTAGTTCTTAGTTCTTCACGAAAACATGTTGTGGGTATCATTAGAAGTGCCTTTGCAAAGATCACATATCAAACATGGACATCAAGCAGTTCATGAATTATTTCTAATACACATTACCCATGAACAGCATGGAGTTCATGAATTTCATTGAATACACATTACACCAGAACATCAAAACACTGAATACACATTAGCCATAGACAGCAAGGAGTCCATGAATAACACTGACTATACATCATCCATGGAAAGCAAGGAGTTCATGAATTACATTGAATACACATTAGATATGGACAGCAAGGGGGTCCATTAATTACACTTGAATACACATTACACATGGCCAGCAAGGGCTTCATGATCTACACTGAATACACCTTACAAACAGAGAGCAAGGGTTCATTAATTACACTGAATACACATTACCCATGGACAACAAGGGATTCATTAATTACACTGAATACACCTTACACACAGACAGCAACGGGTTCATTAATTACACTGAATACACATTACCCATGGACAACAAGGGCTTCAAGATCTGCACTGAATATACCTTACACACAGACAGCAACGGGTTCATTAATTATACTGAATAGACATTACCCATGGACAACAAGGGCTTCATGATCTGCACTGAATACATCTTACACACAGACAGCAACGGGTTCATTAATTATACTGAATACACATTACCCATGGACAACAAGGGCTTCATGATCTACACTGAATACACCTTACACACAGACAGCAATAGGTTCATTAATTATACTGAATACACATTACCCATGGACAACAAGGGCTTCATGATCTACACTGAATATACCTTACACACAGACAGCAACGGGTTCATTAATTATACTGAATATACATTACCCATGGACAACAAGGGCTTCATGATCTACACTGAATATACCTTACACACAGACAGCAACGGGTTCATTAATTACACTGAATATACATTACCCATGGACAACAAGGGCTTCATGATCTACACTGAATATACCTTACACACAGACAGCAACGGGTTCATTAATTATACTGAATAGACATTACCCATGGACAACAAGGGGTTCATTAATTACACTGAATACACATTACCCATGGACAACAAGGGGTTCATTAAGTACACTGAATATACATTATCTATGGACAGCAAGGGCTTAAACCGAATATGCATTACATATTATCTTACACCAAAGAATTCATTAATTAATTACACTGAATATGCATTACACATGAATATCAATGAGTTCATGAATTACACTGAATAAACTGTACACATAAACATTAAAAGGTTCACAAACTACACTGACTAAACATTGACCATGGGCATCAAGGGGTTCATGAGATACATGAAACAGACATTACACATGAAAACCAAAGGGTTCATGAATTACGTTGATTACACATTGCATATGAATATTCAAGGGGTTTGCAAATGGCACTGAATATACATTACAAATAAACAGCAACGGGTTCATGAATTACACTAAATACAATCATATTACAAACATGAACATCAAGGGGGATTTGATAATTGCACTGAATACACATTACATTGTACTTATAAACAAGGGATTGGACAATTGTACTGAATACACACTACAACTAACATCAATGGATTTGACAGCTGTGTTGAATACAGCTGAACAAGGGATTTGACAATTGTGTTAGATACACATTAGACATAAACATTAAGGGATCAGACAGCCATGTTGGATACAACTGAATATCAAGGGATCTGACAGCTGTGTTGAATACAACTATACACCAAGGGATTTGACAACTGTGTTTGGATACACATAACACATAAACATCAAGGGATTGGACAGCCATGTTGTCTACAACTGAACATCAAGGTGTTTGACAGCAGCTGTTTTGGATACAACTGAACATCTAGAGAGTTGACAGCCAAGATGGATACAACTGAACATCAAGGGATTTTGAAAGCTGTGTCAAATACAAATGAACAGGATACAAATGAACATCAAGTATCTGACAATTGTGTTGGATACAACTGAACACCAAACAATTAGACGGCTGTGTCAAATACAAATGAACAGGATACAAATAAACATCAAGGGATTTGACAATTGTGTTGGATACAATTGAACACCAAGCGATTAGATTGCTGTGTAGGATACAAATGAATAGGATACAAATGAACATCAAGCGATTAGACGGCTGTGTCGGCTACAGATGAACAGGATACAAATGAACATCAAGGAATTTGACAATTGTGTTGGACACAATTGAATATCAAGGGGATTTGACCACTGTTTTGAATTCACATTACACATGAACAACTAGGGGTTACATTAACCGTTCACTACAAATGCACATCAAAGGATGACAGTTGTGCTGAAAATCCAGTTGTGTTGAATATATATGAACATCAAGGGATTTGACAGCTGCATCGACTATACATTGAGCATGAACATCAAAGGTAATTTCAGTGCATAAAAAATCCACCTAAATAGCTTAATCTGACAGGATCTTAATTTAAGGGACTTGGTTGATTTTCCTCCATTTTCACAAGGGGGTCAACATTTGTGACATCCTGTTTGTTGACCTGCACAAAAAAAGATCTTGTGAAAAGGGGTCTAATCTAACAGGGACAGATTCTTTCCTTTTATGGTAGACCTGTTTTTTTAAGATGGATGGCAAAACATTTCTCAATTATGAGAGTGTTTCAATTCCCCTTAACAAGTCCATTACAGTATAACCTCAATGGCTTCAACACGGATGGCTCGTTTACCGTGGATGATTCGAACTCTTATTTCAGTCCCTACAAAATTCTTCCAATAGCTCGAGAAAACAAATATTTAGGGATTTTTTCTTATTTTATCATGGAATTGTATGTTGTGTGTACTCATTAGAATTGCCTCACTGAGGTGATTCTAATGAGTACACTCAACATACAATCTTTGTGTATTAAATGGAAAAGATTTCCCAAAATTATTGCTATTTGCTTCCTGAACTGGTGCCATGATTAACCCGCAAAGGCTCGAACTACCCATGTCTCCATGGTCCCAAAGATGTTTGAGCCATTGAGGTTCGACTGTATTTTGAAAAGAGGTGTTGGGCAAAAACCAAAAATGGAACTACAAACAGTGCAGACACTGATCTCATAAGAATCTATACTTTGTCACCAGGATATATCGTGCCAGACATAGAAAAGGTGTATTCTAGAAATGTATCTTGTTTCTCCTAAAACATATGAACACAAAAACAGGTGCATATTCATTAGGATTACCCATGATGCAATTCTTTGCCCCACTGAGGCAATTTTGAGTATCCACAACATGTTTTGTTCTGTTGTTGTTTTTTTTTTGTTTGTTTTTTAGTTGTTTTTTGTTGTTGTTAATACCTTTCAGATGAAAGAAAAAAAGCATCTTATCAAGAGGTAAAGGATGGTTGTATACTGCTGGCAGATGATTGATTGAGTTGAAGTTTTACGGCCCAGTCTCCCCAGTCTATCTAGTCCTCTAAGTGGTTAACCAGTGCTTGTGCACATTCTTTCGCCAGGAACTGACATCTGCCCTTCTTGAATCAGCAGAAGGGAGAGAATGAACATAGAAAATATTTCCAGACCCATCTCCGCAAAAGAATTTTGCTGGACCCGGCAGAGATCAAACCTGGGACCCCCTGATCACCAGTCGGATGTGCATCCGACTGCACCATTGAGGCCATCTCTGCCAGATGAATAAATTGGTATTATTTAACCCTTAACACTTAGCATGCTGGATAAAAATTTTAGCAGACGACATTTAGAAATGCTTTCTTAGTTTTTTCAGACAATAGGCTTTGATATTTGATGCAAATTGTCTCCTTGAGAGAAAATATGCATGAAATTTAAATACCTATTGTCTGGGAAAAAGTAAGAAAATATATCAATTTGTCATCTGCTGAATTTGCATAGGGAGTGGTAATGGTTAAAAAGCTAATCACAAAAGCAGCAGACATCATTTTGATTTTTTTTATTTATTTATTTACTTAATTTATTTATCATTTGTTGTTAGGTTTAGTATTTTACAGAGAAAATAAAGCTTGACATTTCATATGAATTGCCTGCCTAGCAGATGATTCACATGAAAATTTAGCTTGGTGCTCTAACCTCTACCACTCTCTGGCTAATTTAGCAGACAACAAACTGGTGATATTTTTTTCTCATTTTTCCCAGAACACAAGATATGACATTTTATGCAAACTGTCTCCACTGGAGACAATTTGCATGAAATGCCAAGGTCTGTTTTCTGGGAAAAATAAGAAAATTATTTCAAAATGCTGTGCTCTGACAATTTTACCCAGAGTGCTAATAGGCATTAAAAGTGGAATTATAGTACCAGTCTACATATAGCAAAGTTTGCAACTACAACAACTATTCTGAGATTCAATGATTTACCCAAAAAAGCACTTTTCTATTACACATATCTGTCTAAAGTCTGATTCATATTGGCTAATGTGTTTTATGTACACACAATTTTCATAGCTATTGTAAATGTTGGCTGTACTAATTATGTTAAACCAGATATGAATTCAATATGAATTTGTTAAGTAGAGATGCCAGAATTTTACTAACAACATTCATTTCAACCATTAATAATTTCAGGAAGTCTTAAGACATAACACTGACACAAATATTACATAATTATGCATTCAACTTGACAATGCTGTTTGACAGAATTAGTACAGGGCCAAGTTGTTCAGAGCGTCATTAGCTTAACAAGCTCATCAATGGTCAAAATGTTAAATGTTCTAAAAAGTACAATATCTAACTTACAGGTATTTATGCTGAAAAAAAAAATGTGAGTAGCTTTTGCAAATGCAAAAGCTACTAAGATTTTTTCAGCAAAAATATTAGCATATACGCCATACTTAATGATCAAAGTTTTAACGATGCGTTAACTAACGACATCGTTAGTTTCGAACATCTGGGCCCAGTGTTCAAGCTACTGAAGTTTGGCTGTATTAAGTTATAGGATTTGGCCATAGTACAATGCAACAACTGTCATTTAAATAACATTTCATAAACATCACAGTATTAAGCAAATCGATGAAATTAGCCACTATTTCTCACTGACAACCATTCCCAATTCCTATGAACTTAAAAAGAACAGATCATGGTACAAAACACCAAAACAAACCATTAAGATCACATTTTAAAACAGAACACAAAAAATAAAATAGTAAATTATAATAAAATTTTTAAATCATACAAGTAAAATTGCATATATTAAATTCCCATGGATTTTCTAGTTTCACCTTATCAGAAGAACAAGAACAGCAAAAATGAACACAGAAGATAATTATTGCAGAAAAAAAAAAAACAAAAAAAACAAACAAAAAAAAAAAAGTTTGAACATGAAAGTTTCAAGAAATAAGATAGGCAGATAAGGCAAAAGTAGCCAATTGCAGAAATCTAAAATTGTGTTAAAAAAAAAAAAAAAAAAAAATGTGCGTACAAAACTGTAAAACTGGGTGATCAAACACTTGGAAAAATGCCTCCCACAGTACCTGAATACTGAAAATGAGATTAGAGCAGCTAAAGATGAGATCACATTTACTGAAGATGATATTTCTGTTACTGTAGATAACAGCAACTGTAGATGAGATAACAGCAACTAATGGAGAGATTACAGCAACAACATGAGGTTACAGTAATTGAAGGTGAGATTACAATAACTGAAGAGGAGACTACAGCAACTCAAGATGAGATTACCGTAATCTCCCTTAGTATTAGGACACCTAAACTACTTACAATGTTGTCATAAAACTTGAAAAAGATTATAAATTCACGGCCCAGTTGTTCAAAACTTAAGTAAGTTATCAGCTAATGTGACATTAATATTTCTATCTTGAAATGAGGCAAATATATTGATATTTTTTTCCTGAAAATATTTCTAATGTGGCATATATATTGATATTTCTTACAATGCAAAAGCTACTCACATTTTTTCAGGAAAAAATATCAATGTATTTGAAAATACCTTAGCTACAACAGTTAACGAGTTTGTCATTAACAAGCTCGTTCAGCTAATGATGCTTTGAACAACTGGGCCCTGAATGTTATCTACTGCAGCTGTGATAAATTCAGTCACATTACTGTAATTGAGTCATGTCAAGCAAAGCTACAGATAAGAGGGGGTATCCACATAATATTTTTCTTATTTCTCCAAGAAAAGATATGTTGTGGGTACTCATTAGAAGCGCCTGACTGAGGCACTTCTAATAAGTACCCACAACATATGTTTTCGTGGAGAAATAAGAAAGATATCAGCATTTGTCAGATGAAAAAAGTGCCTTATCTGTTGTTATGTCAAGGGAAAATGTGTCTTCGAACATGTATGATGCACAGATCCAGATTCATCCCATGCATATGCAACTAACAGCAAAGGCCCTGGCCTCGAGTTATAAAATCTTTTTCATGCTCAACTCAGCTGAGCATGAAATTTTGTCCTGCTAAAAACCTCATATTTCTAACAATTGCAAATTCTTTCTTGCTATACATGGCTGAGCATGAAAATTTCTTTGCTAAAAAATATGAAAATGCCAACAAAGTTAGTTGGCATTTTTTCATATTTATTAGCAGAGAAAATTTCATGCTCAGCTGAGTTGAGCATGAAAAAAGTTCTATAACCTCAGGGCCTGATCAGACACAGTCTGATACACAGTCTGATCAGGGCCTTTGCTGTCCACACATGCTCTGAAGGTTATTTTTGCTTGGTAGAGTGTAATTGATTTGAAGAAAATATTAAACCCCATCTTCAGTGAAAAGTATCTCTTGCTTTCTGTCTGTCAATCTCACCTATATCAGGCTGATGGTAAATTTTCGCTGTTTTGGCAAAAAAGACTACAGGTATCAAGCACTATAACTACTTTACTAACAAACACTAAAATAATCTTTAACAAGCACAAAAACAATCTTTTTTTTTTTCTTTGCATTTACTGCTTTTAAGCCTTGATATAATTGTGATTTATTGCTTCATAGACTTACTACCAGACCTCCGCCACTAGCCAGCCAGATTGTGTATTTAGCTGAGCTGTGAGTTCCTGCAGTACAACAAGAGTTTCAAGATTACCATATTTACCCAAATATTGGACACCTTTCCATACTTCCCATACTTCTAAAATTTCAGATACATTAACTCCTTACCGTACTTCTAAAATCTGAAAAATTCCAATCTACCCCATTGATTTGTCTAAAAAAATAATGTGGTTGCTCACAGTGTAGACCTTGACCAGATGCTGTTCTGCAGCATCTGATCTCAGTCTACACTATTTGCTCAGGCATTTATGACAGAGTACTTAGAGTAAATACTGTACACCACCCTGAAAGTGGATCCAAGTCTCGTGAGGAAGGCCTAGTTGTATACCGTTTGTAAATTGTAATACACCTCAATTAAGCTTAAAACCAGTATAAACATTTTTTTTTTTTTTTTTTTAAATAGAGATTACTAATAAATAATGAAGCGCAATACTTACACTGTTTCTGATATATGTCAGTGGAGCCTCAATGACTTGAACAGCTTTGGGACCATGGAAATTTGTTTTAGATAATGGTAGTTCAACCCACTCAGGGTAAATCATAACACCAGGTTAGGAGACAAACAGGAATACTATATGGATGTCTTTGAGGTCTTCTATAAAATAATGATGAGCAATTCTAACAAGTACATACAACATACATTTTCATGATAAAATAGGAAAACATCCTGAAATATCCCTAAATTATTTGTTGTCTTGAGCTGTTGGAATAATTTCCTAGGGACTCAAAAACAAGTTGGAATTAGCCACCATAAACGAGTCATCAATGTTTGAGTCACTGAGGTTTAACTGAATATATACAGTAAGATATACATACCCAGCAAGCATTCTTTATAAATCTATAGCGGGCCGTTATCGATTTATAAAGAATGTTAGCTGGGTATATACTGTTAAACTTCAATGAATCAAACAACCATGGCTCGTTTACTATGGCTAATTCAACTTATTTTTGAGTTCTCACCAATTTCTTCTGATAGCTGAAACAAACAAAAAAATTTAAGGATCTTTTCAAGAATTTTTCGTATTTTATTATGAAAATGTATGTTGTATTTACTCATCCAAATTGCCTCATCTAGGCACTCAACATACACTCAGCATACTATTATTTTACAGAAGATTGAAAAGATATCCCTAAATTATCCCCATTTGCCTCCTGACCTGGCACAATCATTAATCCTCAGTGGCTCAAACTACCCATGTCTAGAACAAATTTTCATAGTCCCAAAGATACTCAAGCCATTGATTGACTGTGTGTATACAAACACACACACACATACATACACACAAACACACATACACACGTATGTAATAGACAACCATAATCTAAGAAGATGATTTCATTAAACTATCAAATTTGACGATGTAAAATGAACGAGGTACAAGGCACAATGGCACTTAAATATATAAATATTGTGTAAAGGTCTCTTCATGCTATATGTTGATTAATTTCAACAAGGCACCATTTTACTATTAAACCCTTTCAACCCTGTAGACCAAGACAAACTAGTAACAGTGTTTTCAGAGAAATCAGATGTCCCCCCAACTGTGGGTTTTCAGTTTTTCTACTACTTTGACCTTGAAGTCAAGGTTACCAAATTCTAATCAAATCTTTGTTATGTCCCAATTATATATCCATGAAAATATGAAATGAATCCAACCACTGGTTCACAAGATATTGTGCAGACAAGAAAGTGTGATGCCAATGCCAATGCAGACTCCAACAGGATCTGCACCAAAATCAATATGTCCCTTTAGGTGGGAGGACATAAAACTTCTGCAATTGGTGTAAATCCAGAATGAGCAGTCTCATCAGGGTGAACTCTGTTTGCCATTCTGTTCTTTATTTACGACTGTCACCCTTTTGGCAACAATGAATGTGTCCAAATTCAAAGATGGAAGAGTCTATTTCAGAAACTCAGGGATCAAAGGGTTAGCAGACTTACTGAGCCTTTAATATTCTGAATTGACCTTTAGCTTAAAAACATATATACATATACAACAACTCTAAAAGAGGTGCCATTCCTACCTCACAAAAGAATCTATATCATTATAATTTAGATAAAAATACATGTATGAAGAACTTTGATGAAGTTTATGTCACATCTGCTTACTAAAATGAGAAAATAAGCACCTGATCAGCCTTGTTTTGCTCAGCAAGATAAAAAATTCTGTGAAGTGAAACTAACTTTACAATTTTACAGGGCCCAGTTGTTCAAAGCATTGTTAGCTTAACAAGCTCATTAAGGGTCATTTCGTTAACTGTTTTAGCGGATTCAATACACACTATTCTGAAATTTTTTGCTAAAAAAATGTGAGTAGCTTTTGCACTGCAAAAGCTACTCACATTTTATTCAGCAAAAAATTTCAGCATATTTACGTATCACTCGATGTAAATTTTAAAGAATTCGTTAACTAACGACATCGTTACCTTTGAACGACTGGGTCCTGGTTGTCTAGGGAGGACGCTAGGGTGGACGTACTTGTAAGTACATTGACCAATATTTACATTTTCGATTTAAGACTCTTATAGAACCCTTTAGAACCCAGTGTAGTTCATTCCTCCATAAACGCAATGGATCACGCGAAGTGACGTGACGTCAAAACAACTGATGCTTTTGGACATTTGATTGGACGCAGCTATTGTTGTGATGACGTCACCGCTCTTAAGCTATCCAAATATAATCCGCCAGCCCTTAATGCAGCCTGTAATATGAAGTTCTCTCCAATGTAAGCATGAAAAATAATGTAAATATAAGTAATGAACTTGATTTTTTTCCGAAATTTATTGAGGTATGACCACAGTGGGTCGTGTGCAAAGTGAATGAACCCCAAAGGGCTTCATTCACTTTGCATGCAACCCACTGCGGTCATACCTCAATGAACTTCGAAAAAAAATAAAATTCATTTCTTAAATGAACAGACAAGCCGACAAACAGACAGAAACTTGCATGCATAAGTCAACCATGCCAACTAGGTGTGACAAAAACTTCACTAATCATTAAGATCAAATACTTTACTAATCATTACAATTTACCCTTGTCATGCAAAATAAATTAAAATGCAATGCCCACTTCTAATTGTCAGCCAATCAGATTTCTTGATCCAGATTGTTGATATAGATTCACATACTGAATGACAAATGGTGCAAATCCAGATCAGTTGGCTTCTGAAGAAGCCTGGATCTGCACTGTTTGCAAAGGCATGGCATATCGGGGTTCAGCAGGACCAGGATTAAGATTAAATACTACCTAAAAAACAAATACTAATTCATTGATACTCATTTCTACCAACCCAACACACTAATTTCTCATTTCTACCAGCCCTACACAAACCAAATTAACACAATAAAAACAGCACCTTTAGCTTCACAGCAGTTGGAAAATATTTTTTACCCAAAACGTATTGAGCACCTTTATTACTTCTCCACAAAAATATATATTGTGGTTACTGATGAAAACTGCCTTGCCAATGCTTTCTTAACAATACCCACAATGTAACTTTTCCTAGAGAAATAAGAAAAAATATTTATTTTTATATCCAACATGTCTTGATACAATATTGCATTATCAATTCATTGCTCTAAATAAGGCAATTTGTTTTGTTTTCATTTGATCTTTTTTTTTTTTTTTGTTTTTTTTTTTGGGGGGGTTTGTTTTGTTGTGTTTTTTTTTTTCAACCAAAAAGTATTGATATTTTTCTTCTTTTTTTTCATGAAAACATATGTTGTGGATATTCATTAGACATACCTTGCTGAGGCACTTCATATGAGTACCCACAACGTATGTTTTCATGGAGAAATAAGAAAATAAGAAAAATATTTTATTTACCTGATACCCAATCTTATCTAGAGCTAAGTGTTACAGATATGAGTGCTAGAAAACATGAAAAAAAAAACTATTGTTAGGTTTCACCAGGAAAATTTGGTAGGGCAGGGTTACCGGTACCCTAAACACATATTTTTTATTTGGCCTAATAATCCTAAGTATTTGGACACCTTATCTTCTTAGCATACTTTCTAAAATTTGGAAAAATCCATTCTCCTACTACTTGATGTGACTAAAATATTGCTGTAAGTATGGCAAAAAAGTGTAGACCCTGATCAGATGCCGCATTCTGCGGCATCTGATCTGGGTCTACATTGTTTGCAAGGCATGTCTACCCCAATACTAGAGTTATTACGGAAATTACAATTCTGCAAGAAAACTGAACTTGTGGCAAGCAATACTAATGAGATGTCACAAACATAAGTTTTTGATTAAGAAATACTGTACATAACCTGAAAAAATGGTATAAAATCTGTTATTCTTTTAACCAAAATATTTGGCACAGTACTCATTAAATGTATTACTATAATTATTCTATAAGACATATAATCTTTTTTTCTTCTTACTTTTTTTTTTTTTTTTTTCCTCAAAACTTGCACATGGACATTTATTGAGGATTCTTATTTTTTTTTTGAAAACTAATAAAAAAAAAAACAGGCAATTTTTAACCCTTGTCATGCTGAATAAAATTAAGATAACACACCTATTTTTAATTTTCAGCCAATCAGATTACTTGATCCAGATTGTTGATATAAATTCACATACTTCTTCAGAAGCCAACTGATCTGGATCTAATCTGTTTGCAAAGACAGGACATATTCGGGTTCAGCAGGGCTAGGGTTAAGGTCAATATTGAAAGCTGGGCATTTTAAAAGAGCATGGGCTTTTTTTTAGAATTTTTATGGTAATATGGAGATATCACTTATAGCTAAATTTTGAAATACAAAGTAAATCAATACAAATTGAACAAGTAATAAAGCATGTCTAAAGTATGTTTTTTATGAAGAACTGGAAAAAATTATCCCATAATTATCATTAACTACTCATCCTTAAAAAGTCCTCTGATAAGACTGTAGTACAATATCTACCAAGATGCTATGATTAAGCTACCAGAGATACAGTCAGTGGACATAATTATTCACCACTCTAGCTTTAATCTTGCAAATATTTTGTGAGCTCTGCCTCTTCAGGTAGACAGGTACTCTTTTTAAAGAAAATGCAGAACCGTCTTGATTTGAACGGCAAAGTCAGAAAGTGGCAAATTATGTTCACTGACTGTATTTATTACTGTGTAAAAATCACTGCTTTATTTTGAAAATTGTGCCAATACATATGTATTAAAATAAGATTCTATGATGAATGCCCCTTGTGAGCAATGAACACAACAAAATAAAACATTGAAAATACAGAAGTGTTAAGTTAAATACTTTATATGAACATTTCAATGCATATGTCAACATACATATGATAATGGTCTTAACATTTCATACACATTTTCATACATAAAAATATGAGGAGTGCAGACCAGATCAGACACTTCCTTATGGATCAGTCTGACCATGATCTACACTATTTGCCATTTTACTAAGTACTTTGTAAAAAAAAAAAAAATTCCCGCAATAACCATAAAAATTGGGACAGACCAGCCTGAGCAAACAATGTAATCATGCATGACGTCATATCGGGTCTACACTATTTGCCACTGATCCAGGGCCCAGTTGTTCAAAACTAACGATGTTGTTAGTTAACGCATCGTTAAACTTTGATCATTAAATATGGCATATATGCTAATATTTTTACTGAAAAAATGTGAGTAGCTTTTGCATTTGCAAAAGCTACTCACATTTTTTCAGCAAAAATACCTGTGAATTGGATATTGCACTTACTAGAACAGTTAACATTTTGACCACTAATGAGCTCGTTAAGCTAACGATGCTTTGAACAATTGAGCCCAGAGTTTTTTTCAGATACATCAACAAGATGTAAATTGGGTTTGTTTCAAATTGTAGGACAAGTATGGTAAGGTGTTAAGATATCCCAATATGTAGAATTAATACGGTAGTCAAAAAGTATGCAATAAATTGTTTA
Source organism: Anodontia alba (assembly GCA_964016985.1). Classification (NCBI taxonomy): domain Eukaryota; kingdom Metazoa; phylum Mollusca; class Bivalvia; order Lucinida; family Lucinidae; genus Anodontia; species Anodontia alba. Next base: position 53,440,654 of record OZ024831.1, read on the forward strand.
TAATTTCAGGCTTTATGTAACATACATGTAACCTGAATAAAAAATATTCATACAGTAAATGTCCTAAAATTTCAAACACTTTATTCCTTACTTTTTCAGCCTAAATTTTGCTTTTTATGCAGTTGTTTCTTTAAAAACTTAGTGGAATGGCAAACAGTGTAGACCCTGACCAAACTGTCTTTCAGGAGCAGTCTGATCTAGGTCTGCACTGTTTGCATATGAACTTTGTCAGACACTTTATTGAACAATTTTAAGGACATTTACCCTATATACCTGCTATACCTTTATATGTGAGCTCTCAAAGTTAAAGCAACCTACTGAATTATCTTACCTGTGCACATCTGATTCAGCATGCATACCATGGAATCTACACAGTTCTAGAGCATCCAAAAAGTATTGATATTTTTTCTTATTTTCTTACGAAAATGAATGTAGTACCCATTAGAACTGTCTCAGTGAAGCTTTTCTAATAAGTATACTTTCCTGAGAACTACATGTACAAAAGATTCTATCTGGATCTATTATCCAGATAAGAGGAATGCCCAGTTAAATATTTTTTCTGATTTCTCCATGAAAATATGTTGTGGGTCCTCATTAGAGGCACTTTAGATGCTTCTAATGAGTACCTACATGTTTTCATAGAGAAAAAAGAAAAATATCACTCTGGTTGAAAAAGCAACTTATCTGGAGTTATGTGGATGCCTTCTCAGGTCTTATCTGAGTTTACCCTATCTGTTAATACAGATGACAGAACATGATAATGATTGAAGTTTTTTATCTTTTTCAATATCATTTAACCCTTAGCACTCAGAGTAAAATTTTTAGCAGACAACATACTGAAATATTTTTCTTATTACTTCATTTTTTTTTTTTTTTTTCAGAAAAGAGGATTTGACATTTATGCAAATTGTCTCCATCTGAGACAATCTGCATAAAATATTATATATTGTTTTCTGGGAAAAAATGAGAAAAAAAAAATCACCAATTTGTCATATACTAAATTAGCCCAGAGAGTGGTAAAAAGGCAAGAGTGATCATAAAAGAATTTGTGCAGTGAAGTACCAAAAGTCATGAGCTAAATTCCACCTCCAGCAGGATTCCAGCCCAGGATTTAGTGATCTGATATTGGAAGCTCTAAGATTTTACCTTGTTCAGATTTCATGGATACACATTATAATCAGGGTCTGCACTGATCAAAGTTGTCAGAAGGTAGTTTTCTACTTGGAGATGATCGAATACTGAAATTGTATCACAATGCACACTCACCCTGCCCCCCTCCCCATGGATACACATTATAATCAGGGTCTGCACTGATCAAAGTTGTCAGAAGGAAGTTTTCTACTTGGAGATGATCGAATACTGAAATTGTATCACAATGCACACTCACCCTGCCCCCCTCCCCATAATTTGCCCATTAACAATCCAAGAACACTCACACTCATGTGTATGCAAAATTTGAATAAAATCTATCGAAAACTATTCAAGTTAGAGAGCTGAAACCAAGTGCTGACTGACAGACAGACAGACTGATGATTGATTGTGTTGGGGTTTAACGACACATCAACCCTTGAGGGTCATTTTGTGTCGTCTCCCAGAGAAAGGGAGAAAAGAGATAGAAGAGAGAGTAGAGGAGATGAAAGAGAGGGACAGGGAAGAAAGAGGAACAGGAAAGAAAGTGAAGAAACAGAAGAAATAAAAACATTCCCCCTCTACCCTTACCCACTACAAGGATAGCAGGCCTTGCCCAACTGTAAGCCAATATCAGTTGGACGCCCCAGTGATGTAAGATACACAGCACCTTCGCACCACCCGACCACCCCAAACAGACTGATGAATGGAAGGACTGATAGACACTCGGAGGGGAAACCATAATACCCCACCACTATCGTATGGCGGGGTATAATGAAAACGTGAAACAATAATGCTCTGCCATTATTGTATCAAGGTCAGATAACTCTGTCAAAAATTGAAAAATCTGCCTATTAGCAATCCCACACCAGATCTCCATAATACCAATGCATATACCAAGGTTAGAGAAAATCCATTGATATTTACTCAAGTTATCGTCTGGCAACGAAAATACAGACTGACAGACGTACGACAGATGGACAGATGGACGGACACACAAACACCAATGTGAAACCATAAAACCTCGCCACTATCATTTCGGAGGGTATAAAAATGGCAGAAAATAAAACAAGTGTATCCATTCACCTTACTACATTATTACTATTTATTTAAGGAAAAAAATATTTTCTTTTTTTTTTTCAATAATTATGACTTCTGCATCATTTACAAGCTACCATAATAACCCCAATTATTGGGACAGATACACCTGGGCAAACAATGTTGACCCAGATCAGATGCCAGAGTATAGAAAGGAATTAATGTGTTCCAATAATTAGGTTGGTTTAGAGTTTCTCTTGCCCAGCTTTTGTCATCTGCTGATAACGTTTGCAGACAGTCTGGACTCAGATCAGGCCCGACGTTTCCGGATCCAAACGGTTTGACACTCTGATGGTACTTTGGAAAGATTTTTTTGAAAAAGTTAATTTTAAAAAAAAATCCACAGATCACAAAAAACATGCAAAATTACCCAACATGCAAATAGTCAATGACCCATCTACATAATTAAGGTCATGTTGAGCCATCTGCAATAATCAGGGTAAATATGATATCTCCTAATGGCCTCAGCAGAATAATGTGCCATATTTTCATGTACACAAACAACTCATAGAAACCAGTTCCGATGTAAATGTGCCTATGGGGCATATGTGGACAGTGAAGGCCCAGATCAGCCTGCATACCTTTGCAGTTTGATAAGGGTACCTTGCATTTCGCTTGCAGCATTATTTGAAATTGTAGATTTGTTTGTGTTGAGGTTTTACGGCCCAGTCAACCCAATGGGGTCATGTCGAGCGCGGTCAGTTTACCTAACCACACATTTACTGGGCAGGCTTAGTCCTCTAAGCGGTTAACCAGTATTGTGCACATTCTTTCGCCAGAAACTGACAACTGCCCTTCTTGAATCAGCGGAAGGGAGAGAATGACCGTAGAAAATATTTCATGATCAATCTCCACGAAAGAATGTTGCCGACCTCGACGGGGGTTGAACCCGCGACCTCCTGGTCTCCAGTCGGACGGCGCATCCAACTGAGCCACCGAGGCCGGCTTGAAATTGTAGAACATGTAAATATACACCATAACGGAAGAATCTCTTTATAACATAGTTCATTGTAGCAATGTTTTGATTATAACAAGGTTGAAAGATGGACCCTAATAATGTTGTATCCAAACAAAACTGTGTAGATTATACAGAAAAATGATCATTTCTGGTCATTTTTCTACATAATCTAAACAGTTTTATTTGAGAGCAACATTGTTGTTTAGCTAACTTGGTGTTTGCTTTATATCCTAGCAATCATGTTATAAAGAGTTTATGATGTACAACAAATACCCTGAACGGATCCTGTCGATCACTGACTGGTTATAATTTTTATTGTACCCATATACCCCATAGTGGTTTTTTCACTCATAGTGGTTTTATATCATAAGAATCTGAGGCCCACTATTAGAAAACTAACATTTTTTCCACACACAAACTACAACTACCCAACTATGCATGTGTTCATGCTACAGCAGACATTCTTGAAAAATCTGATTAAAGTTAAGGATTCAGTACAGCTCTAGATAAAGAGAGGTATGCAGATAAATATTTTTCATATTCCTCTACAAAAACATATCCCAATACTCATTAGAGGTGCCTCAATGGCATGTTTCTAATATGTACCATTTCATAAAGAAATGAGAAAAATATTAGTCCTTTTTATGGAAAAGTCTCTTTATCTAGAGATACAAAAGAGAGAACCCTGCCCAGACTACAGGCTGGCCTACGTACTTGCTATCTAAATATAGAAAAGGTTTGGCTCCCTCACAGTGAGCCTTCCTTATATTAAGAGGAATGGACAGTTTCAGGGGAGGCAACACTGGCAAACTTATCTCCCTTCTGAAAAGAGGTCTACTCTAAAATGCAAGAATAGGGGAGCAAATTCTTGCCTTTTAGAGTAGACCTTTTTTCAAAAGGGATATAATTTGCAGGAAAGCACAAAAGTTGTCTCCCTTGTAAAAATTGGCCAAAAAATCAAATGTATCCAGTTCTCTTAATTTTTTTATATCTGTATCAGTGACTAGCTTAAATATGAGCAGAATCAATCACAAAGGTACCCCAAAATATATGTGACAAGCATGGATCTAGACTGGAAGAACCTGTATTTATTCAGGATCTACAATATTTTCTTAACAGGCAATTTCCTCATTTCAAAATGATCCTAAATTTGGACAGTTAGGAACCATTGGTCAATTGCCTAGCTTTATCCAGAAAGTAACGAGTACTCATTAGAATCACTCAAACGAGATGTTTCTACTGAGTACCCATAATATACGTTTTTTTGGAGAAATAAGAAAAATATAGGTACATAGGTACTTTTTGGATGAAAAAGTACCTATCTGGTGTTATGTCTCGGTCTAACTTGTTTCACATAAATGCTAGGGTACTTTTAGTGTGAGGCACTCAAGTAAAATGTATCCTATGAAAGGTGTTATTATCTGTCATCTACTCCTGGCATGTTGTAAGCGGAAGCGAATTCATTGACTTTGGCTCTCAGGGCTTTTATCTTCTCAGTGTCTTCGTTCTCTTCACGTACATATACCTTAAACTCCTTTAAAGTCTCTGCAAAAAAAAAAAATACATATATTAAATGGTATCATAAGAATATTAAAAACAATCCAGAAATGCCATTATATTTTAGAGTAGTATTATGTTATTTAAAATTTCATTTCATACGTTATGCTTTGTTGCTTACTAATTAAAGATGTCTTCTTGAAAATTTGTCATAGATTATTAAATATACAGTTATTCTCTCTCTCTCTATCTCTCTCTGTCTCTTTCTCTGTCTGTCTGTCTGTCTGTGTCTGTCTGTCTCTCTCTCTCTCTCTGGAAGCAAATTCTCTTTTAGAGTTGATCCCTTTTCAGAAGGGAAGCAAACCCAATTTGAGAGAGCTGCCTCCCTTGAAATTGCATCCAATCCTTATAAACAGTATGTCAAGAAAAATGAAAAAGAAGGTGTCATAATATAAGACACATCATGTAAAAGGTGTCTTTGAGACATATACAGACAGGCCAGTTTGCACATTTACACACAGCATGAATCAATGAATACTGCAGATTGTATCAAGACAGGGCAAATGAACTGATATACCTATGCTAATATCATGGTAAACAGTCATCACATATACAGACAGGCCAGTTTGCACATACAACAGCACAAATCAATTGATAATGAAGGAAGTATCAACAGAGAGTAAATGAACTGTCTTGGAAGATTTCTTTATCTATAGTTATGGTTCTTGTAAAAATAGACTGTATTCTAGGAAGTGGCTACAATCGAAACTCCTTTAGATAAATATGAACTATGCCATGAAAAAAAGTGTCTTCAGTGCATATGCAGACTAAATATGCAGACAGATAGAATAAACTGATATATATTATTGCATAAAAAGCAGTGTCGCACGTTTTTAACAGCCATGAATTAACTGGCAAAAAGGCTGTGTATTAACAAGGCAATTCACGCGCTGTTAATGAAAGGCTACACAACTTTCAATATGATCGTACCAGGGCCACAGCTTTGCTGCCGTTACGGGATGTGTACTGCACGGCCTTAGAATGAGCTTAGTCCGTGGAAACTGCGTTCGCGAGACATCTGTGAAATGGTGAAACAAAATAGTGCAAGAAATAATGCAAACTGTAGCAATTATGTTCATTTTTTAATCAATAATAGCGATCGAGCATAGTTTTTCAATGCATTAACATTTGTCGAAGGCCGCGTTTTTCAACATCTCCCAAGGGACCTGGCATATGTTAATGTATGAAAAACCATGTTTGATCCCTATAGTAAAAGATATTGTCAGATTGTTGGCTGCTCTGGATCTTTTAAAATACATCTCAGACATTGTTTGTGTTGAGGTTTTACAGCCCAGTCAACCAAATGGGGTCATGTCCAGCGCAGTCAGTTTACCTAGCCACACGTTTACTGGACAGGTTTAGTCCTCTAAACGGTTAACCAGTATTGTGCACATTCTTTCGCCAGAAACTGACAAGTGCCCTTCTTGAAACACCTCAGACATCTTTTGTCATGACATGGTTCATATGTTAAGACTTATTCTGATTTTTTATAAACTGAGACAGCAGTATATAAGTTTGTAATATTTTTCTTATTTTACCTAGAAAACAGAATTTTGACATTTCAAGCATATTGTCTCCATTGGAGACAATTTGCATGGAATGTCAAAACCCGTTTTCTGAATGTCAAAACCCGTTTTCTGGGACAAATTAGAAAAATATTTCAATACAAATGTATGTTGTCTGCTGAAGATTTTACCCAGAGTGCTATGCACTAAGTAGTCTCCTGATTGTTTTTTTGAGAGAAATATAAAGAAAACCTTACTTACTTTTTTGAGAGAAATATAAAGAAAACCTTACTTGTTTTCTTCTGTGCCTCTAGTACAATCTTGATTCCCTGATCCATAAAGTCAGCTACCTGGTGCATCTCAGCCTCTTTCATACCACGTGATGTCAGAGCTGGGGAACCTACAAGGAAAGGAATTACTGATAAGCAAGTTACTTATTTCTACACTGACCCATGAAAACAGCTACCTGGTGCATGTCAGCCCCTTTCAGAACATGCGATGTCTGAGCTAGGGAACCTACAAGGAAAAGAATTACTGATAAGCAAGTTTCTCATTTCTACATCAAGCAATATCAAGCCCCTCCAAACAGAAATTAAATCTAACTCTTAAGCACCGAGCAAAATTTGTTGCATACAACATTCTTTTTTTTTTTTTTTTTTTGTTGTTTCATAGAAAATGAATTGACATTTCATGTGAATTGTTTGGAATCTGCTTGGAACAATGCTGCATCAGATCAGGGTCTAAACTGTTTGCCACCCATCCATTTTTGGTACATCCACAAGCAGTAAAATGGGCTTGTTCAAATTTTAGGACAAGTATGCAGTGTTTCAGTTACCTGTGAGTGCAGAGACATTTTCCCATCTGTTTGCTCAAATGTCTCACAATTTTCAGAGGTGTGAGACACAAAACTCATCAAATTAATAAGTTTCAGAAGAAAACAATGCTCAGGTCACGATTTTCGGTCAGGACTCATTAAATTAGAATTCTATGAGTCCCCCTGACTTGTAATCACAAAATTATAAAATAATTACTGAGTAACATAGTAACCCTAAGTATTTGGACAGATAGGCTTTGCAAACAGTGTAGACCAAAATCAGATGCCGCAGAATGCGGCATCTGATCAGGGTCTATACTGTTTGCCATACATACAGCAATATTTTAAACAAATCAAGATACAGTAGAATGGACTGTTTCAAATTTTAGGATAAGTATGGTAAGTAGATAAGTGTCCCAATACTAAGGGTTAATACCGTACAATGTGGAGCTAAGTCTGAATATTTTGGGTAACTATAACAGTATACTGCAACCAACAATGTTGAAGCTAAAATATGACAAATGGGTCTCTTATGTGGGCAATGAAGATCAAGTTTCCCGCATATTTCTGCAGTTTAATCAGGAAAAATATTTAAAAATGAGTAAACTCTTCTGTTTCAGAGTCCCTTTTCAGAAGGGAGCAAAAATATTTTTTAGTTGTCTCCCTTGAAGGAGTATCAGCTGCCCCATAAATCAAACAACAACACCAGTCTTACCTAATCATAGCTGCCAGAGCAGTTTCCCTGTACCCAATCCCCCTTCTGAAAAGAGGGTCTATTCTAAAAGGAAAGAATTTGCTCCCCAAGGGAGCAAATTCTTTCCTTTTAGAGTAGATCCCTCTTCAGATGGGAGCAAGAACAGTTTAGACAGACTTATCTCCCTTGAAAGTGTATTAATTTCCCCTTAAACCAGGTCCTGATAAATCAAAATTAAATTTACTTGCCTGATGAAGTTTTCAGCAGTAAAATGCTTAAATGCATCGCCATTCCCTAAATAACTTAAACATTTTTCTAGCTAAATTAGAAAACATTTTACTTGCCCAGCAAAAGATTTAACTTGTCTTGTGCAGCTGGACAATGGATTTGTCAGACCCTGCCTAAAACTTAACATCAATTCAGTACACTATAGCCTCTTTATAACACTATTGCTGGGATCAAAAGCAAAACAGTGTTATAGTGTTGTAGCCTAACTAAAATGTATAAATTACCATAAATGGTTATTTTTCTATACAATCTATACATTTTTGTTTAGTTAAAACACTTTTGGGGTCCATCTTTGAACCGTCTTACATTAGAAACCATCTTATTAACTAATAACACTGTTTTCAGAGAAAATAGATGCCCCCACAACATGAAATTTCAGTTTTTCTACTACCATGACCTTGAAAATTAGGTCAAGATCACCAAAATCTAATCAGTTCTTTGTTAAAGCCATGAAAATTTGCTAAGAATCCAACCACTGGTTCAGAAAATATTGTGCAGACAAGAAAGTATGAAGATGACACTCATGTGATGCCCACACCAATGGTGACATCAACACTGATGCCAATAAGACCTGCATCTAAATCAATATGTCTCCCAATATGTTAGGTGGGGGTACATATTGTAAATGACCATCTTGTAACGAGGTTCCCGTGTATTTCTTACCTAAACGTAGTCCACCAGGTGTAAATGCACTCTTGTCACCATGGCAAGTATTCTTGTTTACTGTCATAGATGCCAGATCTAGAACAGTCTCCACCCGGGTACCATCTGTACCACTTGGTCGAAGATCCATTAAGATCAGATGATTGTCAGTTCCACCTGTCCTCAAAAAACAGACATATATCAGAGCTCTTAATAAGAGGGGGTATCCATAAAACATTTTTCCTATTTCTCCACAAAAACATATGTTGTGGGTACTCATCAGAAGTGCCTCAGTGAGGCACTTCTAATGAGTACCACAACATATGTTTTCATGAAGAGATAAGAAAAATATCAAAAAACGTTATCTGGAGCTATGATATATCAGAGCTCTAGATACTAGAAATGTGTCCAAAGACACTGATGCCCCCACCTGAAAAACAAATTGCTAATGCCTAAAATACTTCAATGCAAATTGCTAATGCCATCCTCGGATGCAGATGGAGAGGGGCGGATGGACAGGGATAAAACTATATGCCCTTTCCACAACTCTTCGAATGGCAGTGGCATAAAAAAGAGTATGCAGACTAATGTTTTTCTTATTTCTCCAAGAAAATGTATGTTGCAGGTACTCATCTGTTGGGTACCATAACATGTTTTCATAGATAAAATATGAAAAAAAATATCAAAACATTTTGGCAGAAAAAAAGCACCTTATCTAGAGCTCTGAAATATGGAACAGATACAGTGAAGCAAACTGCAGAAAATTCAAACTCTAGATCACTGTTTTTATTATTTATTTATTTATTTATTTATTACTGATTTCTTTCTGTAAAGGAAATCTAATTATTTTCAATATTCCTCTTTCTTTCCTTTCAGAAGAGGACTGGTGTGCAATTTTGGAAGAGGACTGGTGTGCAATTAAACAAAGATTAAAACAGGAAATCATTAAAGTTATCTCCCTTAACAGAAAAGATGAAAAATCTACCATGAGTATTCATTCCTTTGAGATCTACAGCACATAATTTAGACACATTGTGTCTGACAACCCATTTCATGCAGTGCTTTTACAGACAACCCTCTTTATACCAATACTCAACACAATGACAGAATTAGTTATAATGACGATTGGATTGTCACTAGTCCAACTTAAGAGGTAACAATTAGTCACAAATTATGCAAGAATATTGTATTTAATACCTTAAGAAACATATGTTTTGGATATTTGTTAGAAATGCCTCAGAGAGGCAATTCTAACAAATATCCATAACATATATGTTCTATGAGGAAACAAGAACAAAACAAAACCTTTCTCACATATCAATCTGCTCATTTAATATACTGTACAAAGGCAAATTCGTTTCAATGGCAATGTCTTTGGGAACAAATACTGTCGTTGTAACAAGGGTTCACTGTACTCACTGATGTGAAGGGGTAAGTGGTATTTTACGACGCTGCAATACCAACAGTATGAAAAGCCATGAAAATAAAAGATTGTCAAGGTTCTAGATAAGAGCCACAACTTAAGAAATTTACCTTCACACATGTGCACCCAGTGAAAATTTAGATCAGCCTGTACATTTGCAGTCAGCTCAAAATCTTAATCGGGTGCATTTTGGTGAGCCAAGTATGCAGTTTCTTCACACAGACAATGAAGACTCTGATCAGATATGGGACAGATGCACAGGCTGACATCAGTCTTCATTTGACACATGTCAGAAGGTACATTATCTCACGCTGCCACTCATAAGACTTTGCTCCTTGTGTATTATCTCACGTTGCTGCTCATAAGACCTTGTTTTTTGTGTTTTCTGTCATCTTTTTCTTTCAACCAAAACCTTTTGATATAATTTTTTTTTTCTCCAGGAAAACTGTTAATGGGTACATGAAATCCAATGGGTACCCACATGTTTTCATACAGAAATAAAAATATATACCATATTTACTCGAATACTTACACTATTTCCTTGCTATACGTGTCCATTTTATTACCCATTGATTTTCCTAAAAACTGCTGGATGAGTGGCAAACAGTGTAGACCCAGATCAGATGCCAAAGAAAGGGTGAACACAGTTTGCTCAGGCCTGTCTGTCCTATTTCTTACATAAATACAGTAACCCATTTAATTGGAGCAATACAAAACATGTAACCAAATTTAAAGTAAACTAATAAATTTTATAATTCAAATAATTCAAACTCAAACCATTTATAATTATTTAATGCTATCTAATTGGGCGAGAGCAATTTAATAAAAAGGATTTCTATCATAACGCATTTTTGATTAACATGCAGGTACAGAGGCAAAATCCACATCCAGGTATGTCTATCATGAGGGTCGACAGCAGAGAGCTTCCACTCTCTGCAATCCCTCTCTGAAATTTCTACTTCAATAAATCCAAAAAGCAGGAATCCCAGAAGCAAAATTCTAAAATAAGCTATTTAACCCATATTTTTTACATAATATATACCGGTATCCTAGTCAGAATTATCAGAAATTGATTTGTGTTTGTTTGTGTTGAGGTTTTACGGCCCAGTCAACCCAATGGGGTCATGTCGAGCGCGGTCAGTTTACCTAACCACACGTTTACTGGGCAGGCTTAGTCCTCTAAGTGGTTAACCAGTATTGTGCACATTCTTTCGCCAGAAACTAACAACTGCCCTTCTTGAATCAGGGGAAGGGTTTTTTTGTGAAGTTCATTGATATGAAAATACCAGCAAATCACTACAAACGTAATATGAAACCCATACTCAGTGACTGGCCTGTGTTTACACATTGATTAAATCTACAAAAATGAAATTCATTTCCAATAATAAATTACCTGAGACAAGATGGTAACCCCTGTTGTTGAGTTCTTCTGATAGCACTTTGGCATTCTTCAAAACCTGCTCCTGATAAGCCCTGAACTCTGGAGACTGGGCCTGAATAAAAAAAAAATTTTTTTTAGTTGTTTAAGTGTAGTCAATTAACCGTCCGTATCCAACCTACTTACCGCACACACCACTATAAGCGCATACTCAAGCAATTTTGTAGATTTCAGATTGCGGTCTGTGTAATATTATCTACTTCTTTATAGTAGCATATGTTGTGGGTACCCATTAGAATTGCATCGACAAGAAAGTCAATGCAATTCAAATCAGTACCCACAACATATGCTTTTATAAACTTGCCTAGGTAATTCAAATAAGTACCCACAATACATGCTTTTATAAAGAAAATCAGAACACATACCACATAAACATCAAAAACACCCTTCAGGAAGTCCTCCGCTCCTGTACCATCAACATGTGCCCTTATTAGGAAGATATTTTACTACATTTCCTCCAATGATTTTGAAAAACTTCAGCACACAGTGTGGTAATTAGGTGGAATATGGTACTAACACTTTTCCTGGGCAGGCTTACCTCTAAAAGGCTAAATAGTGTTTGTGCCTATACTTTCATAAGACACTTACAACTGCCCTTTCTGAATCAGCAGAAGGGGGAGAATGACTGCGAAAATGATTTCGTGATCAATTTCCATGAAAGGTATGTGGCAGAGCTGGGATTCGAACTTGCCAGCCCTAGATCTACAGTCAAACATGCTAGCCACTGTCCTATATAGCACAATGAGTGTAAACATCTCTTCTTGTACTTTAGAGCTCTGACTTTCAGTGAATACAAACTTACGCCAGAATGGAAAATTATACTTGGTTAATTTAGGCTTTATATTTAAGCAAGATGGATACCCTTTCAGGGGAGGTAACTCAAAATGTGTTTTCTTCCCTTCTGAAAAGGAGTCTACTCTTAAAGCACCTGGGAGGAAATTCTTTCCTTTTAGAGTAGACTTCTTTTCAGAAAGGTTTTGTTGTGTAGGAATGCAAACAGGAAATTACAAAAGTGATCTCTCATGTAAAAAAAACTCCAGAAACTTACCTGTCTCATAGCTACAGCAATAGCGGCTATCTGATGTTCGTGAGGGCCTCCCTGCAGAGCTGGAAATACTGCATTGTTGATTCTCTTGTCATAGTCATACAATATCTCCTTTCCCGTCTTCTTGTTCACACCTTTCACACCTTTTCGGAAAAAGATCACTCCTGCTCTATCAAAACAACAAGATAGCTCTTCATCAAAACTTAGGAAAAGGCTTCCATCATTAACATCAGGATATTTTCAAGTATACTGGGGGTACAAATATTTGTACTTTTTGGTTGCAAAAAAGCACCTTAAATGGGTTATGAAAATTTGAGGGAGTATCCTACATTTTGACATCTATTCTCTTTTCATTTGATGGGCTGCAAACATATAGCTGTTTGAAAACTGACATTACACTAGAACCAATTAACAAGACAGTTCATTATAAGACGGTTTCAGATATAGGACGGTTTGAACGTGGACCCCAAAAGTGTTGTATCCAACAGTACGTAAAGATTATATAGAAAAATTACCAATGTCAGAAAATCTACCTTCATGTGTGCCAAGCAAAGATTCAGATCAGCCTGCGCAGTCTAATTATAAACTCACCTGGACACATTTAAGATAGCCAAGGATGCAAAGTTTCTTCATGCGGACAACTCAGACTCTGATCAGACTGTATAGATGAGTAGGCTGATTTGAGGCACTGTAGGGTGCCCATCAGAAGGTCATATTCTCACATTGCAGTTTATTTTCATTTTGTACTGCAGCATATTGTGCAGGCACTTGTTGGAAAAACCATAGCTGTGTACCCCTATTTTAAAAGATAAAGAACTTCCTTGAAGTTAATGTTGCACCTTCATACTAAAATGTGAAAACAAGCAACAGAAAAGTGACTTATTATCCTTGTTTAGCTCAGTGAGATAAAGCAATTAGTGAAGTGAAACAAACTGTAAAGTTTTACAATTTGTAGACTTCATTTAGAGTGGACGCTAGGGTGGACGTAAGTACACGAAAGGATGGAAACTTGCATGCCTAAGTCACCCATGCTAATGCAGGTGTGACAAAAGATTATTGTAGGTCAAGATAAGAGTATCCTAAGACTAAGTTTTGCTTTTTTTTTTTTGCAGTAAAATATATCTTGTGGGGAAGTGTCCACGTGGCTGAGCAGCTTGTGGGTGGTGGATGTCACAACATCAGCATATTTTTTTTTTTGCAGTAAAATATATCTTGTTCGGAAGTGTCCACATGGCTGAGCAGCTAAAGCTCCTGACTTCTGATCACAAGGTCCCGCGTTTGAATCCAACTAGAAGTGGAGTTCAACTCATTACTGTAATTATAACAGTGTTTCATTGCAAAGAGCCTTTCATTATCACCCTGTAATTGTCTCGATACGACATAAAAAATAAAACTTTGAAAAAGATGTTAAACACCAAATAATTACATCTTGTGGACAAGCACTCGAATTGGCTTGCTGAAGCCATTCTGGTGGGTATCGTAATTACCCTAAGTATTGGGACATGCAGGCCTGAGCAAACAGTGTACACCCCGATCAGATGCTGCATTCTGCGGCATCTGTTCGGGGCTACACTGTTTGCCACTTCTCTAGCAGTTTTTACACACATCAACAGATAGCAAAATGGACTTGATCAAATTTTAGACAAGTATGGTTAAGGAAGTAAGGTGTCCCAGTACTTAGGATAAATACGCTATACAGAATTCTCATGTTGGTCAAATGTACCAACCTTGGTCCCCTGAGTGTCTTGTGGGTGGTGGATGTCACAACATCAGCATATTCAAACGGTGAGGGTATAACATCAGCTGCAACCAGCCCCGATATATGAGACATGTCAGCCAACAGGTGGGCTCCCACTTCATCACAAACCTGCAACACAATAACAAGGTACAAGTCAGGCCAAATAAAAAAAATATTTGTATTTATGGTAACCTGACCCTACCTAATTTTCTTAAGTTATTTTTGTTCAAGCTGTTGTTTAAATAGTGCCTCTCTCTGGACTAATTCAGCAAATGACAAGGCATTTTTCTCTTCTTTTTTTTTCCAAAAGAACAGGATTTGACATTTCATGCAAAATGTGTCTCCAATGGAGACAATTTGCATAAAATGTCAAATTCTGTTTTCTGGGAAAAATAAGAAAATATCTTCAATTTGTCATCTGCTGAATTAGTCCAGAGAGTGGTCAAAGTTATGGTAACTGACCCAACCTAATTTTCAAGTTAAAATTTATTCAAGGCACTGTTTAATGATGAGTGTGGGTCATTTTGTGTCATTTCCAAGAGTGAGGGAGAAAAGGGAAGAAAAGCTAGGAGAGGATAGGAAAGAGATGTAGAGGAGGAAAGGAAAAATTTGAATTCTTAGTGCAGAAGCTGAAAACAAAACTAACATGCATTCCACCCCACACCTTTTGCAATTACAACAGGCACTTACCACTGCCCTATCACCCTAACCATTGTGTCCTTGTTGTTTTTGAACTGTATAAAGGTACTCTCATTGACAGTAACTGTTATATGAAGTTACGGTAAATGTCCTAAAATTTCAAACATTTTATTCCATGCTTTTTTGGCTTAAATTTTTGCTTTTTATGCAGCTGGCTCTTAAAATGCTTAATGGAAAGGCAAACAGTGTGGACCCTAATCAGACTGCTCCTTTGGAACAGTCTGATCTGGGTCTGCACTGTTGGCATATGCACTTTTGTCAGACACTGAGGTGTTCAAAATTTTAGAGCATTCACCGTACATATCAAGCATGAATGAGAATATGAACATGGGAACTGTTATAAAATAAAGTCATAGTTTGTTAAATGAATGTGGAAAGGTTACAAAATAACATAGTTATAATCTGTTAAATCAATGTTGAAAAGGTTACAAAATTAAGCAATTGTATTTGTATTAAATTAACACTTGCTATGCTGAATAGATTAAGATGCCATGCCCACTTCTTATTTTCAGCCAATCAGATTACTTGATCCAGGATGCTGCTACAAAGTCACATACTTAATGACAAACAGTGCAGATCCAGATCAGTTGGAGAAGCCAACTGTCCTGGCTCTACACGGTTTGTAAAAGCAAAGGCATATTCTGGTTCAGCAATATCAGAGTAATAGTGGAAATGGTAAAAAAAAATAAAGTAGTTATATTTTGTTAAAAAAAGTTGCGAGATAAAATACCACAATGCATAGCTCCAGATAAGGCTTGTTTTGTTGTTGTTGTTGTTTTTTTTGTTTTTTTTTTGTGGGGTGTGTGTGGGAAAGGGTTCAAACAAAAAGTAAAGACATTTTTCACATTTCTCACACAAAAAACATGTGTTATGGATACTCATGCCTCAATGAGGCATTTCTAATGAGTAACCACAACTTATCTTTTCATGGAGAGGTAAGTTTTTTTTTGTTTTTTTTTTTATACCCATCTAATCTAGAGGTACGATATGAGTACATACTTCTCTGAATGTTTTGTAATCAAGCAATCTTGAGTAGGCAGTAGTTCCTGCAATGATCACTTTCGGATGGAAGAGTTTCGCTGACTTTCTCAGTTCATCATAATCTATAGTACCTGTTTTAGGCTGAAAACAAGGAAAAAATGCAAAATCAATAAAAGTTTTGGTGATTTTTCAGTTTATCTTAATTCTAATACTTACCTTGGTTGAAAACAAGAAAAAATAGCAGGATAAGGAAATGAGTCTCAATAGACATTTACCCTAAATATTCTGGCATATTAAATCTTTACTGCAGATCATGTCATATTATATGTTGGCACAAACCCTAACTGATACAGTCAACACTCTTTATACCAACTCTTGAAACAACGACAAAATTTGTTAAAATGACAAATTGAATGTCACAAAACCTTCGCTCAAGAAGTGACAGTTAGTGAGAAATTATGCAAGAATATTGCATTAAAATTTAAAGCAACATATGTTTTGAATATTTGTTAGAATTGCCTCACTAAGGCAATTCTAACAAATATCCAAAACATATGTTCTATGAGGAAATAAGAATAAAACAAAGTCTTTTTTACATATCATTCTGTCAATTAAGGATTTTTTACAATAGCAAATTCATTTTAATGACAACATCTTTGGGAACATAATGTTCTCTTGCAGAGCCAAAAGTGAAACCTTTTTACCCACTTGTGTAAAGACAAAGATGTATGCTCAGAATTTGAGTGGCTGATAGGATGGTTTTTTTCTCTTAAAAATTTTTCATAGCTCTTGATAAGATGCTTTTTTCAGTCCAAAGGTATTGATATTTTTCTTAGTCTCCATGAAAACATATGTTGTGAGTACCCACAACATGTTTTCATGGAGAAATAAGAAAAATATTTACATGATACCCACTTTTAGCTAGGCCAATTTCTCATGTGATTCTGCTACAAATAATAAAAATATTGGTACAGGTTTTTATATGCCCACCTTTAAAAATCTAATTTCTTATATGCCAAATCTATCCTGAAAAAAAAAATAACCAAGTAACAAATTGGCTTACAGTGAGTATTTTCATACCCAACACAGACTCATTCATGGGCCAAGATGCATACCTGTGCCAACACCAAATGGGGCCCTATTTTTTAGCTCAACAAAGACGGGTTCGTTAAACATTCTCTCCTGCATACCCACCTTCTCTCCAGTCATTTTCAGCGTAGCATATTTCTGTGTCCCAAAGACACATCAGACAGTCTTGCATGTTAATCGAGTGCAAACAAAAACAACACTGCTCACACTGTATGAAAACAGGCAGGCCTACAACTGTCAATTCAGCTAATGAGGTTCAAACAAGCCAACCAATTTTTTCACATAATTTACATTCATATCATATGTCATCATTAACTGAGCAGGGGCACCATAGGTCTAGATAAGAGTGGGTATCAGGTAAATATTTTTCTTATTTCTCGACGAAAACATACGTTGTGGGTACTCATTAGAAGCACCTCGCCGAGGCGCTTCTAATGAGCACCCACAAAATATGTTTTTGTCGAGATACAAGAAAAATACAAATACTTTTTGGCTGAGAAAAGCACCTTATCAAGAGCTATGGGGGCACAGCATTTCCTACAGGATAAGGTGCACTCTGCCAAGTCTCAGCTCAGCCCACACATCTGCACAGTCTGATCAGTCTCCACAGGGCACTCTGTGGGTAGCTAATGATCCACAGCACCTTCAGGCCGAGGATGAAGGCTGATCTGAATCTTTTCTGGGCGCACATGCAATATTGTAGGAAATACTGTCAATTGATCTGGATCTACACTGTTTGCAAAGACAGGACATATCCGGGTTCAGCAGGACAAAGGTTAATATTTAAAGTAACTTACATTCAGACGGTATGGCATTGACTCAAAGAAAATTGAGGTCGCTGAGATTCTTTTGGTTTCTGTCATAAATCCATGAGTTAAACTGAAAAAAAAAATATACGTATATTAAAATCATACACAGGTAAAATAATGATATTTTCTATCTGAAAAAAAAAGTTAGAATGCACAAATTCAGTACTGACTTCAATTTTTGAGAGAGTTATTTATTGGGAGCTTTACAACCCATTTACAGAGACACCAAGGAAGACATCAGTACACAGACAATGTGGTTTTGTTTGTGTTGAGGTTTCACAGCCCAGTCAACCCAATGGGGTCATGCTGAGCGCGGTCAATTAACCTGACTACATTTTTACTGGGCAGGCTTAGTCCTCTGACTGTATAAATATTTAATGATAAAATCTCCACGAAAGAATGTTGCCGACTTGGCGGGGTCTAATTCGCAACCTCCTGATCACCAGTCTGGCACGCATCCAACTGAGCCAGAGAGTGTGGTAGCACAGTCCTTAGTGCACTGGACTCTGTTGCCAGAGGTTCTGGTTACGATCTATGCTTGAGGTGAAACTTTTTCTAAGTCTTAACATGCTGCATTAGCATCAATAGAGGGAAACATGTTACTACAGTGCACCACCCTTCAATTCAGGGTGTTATTTAACTGAACATATACATGCACTTTAAAAATTCATTCCAGTACTGAAAAAAAATCAATCCTTGCAGAACATACGAGGGATGTTCGAAATGAATTGCTTATTTCTATCTGGAGACTTCAAATTTCAAGTTAGCCCAAAAGTACTCATTTCATGCCCTCGAAGTACTCCCCGTGGCTAGAAATGCAAAGTTTCAGCCGATGTATCCACTTCTTGAAGGCGTCACGGTACGCTGATTTGGGCACAGTAATAAGGTACTGATGAATGGCAGATCCAAGTGCCTGTCGGGACTGGTATTTCCGCCCAGCAAGGTTTGCTTTCAATTTCGGAAACAAAAAGAAATCACATGGGTCCAGTTCTGGGGAATTCGGGGGGTGAGGCAAAACAGTTCCTTTTTCTTTCTTCAAAAACGCCGTAACTATTGCGGAGGTATGAGCTGGGGCATTGTCATGTAGAAGACAGACATGTTTAAAACCAGTGGCAGGGCGTCGTTTCTGATAATACTTTTTCAGTTTCTTCAGTACTACGTCTTTGTAGTACTTTCCGGTGATGCTTTTGCCCTTTTTCACTGGCACTTTTATTGCGACTCCTTCACCAGAGAAGAAGATTGCATACAAAACCTTCTTTGTACTCGAAGAACGTTTGGCAATTATTGGGCGTTTGCTGTGTTTAGTGGCCCAGATCTTATTGCTAACCTTTCTGACGGGCTCAAAATAATGGACCCAGGTTTCATCACCTGTGACGACATTGGCAAACTGCTTTTTGTCATATTTTGGAAACATTTGACGCAGCTTTTTGGCCACTTTAACCCGTGGCCTCTTTTGCTCGTCAGTCAACAGATGTGGCACCCATCTAGCAGAAATCTTTCTGACTTTCAAATGCTTCTTCAAAATAAGGTGAACCGTTGATAGTGATATGCCTACCTTTCGTGCAATATCACGAACTGTAAATCTGGCATCTCCTTCAATGATTTCCTTTATTTTGGAAACGATTTCTTTACGAGATGCAGATTTTGGCCTACCTGATTTCGGTGCATTTTTGATGGACTCTACACCAGACTCAAATTTCTTTTTCCACCGCCGAACTGTGTCATAAGACACACAAGAAGGTCCAAAAGCAGTAGAAGTTTCAGTCATCAGCTTCTTCAAAGGAACAACCAAGTTTTTAGCGAGCTTTGGTGTAAGCCCGTATTTCATCTTTTTTGTCGACGCTTCTACCAACCATTTTTACTGCAGTGGTCAATGACTGCGTGTATTCAAATGGCAAATTTTATGTCTTACACTTAGTCTAACATGTACATTTATACACCATTGTGTAGATATTGAATAACCCTGTACAGGTCTGTATTGGTTTTTATCGTGCCCCACGTGGATATCGAGCTAGAGGACAATAAGCAATTCATTTCGAACATCCCTCGTATGTTTGTAATTTGGAGGTGCATCGGAATTAAGTATAAGGTTTCAAGCAAATAAAATTGGCTTAAGCCCATCCACATACCCCTGCCAGGGTTTGCCTTGGATTAGGCTAGCCTCCTGACCACTAGCTATTTCAGATGCCCTCTCCCCCACCCCCTCCTCCCCCTCACACAGCATCTTTACTTCTGGAACCAGCCCTGGGCTATTTACAGAAGCCAACATAATATTTTTTATTCCACCATGAAAACATGTTGGGGCATCACATAAGAACTAGTTCATATGCAAAAGACCCATGGCCACAACCAGCTCACCTGAGTGAAACAGCCATTGCATATTTACAGATGCCTTCCAACATTTTTCTAATATTACCACAGAAACTAATCACAATACATGATTGTAGTATCTGGTCTTTACAAATTTCAGGAATCTTTCATTCTGCAAACCAAAAAGGTTCCACATGAAATTTGATAAAAACTGGCCCTGTGGCTTCAGATGGGCATTAGTTTGAAAAGATGGATGGCCGATGACAGATGGATGGTCCACCAATTTAAAGTTCACTAAAGCTTATCCTGAGCCTATCACTCAGGTGAGCTAAAAGCACAACTCGACATAGTACACAATCACTTTTCTTATTTCAGTTTGAAAATTTAAATTGTCATAGCTGCAGATCAGAAGTTATCTAGGGCCCAGTTGTTCAAAATTAACGATGTCGTTAGTTAATGTATCGTTAAAACTTTGATCATTAAATATGGCATATACACTAAAATTTTTGCCGAAAAGATGAGTAGCTTTTGCATTTGCAAAAGCTACTCACATTTTTTCAGCAAAAATACCTGTGAACAAGATATTGTACTTACTAGAACAGTTAACATTTTGACCACTAACAAGCTTGTTAAGCTAACGATGCTTTGAACAACATAAACATCTCATTTTTATACTTTGTTATTAAATATTTGTTATAAAATATATTTTGTTAGAATCATGTAAGAAGGAAATTCTAATGAATAGCCATACAACTTGCAGTGCTTACAAGAAGAATTACAAACGAATTCAGAGCTAGAAAATTTTGGTTAAAATAAATGGATCTGAATGAAGCTATCAGTGCAATGCTTATCAGTAGACTGGTATTTGTCCAAGTGATAAGACCTTTCAAACGAAGTCCACCTAAACATATCTCTGATACAGTCTTGTAAAACTACAACATCTTACCTGAGCCAGATGACATAAAAAAAAGTTTTAACCCTTCTCATGCTGAATAAATTAAGATGCCAAGCCCACCTAATTTCCAGCCAATCAGATAACTTGATCCGAGTTTTTGATAGAAATTCACATATTTAAAGACACACAGTGCAGATCCAGATCAGTTGAACTGATCTGGATCTACACTTTTTGCTAAGTCAAGGCATGACGTGTTTAGCAAGAGAAGGGTTTAGTGATGGGTCGATGATCGAAAGAACTCGAAAATCGATCGATTTCTCCCACATTTCAAGCACTCGAGCTGAATCCTAAATTTTCGATTAATCGAAATACGAAAAGTGCCGAAAATAGCCAAAGTTACTTTCACTTTTGTTTTCCGAGATATGATGACGCAATTTGAAACGAGAGTTACGTATCAATTATTTTTTGCATTACCAGCTAAATTTTATCAGTGATGATAAGAATAATAAATAAAATGTTTTTTTAGTTGTCTCAGCGGTGTTTTACTGTTTAAAACATTTATGCGAATGATTAAAATCCTTCCAATTTGTCAGGTAAGCTTTTCTTGTCGTCTTCAAAATGGCGGACAGGCAGCTATGGATATCCGGGGCGAAAAACCAGATCAGGAGTTTGGAAGTACTTCGGCTTCCGTAAAATCGGTGAAGGGCCCCCCACACCCACAAAAGATAATCTAGACATGTCAAAGGCGATCTGCCGAAATTTGCAGAAAGGAGAATGCATATAAAGGTTGGCAATCGCCACATTTTTCATGATAAGATGTAGCTTTTCAAAAAATAGGAAACTGGGAAACTAAAAAATCTGCGAGGTCTCTACTTGATTTAAGTTTAAATGACATAATATAAGCAATCCAAGTTTTTCATGCAAGTGATTAGAGATTTCTATAAAGTATGACTATAAAATATTTACGTCACTTATAAATTCTTTTTTCTGGAAGGAGTGGAAGGTCAAGAATGCACACCACATTCAAATAATACCCAAAAGAAAGGCTATAAATTCTTTTTGTTGACATGATCTGGTATCTGCAAGATTTGTTTTGTAGTAGTTCCCTCTGTCTTTATCATTATGATTTAAAAATATTGAGTAGATCTAAAAGATCAAAAACTTCACAGAACATCTTATCTATCTATCAGTCTATCTCTCTATCTATCTATCTACCTATAGCCGAGCTGCTGGCTAGCGCAGTCGGTAATAACTTTGACACATGTACATGTATCAGGGTAAAGACTTTAAAGCTGTTAAATGTTATATATACACAATGCTCATCAACCGATTTCGATCCGATTATTAGTCACCTGCTATGAAATGATCATCGATTATGAAAATCCAACTGATTCCCATCACAAGAAGGGTTAATATGATGCTCCTATATAGATAGGACAGTAACCAGTCTTAGCATATCTGAATGGACAGTATCCAGTCTTAGCATATCTGAATGGACAGTTACCAGTCTTAGCATATCTGAATGGACAGTAACCAGGGGTGAGTTCATAAGGAAAGCGCTTTCATGTTGCGATCTGTAGCGATTTGTCCTTGCTATGCAACCGTCTGCTTGTTTGGAGCACTTTTTAAAATGTCTGCCAAAATGACACAATTTTCAAACTAGGAATTTCTCATAAAAAATTTGATTCAACGACTGGTTTTGTGTTCTATGGTCATTTCTGAACAATGCACGTCGTCTATGGACAATAAAATAAATAAAAAAACATTTCATCTCTTAAAACGGACACTGACTACGTCGGGCGCTGCCATTTTGTTTTGTCTCATTGCTATGCAACAGTCTGTTTCAGACAGCGAGTCAGCTCCGAACACAGTTACAAAGTGCTATGAAGCGCTCTGTAACGCTCGCCTAATGCAACTCGTCCCAGTCTTACATGTAGCATATCTGAATGGACAGTAACCAGTCTTAGCATATCTGAATGGACAGTAACCAGTCTTAGCATATCTGCTGCACATTACTTACTGTCCTCCATCAGGCAGATCCAGCCCCATGAGTCTTTCATGTGGGCTTAATAGACCTGTGTAGGCAGCAAAATTCGCCGGTGACCCTGAGTATGGCTGCACATTGACTCCCCAGTTACTGGGATCTAGACGAAATGCTTCCAGCGACCTCTTCTGACACAATCTCTCAACGTCATCAATAAATTCATTGCCACCATAGTATCTGAAAATAAATTGAACGAGAGTAAATTTTACTGCCCTGTCAACCAATTAGGGTCATGTTGAGCCAGTCAGTTTGTCTAACCCCACTGTCCTTGGGCAGGCTTAGTCCTCAAAGTGGTTAATAAGTATCTGAGCAAAGTCTTTTGCCAGAAACTGACAACTGCCCTTCTTGAATCAGCATAAGGGAGAGAAAGATCGTAGAAAATTATTTCATGATCATGATCAATCTCTATGTTTGAAAGAATGTTATCCAACCCGGCGGGTATCTAACCCGTGACCTGCTGAGGACTAGAAGGACATGCATCTGATTGAACTACCACGGCCCAATCTGAAAACAAAATATTATGTTTACCCTAAATATTCGGACACCTTGACCCTGGTCCTGCTGAACCAAGATTTGCCCTGCCTTTGCAAACAATGTACATCCAGATCAAATGGCTTCTGAGAAGCCATCTGATCTGAACCTGACTGTTGGAAATTTAGTATGTGAATTCTTATCAACAGCCTTGATCAAGCAATCTGATTGGCTGACAAGTAGAAGTGGACGTGGGATCTTAACTTATTCAGCATGACAACGGTTAACACCACATGCTGGGGAAAATTTTCAGCAGACGAAATTTTCTGACAATTCCCAGAATATACAAATGTAGGCTTTGATATTTCATGCAATTTGTCTCCATTGGAGATAATTTGCATGAAATGTCACAACCTATTTTTCTGGAAAAAAATGAACAAAAAATTTTGTCAATTTGTTGTCTGCTGAATTAGCCCTTAGAGTGGTTAATGTTAGCTAGGTAACATACTTTTCCTAACAAATTTTTTTTGCCACTTGTTTACTTGTCTAAACATTGCTAGATAAGCGGCAAACAGAGCAGACTCTGATCAGACCTGGCATTTAGCAGCACTCTTTAGTGTCTACTGCAATATCAGTACATGTACTGTAGTTTATCAGAAACATGAGGATGATGATGAGTTCAGGTTTAACAACATGTCTACTCATGAGGGTCATTTGCATCAAAATCATACATTAATTTGGTTTGGTACTGAAACGGCTATAAAAATAACATGGCAAGTATGAATGAAAGCACAAAATGGGATGAGGTATATTTTGTTAAAAAAGATTAACATGTTTTAAAAATAACAGTGCTATCAGCTGGTACATCTTAAAATAAATATCTCAAGTCATTAGTGTGGAAAAATTTATGCTGCACATGACAGAATTCAGTGCAGTCAATCAGAAAGTGTTTTACCATTAATGGCTAATTACATTTTATACAAAGTGGTTGATCTTGTTTGAGCAGATTTGTCTGAAACTAAGTTAATCATAGCTCCAGACAAGAGGAGGTATCCACATTTATAATATTTTTCTGATTTCTCCATGAAAACCTATGTTGTGGGTACTCATTATAAGTGCCTCGCTGAGGCGCTTCTAATGACTACCAGAACATACCATATTTGACCTAATTACTGTACTGTGCACTTAGGTTTTTCAAAATCACTGGGAAAACTTGTGGTAAAATA
Source organism: Anodontia alba (assembly GCA_964016985.1). Lineage (NCBI taxonomy): Eukaryota > Metazoa > Mollusca > Bivalvia > Lucinida > Lucinidae > Anodontia > Anodontia alba. Next base: position 53,465,506 of record OZ024831.1, read on the forward strand.
TGCATATATCCACTAAGGGTACACTTTAAAAAAACAGTACTTATTTGATGATGTTTAGGTGATTTTTATCTGATTTTCTTTATAAAAGCATATGTTGTTGGTACTCACTTGAATTGCATCGACAAGTCGATGCAATTCAAATGGGTACCCACAACATATGCCTTTATAAAGAAGTAGACAAAAAGTACACTTGCTGTAATCTGAAGACTACAAAATTGCTCAACTGTGCGCTTATAGGGGTATGTGCTGTAATTAGGTTGAATGCAGTAACTATGTTTTCATGGAGAAATAAGAAAATAAGAGACTATCATTACTTTTTAGCTGAAAAAAGTGCCTTACCTGCAGCTATGGTAAATGCCAGAATGCATGTGAATGTTTTTGACTAGAAAAAAAAAACAAAATGGCAAATGATCAAACAGACAGAAAATCAGACCTCTGTCCCTTCTGCTACCAAAGGCTGACACAACAAAAAGACATACATGTGTTAACCTTTACCACTCTACTCTATGGAAGATTCAGCAAACAACAAATTGATGACATTTTTCTCATTTTTCCCAGAAAACAGGATTTGACATTTCATGCAAATTTTCTCCAACAATTAAATTATTTGCATGAATGAGGGAGAAAATTTGCTAAAAAAGTCAAAGCCTGTTTTCTCGGAAAAATAAGAAAAATATTTCAAAACCTGTTTTCTCGGAAAAATAAGAAAAATATTTCAATATCTGCTGAAAATTTTACTCAGGGTGCTAAGCATTAAGCACTTATGGGAAAGCAAGAAGTGGTTATTTAGAACAAAGGCTTGTATAAAACAGGTGAAGTTTACAAGTATTTTCCTCATAAGGGATGAAAATGACTGGCCCTTTGACAAAAAAAGTGCTTAACACTTAGCATACTATGGGCATATTTAGCAAACTACAAACTGATTTTTTTTTTTTTTACCTGAAAATATGATTTGACATTACTTGTATGCAAATTATCTGGTGATTCACTGTGCAAGACATCAGGTTAAAGCTTATAAGGCCAACTGAAAATGGCAGCTTGCAACACCTTATTTTTTTTTTCTTTCTGAGAAAATAAGGTTAGATATTTCATGTAAATGGTTCCCATGATATGTCAAGCCTTATGTTCTCAGAAAAAAATAATATAACTAGATTGCACAGTCAGTGGCACACCACTGCAAAATCCCCTGCCTTGTGCTAATATTATTAATAGCATGATGGACAAACGAGAAATAATGCTACTCTCGCACACCCTTACCATTTGGGGAAGTCATGTAGCAAGTTTGGTTAAATTCTGTATGTGGTTTAGGAGGAGATAGCATGATGGACAGATGGATGGACCAACAGAAAAATAATGTTGCTCTCACAAACCTTTACTATGCTGGAAAGCCATGTAGCAAGTTTAGTTAAATTCTGCCCAGTGGTTAAGGAGGAGATAGTGTGACAGATGGATGGATAGATGATGGTAGTGTCCACAATATCCCCATCACTAAAGCATGGGGATAAAAATATTTTAGAAGAATGTTGTCAGCTACAATTTTGAATGAAACTTCCAACTTTACCACTCTCCTGTCTAATTCAGCTGTCAGAGGATACATGAACACTATTTTTCTTATTTTTTCCAGAAAACAATTTTGACATTTCGTGCAAACTGTCTCATTTGCATGAAGTATCAAAGGCTTTTTTCTGGAAAAAATGTCTTTTTTTTTTTTTTTCAAAATGTTGCCTGTTTAAATTTTACCCAGAGTGCTAAGCCTTAAGAGCTAACATGGGCCTTCAATATTTACACAGATTCAAATTTAGCTAGACAGAAAACTATCGTGTGGCAGGGTTTAAAATGATTTAGATAAAAAAGTGCTTTAATGGCTAGACCTACCTGGCTCCCGGATATCCCTCAGAATATTTATTGGTAAGACAAGATCCCAGGGCTTCTAAAACTGCTCTACTAGCAAAATTCTGAAAGAAAAAAAAAAATGAGCCTCTTTCAGCGAAAAAGTGCCTTCGAGTTTACACAAAATGTACAGATTAACATCACCCTGTGCAATCGCATTGTCTGGCCATTGCTCTCCAATGATACATTCTATAGTATCCAATCATTCTGGAAGTGGACGACTAATGTCCTGGGCCCAGTTGTTCAAAACTAACTATATCGTTAGTTAATGTATCATTAAAACTTTGGTCATTAAATATAGCATATACACTAATATTTTTGCTGAAAAAATGTGAGTAGCTTTTGCATTCGCAAAAGCTACATGTACTCACATTTTTTCAGCAAAAATACCTGTGAGTTTGGTATTGTACTTACTAGAACAGTTCACATTTTGACCACTAATAAGCTCGTTAAACTAACATCACTTTGAACAACTGGGCCCTGATGAGACCGCACATACATGCAGTCTGATTGTCTGATATAGGCCTTTGCTGTCTGTGCTTGCCCCAAAGGCAAATTTTCACTTAGTGTGCCTCAAATGCCCTAAAATTACAAACGCTTTATTCCAGGTTTTTTTGGCCTAAAACTTGCATTCCTTAAAATATTTCTTTGAATGGCAAACAGTGTAGTCCCAGATCAGACTGCTCCTTTTAAAGCAGCCTGATCTAGGTCTGCACTACATGAGACATCTGCATGTACATATGTATATACTGAGGGCCTCATGGAAGATTAGCTATTACATGTATTTGTCGTAGGTGCTAAATGTTGTAACCCTCAAAAAATAAAGTCGTTACTTACATGTACTTACTTACTCTTTGTATACATCATTTTGGCAGAACTTTTAGGATATTTCCTGTAGTATTATCAGAGAGGATATCAGGTAAATATTTTTCCCTATTTCTCCATGAAAGCATATGTTGTGCACTCATTAGAAGTGCTTCATCAGGATACTTCAAATGAGTACCTTCACCATGTGTTTTGTCGAAAAAGTAAGAAAAATATCAATACTTTTTAGATGAAGAAGTGCCTTATCTATGAAAAGAAATCAGCACTGTTTGCCATTGTAGGCAATTCACAGGATAGTTGGTTGGTTTAGAGTTTAACAGCCCTAAGGTCATGTTGAGCTAAACAGTTTACCTAGTCACACTTTTCCAGGGAAGGCTTAGTCCTCTAAGTGGTTAACCAGGACTTTGTGCACATTCTTTCACCAGAAATTGATAATTGTCTCTCTTGAATCAGTGAAAGAGAGAGAATGACGCAGAAAATGGTTCATTATCACTCCATGAAAGAATGTTGCCAGACCAGGCAGGGATTGAACCCGTGACCTCCAGAACACCAGTTGGACTGAACCACGCGCATCTGCATCTGACTGGAGAAATAAGAAAGATATTTTCCTCATACCCCTTTTATCTGGATACATGAACTGAAATGTTGATACCTGCTCAAGTAACATAATCTTATTTTTTGTAATTAATTAATCTATCTTAAAGGCTCCATAGTCCTCAAAATAGACATTTAATTTATCAAGGAAGTTTTAATAAATTGATATATGGTAGTCATACAATCATAAAATGTGGCATCTCACAGCCTGTAAAATTTCAGTTAGTCTCTCTTTCTTGAACTGGACCAAAAATGAAAAGATTTTTTATGGTATCTCTGAATTAATGTTGCCAACATGACAATATGAAAATGCCAACCACTGGGTCCACCGCTCTAGTAGGAAACTCGGTAAGCCTCATCTCCATCTGGAGTGCTGGGCCTTCGGGTTTGGATTTTCCTGTTCCCACTAAATTTCAGTGATGGATTCTATTTACCTGACAACGGTATCAGGAAAATATTTTTCTGATTTCTCTATGAAGCCTTATGCTGTGGGTACTCATTAGAAGGGCCTCAGGGAGGTGCATCTAATGAGTACCCACAACATATGTTTTCATGGAGAAATAAGAAAAAATATCATTTTTTTGTTGTTAAAAAAAAGGTGCCTTATCTGGAGCTATGTACATAAATTTATGTAACTATATCTCTATATATATTGCGACCTAGAATATAGCAGGTCAGTGATCCAAGACATCTTATCTTGGCCTAACATGATACATAATATATGATGACTTGACATCAGTAAGACTGTTGAAATTTAACCCTAAAGTACAGTAAAATTCCGCTATTAACCCTTAAAGTGCCAAGCAAAATTTGTAGCCGAAGACATTCAAATTTTTTTTTTCTATTTTTCAGAGAAAACAAGTCTTGACATTTCAGGTGAATCGTCTGCCAAGCAGACGATTCACACGAAATGTCAAGACTTGTTTTCTCTGAAAAATAAAAAAAAAGAATAAAAAATTGTTGTCTGCTGCAGTTGTGACTGGTGCTTTAAGGGTTAAGAGACCACCTTAGGGACTGGCTGAAATTGGCCTCATTAGTGGAGTGGTCTTTCAACTGACTATAGAACGATAAGGAAGGAATAATTTGAGGCCGCCATAAGCTGCCCTTAATAGCAGGGTGGTCTTAATTTTGAATCGTCTTAATAACTGAATTTTACTGTATTGAATTCAGAGAATTATCACATTTGTAGCAGACGACATTTTGAGTTTGATTTAAATTAATAAAACTTGGCATTCTATGTGAATTGTCAGCTAGGCGATTCACATACATATCAATTCTTATTTTCTCTGAAAAATAATAAACAAAAAATTTAGAATGTTTGCAACAATTTTGCTTAGCACTTTAGGGGTTAATATATGATGCCTTAAATAAAAAAGGCTGTCTAAGCCTCAGAGGTCTAAGTTTAATCCTTTCAGCACCAAATCTGATATAAAGAAAGCACACAATCACATATTAAGATATACCATAATCCCCTTAAGTATTGGGACATACGGGCCTTAGCAAACAGTGTAGACCCAGATCAGACACTGCAGAATGTGGCATTCAAACAGGTTCTAAACTGGTTGCCACTCACCCAACAGTTATTTAGACACACCCACAGCTAGCGAGATGGACTTACACATGTATTAATGTGTTAGGAAAAATATGGGAAGGAGTTAAGGTCCCAATATTTAGGGAAAATACAGTAGAATCCTTACCATTTTTGACCTTAACCCTTGTCATGCTGAATAAATGAAGATGCCACGCCCACTTCTAATTTTCAGCCAATCAGATTTCTTGATCCAGGTTTTTGATACATATTCACATACAGTATGGCAAACTGTGCAGATCCAGATCAGTTGGCTTCTTCAGAGAAGCCAACTGATCTGGATCTACACTGTTTGCAAAGGCAGGGTATATCTGAATTCAGCAGGACTAGGGTTGGTTGAAGAAGTCCATTTTACTGCCCGTTAATGGGTCTTGGAGTATGGCAAACAGTGTAGACCCCGATCCAATGCTGCATTTTGCAGCATCTGATATTGGTGTACATCATTTGCACAGAAATATCTGTCCCACTACTAAGGATTATTTACAGTATTATCAATCTGTGGTCTGCTGGATTTTAGAATTTGTTCGGTAAAGTTATGATGATTTGGTGCTTTATATCCTTTCAACATTGTCCGAGTCATATCGGGATGATGGAATGGTAGGAAAGGCTCTGGAAATAAAGTGCCATACAATCATGAGCTAAATTCCTCCTCTAGAGGGGAATAAAGTGCCATACAATCATGAGCTAAATTCCTCCTCTAGAGGGGAATACAGTGCTGTACAATAATGAGCTAAATTCCTCCTCTAGAGGGGAATACAGTGCTGTACAATCATGAGCTAAATTCCTCCTCTAGAGGGGAATAAAGTGCCGTACAATCATGAGCTAAATTCCTCCTCTAGAGGGGAATACAGTCCCATACAAGCATGAGCTAAATTCCTCCTCTAGAGGGGAATACAGTGCTGTACAATCATGAGCTAAAGTCTCTGGAAAGGCTCTGGGAATAAAGTGCCATACAATCATGAGCTAAATTCCTCCTCTAGAGGGGAATACAGTGCTGTACAATCATGAGCTAAAGTCCTCCTCTTGATGGATTCAAACCTGGTACCTTTTAATCCGAAGTGAGCTCTAACCACTTGGCCATCCAGACACTTCCACCCCATCCCCTCCTCCAACTACCAAGTGAAGTGATAAATAAGATTGGCTAACCTCTGATGCAATGAGTTCCAATCCTGTCACCTGTCGATTCTTCTCATTCTTAATTATAGCTGCAAGTTCGGGATCATCCTCTGAAATAGATTCTCGTCCTGTCCACAGCGATCGCAAACCTAAGTGGCGTGCACTCGTCACTAGAGTCTGTGAAAGAATACAAATGAGGGCAGAGCTTTCAGTGAGTGCCATTTTAAATCAGAAAGTATTGATATATTTTTTTTAACCCACTGTAGTCTGGAGACCCGTAAAAGGGTAACTGGCAAAGAGAACATGGCATCTGATCAGGTTCTCCACTGTTTGCAAATAGTTTAGTCATTTTTCTCTTGGAATATGTAAATCTCATAACCGCACGTACCTAAAATAGAAATTGGACTGTTCCAATATGTAATATAGTGTGGGAGGGTCTATTCAGTCTACAATGGGTTAGACATGATAATGCTGTGAACCTGTGGTACTTATTAGATGTGACTGGATGGGGAGTGCTATGAGTGAGTTGGAGTTTTATGGCCCAGTCAACACAATTAAAGTAATGTTAAGCTGGTAACTAGTACTATAAAGGATAATCCTTAAACACCATTGCATACATGCCATAAGCTGTGGACTAAAATCTGTGAGATAAGGCAAAATTTTATGGGAGATTTGACAAAATTCTGTGAGATTTTTTTTAAACATCACTTTGAAGCGGCCCCAGTCTTTTAACTCATGTAAGGAGCTTGTGAAAACCATAACAGTGTGTGCTTTATTTTATTTCTTCATAAAATTTGTTGTATAATGGTCTGAAAATTCTGTGAGATTTGAATTTTTTATGGGAATCGCCTTCCAGATGGGCCAAATTCTGTGAGATTTTATCTCACAGTATGAGATATGGCATGTATGCCATTGTAAATAGCACACAGAGAAAGCTCAGCGGACATACATGCACTCTCGAAGGCGTTAATGCCAGCGTTTTGTGGTTATGCTTAAAGGAGAAACCCAAAGCATCTAGAGAAAACTATAGACCATGGATGGTCACATGCCAGCACCTGGAATTGAACCTGGGCTGCATCTGTGACAAGCGAGAAACATACTTCTGTGCTATCACTGCCCCACAAACTGAGCTTATATAAACCGATAAAGTGCTTCTATGATGAGTTCCAACGACATAAGACTTTGTAAAGAAATAAGAAAAAATTATCATTTCTTTTTGCTAGAAAAAAGACTTTTCTCGAACTTAATATATAATGTATAGTGGTATCCGGTAAATATTTTTCTTATTTCTCCATGAAAATATATATGGTAAGTACCAAATTACTCTAAATATTGGGACATCTAAACTCATTACCATACTTCTACTAAATTTTGAACAAATGTTTCTTCTGGCCTGTCAGTCCAAATACTCAGGGTTATCATGATATTCATTAGAAAAGCCTCATCTATATGTATGTTTTGGAGGGAAATAATATTAATGTTCTGTATTGGTTGAAAACAGCATCTAAATCTAGATGTCTAAAGATATGCATTTTTCACTGACAGTGTCTGAGCGACAAACTCTACACTGGCATTCCACCATTACTTGTGGAAGGTCACAGGTCTAGATAAGAGTGGGTAGCCGGTAAATATTTTTTGTATTTCTGCAAGAAAACATATGTTGTGGGTACTCATTAGAAGTGTGTCGCCGACACACTTCTAATGAGTACCAACAACATATGTTTTTGTACAGAAATAAGAAAAATATCAATACTTCTGGATAAAAAAAAAATCTTATCAAAAGCTGTGGAAGGTATTTTGAAAGAACTACTGATTGACATATTATTATCCAATTTAATGAAGAAAAAGTTTCAGCTGGATTCGTACATGTAAATTTCAAGGTAAAATCTTGCATCACAGGTATTTGAATCATTAAATAAAATTTATGCTCAACTAAGATTGAGCATAAAAAATAACAATAAAAGTCCTGAACCATTACAGTAAATGTCCTAAAATTTTGCATGCCAAAGTAAATGGCAAATGCAAACAGTGCTGACCCTGATCAGGGTCTAAAATGTTTGCCACTCCACTAAGTATTTTAACCCTAGTCCTGCTGAACCTGGATATACCCTGATTTTGCAAACAGTGTAGATCCAGATCAGTTGGCTTCTAAAGAAGCCAACTGATCTGGATCTACATTGTTTGCCATTAAGTATGTGAATATCTATCGACAACCAGGATCAAGTAATCTGATTGGTTAGAAATTAGAAGTGGGCGGAGCATCTTATTTTGTTCAGCAGGACAACGGTTACGAAACACCTGTATAAAAACAAAAGTTAAGCCCAAAAAGCACAGAACAAAACTGTTGGAAATTTTAGGACATTTACCCTTTACGGCCAACTGAAAAGTTAAGGACCAGCAAACAAAACAAAAAGAAAGAAGAAAAAAAAAACTATTTCTGGAGTTTATTTGTATGCTCTCTATTCAACATCACAAATTAACTACCGTATTTGATCTCATTACCGCACTGTGCACTTAGTTTTTTTTTCAAAATTACTGACAAAATGTGTAGTAAAATTATACACCTAATAAGGGCACATTTTAAAGAAAGATCAGTGGAGGACTTAATAAGGAGCCTATTTAATACTGCCTATGCGAAGTTATTTTCTGAATTTCTTTACGATAGCATATGTTGTGGGTGCTCTTTTGAGATTGCCTCAAAAGGTCTAGGCAATGCAAATGAGTACCCACAACACATACTTTTATAAAGAAGTTGATAAAAGTACACTAAGACTACTAAATTGCTTGACTGTGCAGTAATTAGGTCAATTACAGTACTTCAATTAAAACAAGAGCTCCACTGAGCAGGGCAATATATGCCCCTAGGGTTTTTTTTGTAGTAGATGATAAAATACACTGAATAGGGGTTTGTTAGTTATGATTCTGTAGCTCTGCATATTGTCAGATGATGCATTATATTTGTACAAAGTTTCATGGTGAAATCTTAACCCTTGTCATGCTGAGCCAGGATATACCCTGCCTTTACAAACAGTGTAGATCCAGATCAGTTGGTGAAGAAGCCAAATGATCTGGATCTGCACTGTTTGCCATTAAGTATGTGAATTTATAGCAATAATGCGGATCAAGTAATCTGATTGGCTGAAAATTAGAAGTGGGTGTGGCATCTTAATTTATTCAGCATGACAAGGGTTAAACAGTTTTGAACTTGTAGAGTAGATAGGAAATATTATCATTTGAACTTTGACCTTGACCTTCAACCAAGGTGGTTTAATTATGAACTCTGCAAATCATCTTGATATCGTGAACACTAGATCAGTTTGAAATAAATTGTTCAGTGGGTGTTTTGTGTTGAGGTTTTATGACGCAGTCAACCCAATGGCATCATGTGTGTGGTCGGTTTACCTTACCACACTTTTACTGGGAAAGTTTAGTCCTCTAAGCAGTTAACAAGTATTGTGCACATTGTTTCGCCAGAAACTGACAACTGCCCTTCTTTAATCAGCAGAAGGGAAAGAATGACAGTAGAAAATACTTTATGTTCAATCTCCATGAAAGAATTTTGCTGCCCGGCAGGGTTCGGTGGTTGAAAGAGATATGTAGCAAACAAGAAATCACTATTATGTAATATACAAAAGGGAATACTTACGCAAAAATTAGATGAATTCCTTTTTCTGCACATTGTCTAATAATGCTTTATATTTATAAAAAGTTTCATGAAGAATTCTTGAAAGATTTTAAACAGTGCTAGCATTAAAGGAAGTCTGGGAGTCAGAGACTCCCAAAAATTGCCATGGGACTTCCAAAAATCAATGCCAGGAAGTCTGGGACTCCCAACTTTTAAAGATATTTAGTCATTAATAGCAAAAATTTAGAATGAATTTATGTGTTATTTAGCTTAACAATGGCGGTTTAATATTGAAGTTGAATTTCTGAAAGTGAGTGAAAAATTTTGATCACCAGGACTTCCACATACATGTATTGGAGCTAGGAAGTCCTGAGACTCCCTGATTTTGACAGTTAGTGCAAGCACTATTTTAAATTTATAGTTTGTACATGAACGTTTGAACTTTCATCTTGAATTGTGACTTTGACCTTCATTTGACAGGGTTTAGTTTTGAGTTCTGCACACTGTCTTGGAAATTTGACCAGTTTCACAAAAATCCTCAAAGATATGGAGCAGACATGAATGTTAAAGGACATACAGAGATGATCGTCAGGACATAATATGGCCTGTCTTTTGAAAGGGGTATAAAAAATCCTTCAATCTGTGAAGGAGATTTTGTTTGTGTTTGTGTTGAGGTTTTACGGCCCAGTCAACCCAATGGGGTCATGTCAAGCGCGGTCAGTTTACCTAACCACACGTTTACTGGGCAGGCTTAGTCCTCTAAGTGGTTAACCAGTATTGTGCACATTCTTTCGCCAGAAACTGACAACTGCCCTTCTTGAATCAGCGGAAGGGAGAGAATGACCGTAGAAAATATTTCATGATCAATCTCCGCGAAAGAATGTTGCTGACCTCGGCAGGGGTTGAACCCGCGACCTCCTGGTCTCCAGTCGGACGGCGCATCCAACTGAGCCACCGAGGCCGGCTGCTGTGAAGGAGATATTAAGCAGACACTATATGAAGTAAACAAATGGGCATGATTACGTCATAACTGAAAGTAGGTTCTTTTTCCTTGCACATCATCTGATCATGCCTTATATTTGTACAAAGTTTCATGAAGAAATCTTAGAAGGTTTTAAAGTTAAAGGGCAGACATAAAATATTGCCTTTTGAACTTTGATTTTGAAGTGTGACCTTGCTCTTCATTGAACAGGATTGATTTATGAGTTTTGCACAATGGTCTTCCTAAGCTCCTATGGTGAACATCTGAGCCACGTTTCAAACAAGAGGGGCATGATGGCCCTGTAATGCTCACCTGAGAATAATAGTGCTTAGAGAACCTGACCTAGAAGTGATCAAGACAAACGTTTAGACCAAGATTCATGATGATTACACAGACAACTAAGACAATGTAACATGCCTAAAGGATCATGAACTATATACAAATGTATCTATCATCAAACAAAGATGAACAAATTCCATCAAATCGCTTGGAAATAATGTGGTCAAAAAACTTTAAAGCAAAAATTAAACATAACAAGAATTCCGCGGAAGGCGTCATCGCACCTGCTGGCGCAAAAGTCACAGGAGCCACAATCAGAATGTGGTTATTAAATAAGTTTATTTCATTCTTAGCAGTGCTTACTTGGAAAACTGGGTTGAAAAAAATGTAGACAAAGTGCCTAGTGGGGCACATATATTCCAGGCCAGTCACATTCCCTCTAATGGCTATATCTTCAGCACTGACTTTTCGTATCATACAGCCCAATGATAATGGAACGTTGACGTAAAATGTGTAAAAGTCACTGGAGCATGAAATATAGGTCAAGGTCATGGGTCAAGGTACCTGCTAATTCAGTACATCAAGGAGAAGCACAATGCAAGGTATGGTGGTTGTAGGCCTTATAGTTGAGGAGTTATCAAATATCAACGTAAAATGTGTCAAATATAGGTCAAGGTCACTGAGTCAAGGTACCTGCCAAGCCAGTGCAATGAGGTGAAGCACTATGCAAGGTTTAGTGGTTGTAGGTCTTATATTTGAGGAGATACCGAACATCAATATAAAATGTGTCAAAGTCACTGGAGTGCACAATATAGGTCAAGGTCACCAGGTCAAGGTACCTGTCGAGTCAGTACATTGAGAAGAAGTGCTATATAAGGTTTGGTGGTTGAAGGCCTTACAGTTGAGGACATATGGAAGGGTGACGTAAATGGTGTAAAAGTCAATGGAGCGTGAAATATAGGTCAAGGTCACCCAGTCAAGGTACCTGCAGAGTCCGTACATTGAGGAGAAGCACTATGCAAGGTTTGATGGTTGTAGGCCTTATAGTTGAGGAGATATTGAACGTTGACATAAAATGTATAAAAGGCACTGGAGCACAAAATATAGGTCAAGGTCATCGGGTCAAGATACCTGCCAAGTCAGTACATATAGGAGAAGCACTATGCAAGGTTTGGTGGCTAGAGGTCTTACACTTGAGGAGATCTGGAACGTTGACGTAAATTATGTCAAAGTCACTGCAGCCAAAATATAGGTCAAGGTCACCAGGTCAAGGTATCTGCTAAGTCAGTACATTGAGGAGAAGCACTTTGCAAGGTTTGATGATTGTAGGCCTTATAGTTGAGGAGATATCGAACATCGACGCAAAATATGTCAAAGTCACTGGAGTGCAAAATATAGGTCAAGGTCACCGGGCCAAGGTACCTGCCAAGTCTGTACATCTAGGAGAAGCACTATGCAAGGTTTGGTAGTTGTACACCTTATAGTTGAGAAGATCTGGAATGTCAACGTAAATTGTGTCAAAGTCAATGGAGCGCAAAATATAGGTCAAGGTCACTGGGTCAACATATCTGCCAAGTCAGGAGGTCAGGGAGATGTGTCATGCAAGGTATGATGGTTGTTGTAGAATTGTAGTTGATCAGAATACTAACTTCGACGTAAATGTCAAACTTCGACATAACAGAACTGTTAAGAGACAGACGGACGGACGAACGGACAAACGAATGGAAAAGCGGGCACCTATGTCGCAAAGTCAGGAGGTCAGGGAGATATTTCATACAAGGTTTGATGGTTGTTTAGTCTTGTAGTTGATTAGAATACTAACTTTGACATAAATGTCGAACTTCGACATAACAGAACTGTTAAGAGATAGACAGACGGACAGACGAACAGACAGACGAATGGAAAAGTTGGCACCTATGTCGCAAAGTCGGGAGGTCAGGGAGATGTTTCATGCAAGGTTTGATGGTTGTTTAGTCTTGTAGTTGATTAAAATACTAACTTTGACATAAATGTCGAACTTCAACATAAATGTAGACAGACGGACGGACGAATGGACAGACATACGGAAAAGCGGACGCCTATGTTGCAAAGTCAGGAGGTCAGGGAGATGTTTCATGCAAGGTTTGATGGTTGTTTAGTCTTGTAGTTGATTAGAATACTAAGTTTGACATAAATGTCGAACGTCGACATAAATGTTGACAGACGGACGGACGGACTGACGGATGGAAAATCGGACGCCTACATCGCACCCTGCTACAAGCAGGTGTGATAAAAATTCTCAGTCTTTGACCTTAACACTGAGGTCATGTAGGGGGATGAGGATGGTACTGCATAAAATTTTGGACCAGTATCTATCATCATATCATGTATGAACTTAACCCTTGTCCTGCTGAACCCAGATAGGTCCTGCCTTTGAAAACAGTGTAGATCCAGATCAGTTGAAGAAGCCAATTGATCTGGATCTGCACTGTTTGTCAATGAGTATGTGAATTTATATCAACAATCTAGTTACTGTTTTGCTTGTTGCAATATATTACACAATGTGTATTATTGATTGCTTTAAAAAAGGGACAGTTTGACGTGCATTTCGGTATCAGGACTATTTATTGGGGTTGAACATGACATGGTAGTCTGGCCAAATAAGGACATATTTGTCCCTTTAACCTACTTTCACTGAGAGTCAAAGTAGCAACACTGGCTGGTCTGATTAGTTTACCTGTAAACAAGTGTGGACCATCTAAGTTGTTTTGGCAGTAGGTCATTAACCCTTTGCATGCTGGGTAATTTTGCATGCTTTTTGTCGTCTTTCAGGAATACCATCAGAGTGTCAAACAGTTTGGATCCAGATCATCAGGCCCAACGTTTTGTTGGGCCTGATCTGGGTCCAAACTATTCGCAAACGCTATCAGCAGATGACAAAAGTCGCCACTAGCAGGGTAAGAGTAAAATTCTTGTCACAAAATAAGGTACCATACTCATTACTGATTATAAAAACTGGATGCTGTTGCATCCTTTTGTTCTGATCAGGATCTACATAGATTGCTCGGCTGAATTTAAACTTAGAAACAGTGTGTCTTTTCATTATTCAAACGCTTTAATGCAACGGCTGGTCTGCAGGTCTAGGACATCATGCCTTGCCTAAGTTGTAAGGTATTTTTTTTTGAAGGTCAACAGTAAAGCTGTAAGATAATCATATGCTGCTGTCATAGGCTCTTTTGGCACTTTTCAATAACTCGTCAGGTAGATTACTGCAATAATGGTCGGTCGAAAAAAAAAAAAATGCCATTAGAAAAACCTCTTGTCGGGGGATTTTGTCTCATGACTGGGACAGTGTGAGCAGAAATTCCCACAGAAATAGGGAGGTATCACATTTGATATCCTCTATATTTCATACATACAGTCAACTCAATCTCAAACTCATTTTTTGTAATGTACAAAAAACATGTTGATCTTAATTCCTATAAATAATTCTTTATCTAAATCCAGGTCCTAATCACTATAATCATAGCTTCAGATGAGGCTTTTTTTCTAACCAAAAAGTATTGTTATTTTTCTTATTCCTCCATGAAAACAAGCGTTGTGGTATTCATTAGAAGTGCCTCACTGAGGAGCTTCTAACAAGTACCAACAACATATGTATTAGTGGAGAAATGAGAAAAATATTTACAGATACACCCTCTCATTTAGAGCTAAGAAATTATAGGTTATGATCAACTCATTGCTTTAATAGTACTGCGGTATATTTTACCTTTATCTACAATGCACACATTTTTTGACATTGTTGCAATTTCAAAACGATGTTATTTCAACATGAGTTTACTCAAATATCATATTTATCCTAAGTATTGAGGCAACTTAATTCCTTCTCATACAATTACTTAGCCTAAAAATTGAAAAAAAAAAATATTCCACTATCTGTTCATGTGTCTAAAATAATGCTAGATTTGTGGCACAGTGTAGACCCTGGTCAGATACCGCATTCTGTGGCATCTGATCTGGTCTTCACTGATTGCTCAGGCCCAATAGTAAGGTTATTACAATAGCATGATCTCATTAGGCTAATCGTTCATTTGAACATTACAAAAACACACCAGATAACCATCCAGTGGAAATTTGTAAACGTTTACTGCGTTATACATGCATATGGCCGAAACTATTAAGGGCGAAGCAGCAACAGGCCGAAAAAGAAACACGTGTAGCAAACCACAAGATGACAAACTGAGCATCAAGAACTACAGGCAGTATGAATGAAAAAATGTCAGTTGAAACCTATAAAACAATACACGCACGTAAGCAGTTTGTTACTTCTAAACAGAAGAAACATATTGTGATGAACGGCAGAACATGACAGGCTCGAGCTTATGCAATCTGTCGTCATACAGCCGGCTGTTTCAAAGAACTGACAACATTTATGAAACAGATCAAGTTCTTCCTGAAACATGTCATAAAGCATATTGTCTAGTACATTTCTGATAAAGTTAGTTTCTCGTACAGACCTGTATGGTTTTGTTCAGACGCGTCGACAAGTTTGCCATTTCTACTGCCCAATTTTCGTCCCGAAATAAATATACGATCTATCACGTAAATATTGACGGAAAATGCCGATTGTATTAGTGGACTGGTTTACAACTGTGTAGCTTATGATTATTGATCCACAACGTCCGCTCTTGAACCATCTATCTATCTATCTATCTATCTACCTACCTATCTATCTATCTATCTATCTATCTATCTATCTATCTATCTATCTATCTATCCTGCCTCCCGCCCGCAAGGACATTCTAGGCAGGTGAGCTGTCGAACCGAAATGTTAATGAAAAGAAAGTCTTAAAGCATATAGTTAAGGAGATGCATGAAAGATGATAGGTTATGACAGATGAAAATGAGCCAAAATCAGGTAAAAAGCCTGAAGTGCTGCAGCTAATGTGTTTCATTAATGACATGACTTGGAAGTCAGCAGCTTGACAGCTAATGTGTTGCATTAATGACATGACTTGGAAGTCAGCAGCTTGATAGCTAATGTGTTGCATTAATGACATGACTTGGAAGTCAGCAGCTTGCCTCACCAAGGTCTGAACACCATTCTTTTACCTTGGCTCTTTTACCTTATATTTATTATTACTAACAGTTAGTTAGTAAATCAAATGACCAGTCTCCAAAACAGAGTGCCTATTTGAGCCTTGGTGAGTCAAGATGAAAAATCGGTATTATGAAGACTAAACTAATATTATATGCTGGTGGTAGTGCTATTCTGTTTTTCCACATGGATTCAAGACTATTGCAGAAGGGATAGTCAAGGCATTTGAATTGTAAAAGGAATTACTTACCTGCAATAAGCTCAAAAGAGTTGTATTCGGCTGTAAAAATAAGTTAGGTTTACTTAAAGATCAAATGCAAAGAACATAAAAACGCGAACTTGCAGTTACCATAAAAAACTGACGAAATCTTCCCTCTAGCAATCCCAAATTAGATGTATACAATAGCAATGCACATACCCAGTTTGGTGAAAAGCCATTAATATTTACAAGTTATCGTCCGGAAATGAAAATACGGATGGACGTACGACAGACGGACGGACACATGAACGACAGACATGAAAACGTAATATCCCGCCACTTTCGTGTGGTGGGGATAAGATCCAATTCAACTCACTGCTGGCTTTTGCTGAAGTGATAGAATAGACTGCGCAAAAAGGATCATTTCACTAAAACTCCTGTTGGTTCAAAAGTTATGCCATTTTTATGCACAGGCCTTTCTTACACCTTTTCCACAAAGCATCCCCATTCTGTGATGTCATCGTCGCATTGAATTTTTTCAAATGTAAACTTAAAAATAAAACTATGAAACATGGTTTAAAAGTTTGCTTTTGTTTGTGAGTTAACCGCAATCGTCTCGGTTAATTGAATGGAGCCTATAAGCCGAAACACGAAAATGCCTCTGCAGCGAGCTGCCACAAGACCACATACAGAACAAATAATACTAGAAGCTTGCGTGTGATCAAAATCACGAAATCTGAAACTGTTAAGAGATTACGAATACTTTATAGTCAAAGGGAGAAAACGTGTTATCAATGTATATCCCCATTAAACTTGAGGACCGGCCCGATAGCTCATTGGTAGAACGTCCGCTTCAGGAAAGGGAAGTCGCGGGTTTGAACCCTGCAACGCCATACCAAAGACGTAAAAATGGTACTAAGAGCTCCCTTGGCTGAAGTTCGCATTATCAAAGGTAGTCCTAGGAAAATAAAACCGTCTGTTTGCAAATATGTATATTTGCAAGCAAAATACAACACTGGTATCTACTACGCTATTTAACAACGGCTCGTTTTGAAAATTCAAGGGAAGAGAACATTGTCAGGAAATGTCAACGATCAAACTGAGGCCTATCTAGAAACCTGCTAGAAGGATCCGAATTTACATTTAAAAACGGCAAGAAGTCAATGCCAGCATGTCTTGCGATGTGAGGTATGTCATTGATGTAATAGTCTGTCGAAGAATGGAGAAAATTATATTGGTGAAACGATCATTTTACGGCACAAGTACTGTACACAATCAACAGACAAGTGACCCAAATACTAGAAAAATATCTCTAAGTGCTCATGTAGATACTTGTTCCCGTGATGAAATGAACCTAAATATTCCATCTTTCCTTTTTTACAAAATTAAAACGGTTGACATTTCGTAAAGAAAAATGCTACTGATAACGTTATTACGTAAGAAACGTTTGTTTCATAGCAACGTCTCCCTGATGAAAGAAGTTGAAACCGCTAGCAGACCATTTCTCTATAATCTGTAATAAATGATAATTAAAGAGACATGTGAAGCTAGATGATATTCGGGTTTTTTTTTTTTTTTTTTTGTTTTTTTTGTTTTTTTTGTTTTTGTTTTTGTTTTTTTTTTTTTTGTTGTTGTTGTTTTTTTTTGTTGTTGTTGTTGTTTGTTTTTTTTTTTGTTTTGTTTTGTTTTTTTTTTAATTGTATACTGCATATATTGGTCTGCAGAGCTAAAAAGGTTAACCTTGCTACAAAACTAAGTAAGAATGTTAAATGATGTGCAAAGATTTCAGAAGTACTGTCAACGGTGTCGCCATTTTTAATATGACAGAAAACAGTTCAGTTTTCAAACAAAATCAACATATTATGTCTAAAGAATAAGCTATATACATTACTAGAGAAGCAAAATATTATTGCAAATAATAATCATTTAGGTTTTGCATATAAATAGAAGACTTTATGACGTCATAAAGCCTCATTAAGTATACATATTTGCAGCGCCCCTTTAATTTTTCGAGCTTCCGTTTCTTATTGTTATCTGATTTTATAAAATTCCCATCAAGATGCATCATTTTTCAAGGTATTTCAGCTCAGTGACAATGTTCTCCAACCCTGTTTTTTTTTCCCCCTTTATATGTCATTAGATGTCTGCACAGAAGTCCTTTTAATTTTACCAATCTGAAAATTCGTTTTAACTCAACATTTCAGAATGACAATGGATCGCATGTAAGAAAAAATGTGATTGGCCTGTTCCAACTAACATTTAACATTTTGCACGCGACTTTTAATGGGCTTGAATAAACAAAACAGCATTTGCCATCTTGAAGCTTTTGAAGACGGTCATGTCTTCCAAGTCCAATTAATAAGACATTTTTGTCAGTGTTTATCAATATCTTTCATAGATATATGACTGAAAATATTAGAATAAAGTTTCACAGATGAGGTAGAAGATCCCTATGCGGACCGAAGATGTATTTGTCATTTGGACTACATCTGAATTAAGGGTGAGGTTTCGCACGAGTAAAATTGGTTTATGCTCCAATCAATTTTCCTAAAAATTAGGTAAGAGAAAAGTCCAGGGAGTGCTACAATAACAAGCCGCAGCCATTCCCAGACACCAAGAGGAAGAGGAAACAGACAAAACCAAACAAGCGCAAATCGAACAAACGTACGAAAAGCACTAAGATTAGCTCTCTCTTCCCCAAGCGAGGTAATCGCAATGCTAAAAGGATTGAAAAACACAAGAACAAAACAACACAAGGCAAAACTTAAAACAAATCGCCTCGTAGAATAAACCACAAAGCAACAAAGGGTAAGACTAACACCGGGACCACTGCCTTAGAACGGTCAGTAGAATAAACCATCGTGGGGTTAAACTCACTTTTACAGCCGGCCCCCTTCACCCTGGGACCCGACAATACTTTTAATACAGAAATACCTAAAAATTCGGTTCGCATAAAGGCTCCCACCTCAGTCAATGCATCAAAGCGAAAGCATAAAAATCAAATTAATCACTGTGATAAACAAAGACGAGTACTCATGGTTAATTCTACTGTGTGCCAGAGGAAATGAAAAACAATAGTTGAACCACGGCGGGCCAAGCCAGTTTTACGAAGAGGTACATTACAGTTAAAGTGATAAACTAAGAGGTCAGGCCAAGCCAGTTTTACGAAGAGGCACATTACAGTTAAAGTGATAAACTAAGAGGTCAAGCCAGATGTCTGCTTCTCATTTAAGATTTCGAACATATATTCTACACTGCCTTCTTCTTTTGATGCCTCTGGAAGGCTGTGCTTCGTTATTGTAGCATTTCCTGGGTGCCCACTTACACCCATATCTTCACATATGTTTTTTATATAGCCAGGACATCCTCCTTTTGACAGATTGACAGAGACCAACTCAACAATCTATGTCATCATCATTATGTCTATTGATCGCCATAAATCATCATCATAATAATCACCAATACAGCATCGACTGACTATTTGCTATCCCCCTCTCTCCACTCCCCAGCCACCCGCTCCCCGGCCCCCCTCCCCACCCCCGTGACGGGTAACACGATAAACCACAAGCTACCGAAATCGGGTCAGTTTTTACTGGATCGACAAGGGCGGATTGCGGGTCGACTTCAAGAAAAGACAAGGACAATGCGAAGATCGCGAAGCTAAAGCTATATGTACTGCCGAATGATTGAACTGCATCATGACGTCGCCTTCATCAACGTATTGGCAACGGCATAACATCTCAGACACCACCTCGAAACTCTACCACCGTATGGTCACCATTACAAATGATACCGGTATTCGAGATATTGGCACTACAACAATATTCGTTGCTGAAATATTGACAAGAGGCGAGAACAACAAATAGATAAGTCAAAGTTCGACCAAAAAAAAAAGCGTTGCTCATTTATGTCAGATTAAAAACAATGCCGAACGCATAGGCTACTATCCAAGTAGCGAACAACAGAGACACTGAACAGATTGCAAGGATATGCATGCTGATCTGCGCCTTTTTATGCATATACCAAAAAGCATCTATTCTCGCGACCACACTCAGTTATGTCAGATTTAAAAGATATATGCTGAATGCATACTATCAAAGTAGCGACCAATAAAGGTGCTGGTCAGACTGCATGGATGCGTAGGCTGATCTGCGCCCTTGTATGCATATACCAAAAAAACATATATTTCCGCGACCAGATTTGAAAAAATATGTGCTAAATGCATACTATCCTAGAAGCGAACAACAAAGGCGCTGATCACACTGCCCGAATGCGCAGGCTGATATGCATCTTTGTTATTCGCATATTCTATAAAGCAGACAATAAAAGAATTTATGGCGCTTTTCTGTATATTCTGATCATCCCTCGTGTTTTTCTGAACTCCCTTCCCATCAGTCATGGATTTTTGCCTATTGCTCAAAAACCGATTTTCCATCCCAAAATTTAAGTGGTAAAAAATTTGTCAAAAATATTGGCTCCCCATCCACTCCCCCACCCCGCTCCCCACCTCCCCCGACGCCCAATCCCATTTTAAATCAAATGTCTGCAAGTTAATTAGTATTTTTCCATATGGTACAATATTAATTTTCTGTACATTTTCACTGCGCTAAGCAATAAATAAATAAATCGCACCATATCGGGAAAGGTTATCTCAAATAACTTACTGAAATTAAGTTTAAAATCTGTTTGATATTTCCGCAAAGTTCATATCGATATATGCAGGTAATGACACCTTTGCCTATTCGATTCTGCAATCAATACCTTAAGATAATCGATTTATCGATAATTGCGATTCGCGATGATAAACGATAAAGACTACTAGAGTAATCTCATTACCTCAATCAATGTTGTTACGACCTTGGACCCAATATAGGTCCGATTTACGACCCAACACTCGCCCTTGATTATCTGCCTTGGCAGATTACTTATAGCTTGTAGGTATATATTCAATCCCTGACACCTGCGTCTCAGAGGCGCTACCTCTATGTGACTCAGTTGCCTGGTAGCGTTAAAAATCTGATCTGAGCTGAACTGTGTCTCAAAGCCTGCGTCAGGGGGTCGACTCTTTGGCTCAGCGGTTAGAGCATTGGATTTTTATCCAGGCAGACCGGGTTCGAATCCCAGGACTGGCGGGAAATTTTTTCAGCTATGCTTCATTCCTTTGTTGCCACTTTCATGTCGAAATTGGGGGCTCGTCCGGGATCGAACATTTTCTTCTGCTTAACTCTTTGGGCGTCAAATTTCAGACGATATTTGTCGTCTGTTTTATTTTTTAAACAAACTCTCAAAAGGAAAGAAGTTTATCTGAAAGTTGAAAGCCTAAATGTCAAACAGCGTAGATCCTGATGAGACGGCCATGGCAGTGAAAAAGTTAAACAAGTTTGAGCTTTTCAAAGAAAACAAGTATTGACTTTGAGAAAAAAAAAACAAGTATTGACTTTTGAAAAATATAAATAAAACTCTTAGACTGATTTTACTTGATAATACCAACAAAAAGCCATAATGACATTTAACCCCAATGCTTTTATCACTGCGCCTTTGAAGGAGCTGTTGAATTTGGCCAAAAAGTCAGATTTGTTGAACATTGCTGCCTTGGACCTAATATATTACTAGGTCCGAGTTGCTGCTCACTATGAACTGACTTCCGTCAACAAGGTCATATTAAAACAGGAAATTAAAAATATATTGGTACAATTTTTGGTTGATAAGGAAATTCTTGATTCTTCTGCTTTGTCTCTAGTTCTCGTAACTCAGACAAGTTTGCAAATGTGAGAGGTCCCGGGATCGGACTTTACTTCGCCAAAAATGGCTTCGCGTCATCATAAATGATGACTTCCCTGATGAGGGGGGAGTGTTACGATCCAATACTTGCCCTTGATTATCTGCCTTGGCAGATTACGCATAGCTTGTAGGTATATATTCAATCTCTGACACCTCCGTCAGGGTCGACTCTTGGCTCAGTGGTTAGAGCATTGGATTTTTATCCGGACAAATCGGGTTCGAATCTCAAGACAATCGGGAATTTTTTTCAGCTATGCTTCATTCCTTTGTTGCGACTTTCATGTCGTAAGAATGAGGACTAAGAAGAAGAAGAAGAGGAGGAAAAGGAAGAAGAAGAATTAGCTTTTTTGTAACCATTTGTTATCAGTTTTATTTGTATCATTTTTAGAGAGAGAAAAAAGAGACTGAGCTATAATTAGCAGGGTCGTATTTTCCCCTTTCTTGTGAATGGGAGCCACAGGCTGGCTTGCAATCTGGTACACTTGCCTGGGTTAAGGACTAGTTGAAGATGCAGGCAAGAACTTGAGCAATTTCAGCACTGCAATCTTTCAACACGCGTGCACTTAGGTCAACAGGACCTAAAGATTTTGTGGGGTTTAGGTCGGTCCAGTAGCTTTTTGACCCATTTGGATCAATGAATAAATCTCATACATTTGGGTATGGCCTTGGTTCTTTTGTGATACAATTTTTCCTTTTTCCTGAAATGCAGAAAAACATTTTACGTCACAATAATACCAAACGGCCCAAAAATTTTCATAGACACCGGGACGGACGAACGACAGTGTCATATCTATACGAGGTTTTGTAAATGAAAGGCAAATGCTTATTAAAAACTTTAACATGTAGAACGTACAGAGGCACGTACGGTCAGACATCTTGTGGCGTGTGGATAGCCAGTCTAGTAAATGAAATACATATTTCCATCAAAACCTTTTACTTGTCATAGTAATACTAAACAACAAAACTGTTAACGGACGGACGAACAATCATCCTGCCTCTCTCTACATCGGTGATTTCCATACCGTATCCCTATCTATTTTGGTGATTTCCACGGTAATTTCAGCTGATGGACGGACAAGCATCCTACCCCTCCCTACATCGGCGATATCGGTGATTTCCATACCCTGTCACGATCTATTTTGGGGATTTCAGTGATTTCCACGGCAATTCGGTAGATTTCAGTGATTTTGGTTTATCGTGTTACCGCCCTGTGACACCATTGTGTTCTTTAAAGATACACTTGGGGGATTTTCCGCCATTTATACAAGGGAGACAATCTTTTTTACTTCCAATATGCAAATTTTCTGGACACCAAATCCTTATTAAAAGGGGTTTACTCTAAAAGGAAAGAAATTGTCGCTAACGGGAGCAAATTCTTTCCTTTTAGAATATATAACTTTTCACAAGGGATACCAAAGTAATTTTGATAATTGCATTCCCTGAAGGTGTATCGTACATACCTAGATTTTTAACGCTAAAAGGCCACTGAGTCACATAGAGGCAGCTAGCACGAAAGTGTATGATTCACCTTAATCCTTTTATACCGAGTGTGCCCTTGTACCTCGACTCTTCGGACAAATTCATTTCCAACAGAAAGGTGTACGATTACTTTTTAATATAACCAAGTTTTACAGAAATTCGTATGTCTGATCACTTTTTTTATTATAAACAAGTTTTACAGAAATACATGTGTTTGATGCAAACATTGTAAACCTTGATCAGAGGTCCATTCTGTGGCGTCCGTTCTGAGTACACTGTTTGCCAATGTCTGCTTACTGTCTTTATTATTCTGAAAATTCACATAAAAACGGAACGCACTGAAGCTCTGTTGGTTAGTCTTATTGTCCGGTGTCATTTTCCAGCCAGCCTTCCAACTGAACGAGTCTGTCCGAAGTGAGGAATCAATATGTAATTGGTAGGTGTCCATTACTGAATTTATTATGTTTAAATTATTTGTATTTACAACAATCTCATTCCATCCCTTCTAGTGTGCTTCCTTTTCCAGCTCCAGTATGTATGTCCATGCTAATTATGTGTTCCCTTTTACAGTCTGTATGAGACATACATTAATGTAATAAGTTCTAGATTTCTTTCAAGTTTTAATTATTTTTCTTGCTTACACATGTACTTCTTCATTATGATATTATCTAGTATAAACAGAGAGAGAGAGAGAGAGAGAGAGAGAGAGAGAGAGAGAGAGAGAGAGAGAGAGAGCTACAATGTGTTGTTGAATTGTGTTACCTACGTCTGCAGGTAGGCGCCAGAGCCAAGGTCTCGCGAAGAAAATCAAGAAGTTTTCTTCTTTTTTTTTTTTTTTTGTCGTTCTCATTTTTTTCTTTGTAATTATGTAACTACATGTTTTACAATGTCCCTCTGTGAACCGAAGACGTTTTTTTTTTTTTTTTTTTTTTTTTTTTCTTCTTCTTCTTCTTCTCCTTTTTTGTTTTGCTTTTTTTCTACTGCTGCTCCTATTGGCTACTTTCGGGCTTAGTCCATTACTTTCAGTTTTAAAAAGTGTGCAACCAGTCTGAGCAGACAGCAGATAATAAAATTTCATGTATTGATTGGATAAAATATTACAATGAAAATAATCGCGTTTTCTGATTGGTTGAATGATATTCACCATCTTCCGTACCTGGCACCTCCTCTAATCAAAGTTGCGAGATTTGAGAGTTACTTTATAGATATTTATTTCTATTTATATAAGAGAAAAAAGGTATTTTTGCTAAATCTGCTTAATTTTTCACTCACAGAATAAATGTTCTTTGTTTCAGAATGAATTTAACCTGCGTAATTCACTTTCATTGCTTGACCAGATAGGTGATGGAACCGGCGTATCGTTATGAACATAGAGTTCCGAAAGTTTATTTGGTAGTTTGTTTCAGTGCGAAATTGAAACGCATGAATTTGTTTGCGCTTCAGAAATTTGTATTTATAACACATCTGTTTCGCTGCTTTTTGTTTTGAAGATCTCCGTGTAGTGATTAATCGCATGAGTTCGTGTCCTTGACCTTAGAAGCACTTCAGTGATGCTGCAAGATGACATCCCAGAGGCTGATGGATTTGATTTGCATCATGAATGAAGGTAAATTTGTTTTGTTATGTTTATATGAAAAAATCACCCTGCTATATGTTTCCTAGGAATCTGAATTAGGGAATGGCAGCTGAGACACTCGGTTGTGGGGCGGGGGTGGGGGGGGGGGGTGGGGGGGGGGGGGGGTGGGGAGGGGGGCAGGGCGACCTACTAATCACCCTATGGCACCCCATGGCATCGGCACCCTATGTGTTTTAGATAGATAAGAATGGTTTGCAATACTTAAGTCATCTTAATAAACAGAGAATTTATATTGAGGACTTGTGTTTGATTTAAAATATTATGTTTAAAACTAGTAAATTTTTTTTTGCACCCTACGGCATCAAAATACATGAGTATTTAGCATAAAAATATGTATTTATAGAAGGACAAGAATAGTTTTGTAATACTTGTCTTCATCTTAATAAACAGAGAATTTATATTGATTATTTGTGTTTGAGTTAAAATATTATGTCTAAAACCCTCGCTTTTTTTATTTTTTTTTTTGCACCCATGGCATCAACATAGTGTATATTGACCCATGAAATATGTATTTTAAATGGACAATAATAGTTTTGTGTTTTATTTAAAATCGTTATACAGCATTTAATTAATGTAATTTCAGCATTTAATTAATAAATAGAATGAAATAATTTAGTGCCGTGGGGTGCCATGGGGTTAGTAGGACCCGGGGGAGGGTAACTAAGGGGTAATTGTGGTACGGTGTGCAAGCCATTATTTCAAAACCTACCCCATTTATATACCTGGCCTTTGAAAAAAAAGGACCCAATCATAGCCTTGATCATCCAAAATGTTGACCTATTCATATACCAGTTGCACTTTGATTTTTGTACCCATTTATTGCTGGTTGTTAGACAAATATCAGAGTCTTCATTGAATACCAAGAGAAAAAGCAGCCTTGAAAAATCTCTGAGCAAAAAATATGTGCATATACCAGGATGTCAGAAAAATGGGGCCTTTCACATAGGAATCCAGAAAAATGGGGTCATTGAATTTGATATACTTTTTGTTTGAAAAAAGGGGGCCAATCATATACCTGGCAGCGCTGAAAAAGTAGGCCATTCGACATGCACATCCGCACTATGCCATATATAGGAAGTTACCCACCCCCCACCCCCGAGGAGTTACTTCAGAGAATGGCTGGTTTGTGCAGCTTTCTATATATACCTGTATTGGATCTGCACTGGGTGCTTATATGTAGGTTTTCAAAATTACATTTAGCAAAATAACCAGCCAGTAAGGCAAGTGTTAGGGGAAAAAAATCAGCAGAATATTTCATAAGATTATTATTTAAAGATTCAAATGTGGTATTCTGATTAATTTCTAAAAGCGTGATTATGTTGTTGGTACTCATTTGCATTGCCTCGACAAATGAGTACCAACAACATATATGCTACTAGTAAGTCGTAGATATAAGTGCATGGGCTGTACTCTGGACTTAGAAATTGCTTGACTGTGTGCTTATACTTATACCGGTATATTATGCAGTAATTAGATTGAGTACTGTAGATGCAGCTATATTCAATTCTGTTATTGTCACAGCTCCAGATAAGAGGTTGTATCCAGATGATATTTTTTATTTTTTCTTATTTTCTCATGAGGCACTTCTTATGAGTATCCACAACATATTTTTCCTTGGAGAAAATAGAAAACAAAATACTTTTCACTAGGAAAAAAGTGTCTTGTCTGGCGCTATGGTTGTTACAAGTGTAGAAAGTGAAGAGTTTTGAAGTTTTGAAGCCCATTATATTTTCATCATTTTTTGTAAAAATTACTCATTTTTTTTTTTTTTTTTTTTTTTTCTTTTAAATTTTCATTTATCCGTAGGATAGATTAGCAGTTGTCATGCAAATTATGTATTTCCTTATTCTGTCCTCCTCCCTTTGAAGAAATGGTCTTCCACTAACTAACATCTATAAATAATTTCTGTAAATTGATATCTATTGGCAAATTCCCTGTCATGGCTCCAGGTGTAAATGGAGTATTCAGAATATAGTTTTTATAATGCCAAAACATATAAATATGTTGAGTCCTTGGTTGGAATACCATTTCCAAACCGATGCTCTTGAATGCCCACAGGATAATGGTTTTAAATGGGGCAAAGCTAAGAAAATCTTCCAACTTATCATCTGGATTATTCTCATGTCTGGATATGTGTAACAGTGTGTACTAATACAAGTATTACTTTTTCAAAATGCAGCTTTTTTAGCCTAGTTTGCTTTGAATACAATTCATTTGGTACTACACGTACATGATAGTAAATTATTTTCAGTACATTTCTATAATTAAACTTTACCCCTGGTTTCATTATTGCAATCAACAACTGATAATTGTCGCTGCAATTTAACATAAAAATTGAGAGTTATTTGCTCCAAATGATAGGGTTTTTCATTCAGATATCCAGCTTGTCTCTTCCTTGTGTTTAGACTAATTTACTATAAAAATAAATTTGTGGTCATTTTTTTTATAGAAACTGAAGATTTTTTGTTTGGAGCCCAGCAATACTTTTATTAATAGGCTGTGATGTATTTACTTTAAATATTGCAGTGTCATGAGTTGATCATTCCTTACCATACTTGTCTTAAACTTTGAACATCCAATATGATTAAAAGTTGATGTATCTTAAAACTGATGGATGAATGGCAAACAGTGTAAACCCTGATCAGATGCTACATTCTGCAGCATCTTATCTTGTCTGCATTGTTTGCTCAATGCTCAGGCCTGTCTGTCCAAATACAATGTACTTATGTGCAAATACAGTGAGTAAAATTTTCAGCTGAGTAAAGTGTTTGGCTAAACCATTTTATTTCTTTTAATTTGTGCATGATATATGTTTCAAATAGTAATAGTGTACTGTGCAGTCAAGTCTTGTCTAGGTTGATGCTGGTTTTAGCTGCACTTCGAGCATGAGTGTTAGAAATATACACCGTATTTGACATAACAGTGCTCAAGATAACTTTTTCCAGTCTGTATCATACTGGTCAAAATTGAGGCCAATCAGTATCGGTCTAATGAGTACCCACAACATATGTTTTTTTCGAGAAATAAGAAAAATATATATTTTATAATCTGGATACTCTTCATAGCCAGAGCTATGAATTACTTGTCCCAGGACAAGTAAATTGAAATTTCTTGCTTGTCCTCAGGGAAAGTGTACAAGTTGGACAAGTCAGGCCTGGTATTTCCACAGCTCTGCTGAATACCATTGTATATGGCTTATGTGGTACTATTATTATCAGGGCCCAGTTGTTCAAAGCTAACGACGTCGTTAGTTAACGATTCGTTAAAATTTACATCGAGTGATACGCAATTATTCTGATATTTTTTGCTGAAAAAATGTGAGTAGCTTTTGCAGTGCAAAAGCTACTCACATTTTTTCAGCAAAAAATATCAGAATATTGTGTATTGAATCCGCTAAAACAGTTAACGAAATGACCCTTAACAAGCTAACGACGCTTTGAACAACTGGGCCCAGGTTTTTACTGCATTATGCATGTCTTTTTGCATTTGCATTTTATGTGTATATTTGGCATTTTTCTGTCAAAAAGAATGAATGGATACTGATTTCAGAGCTTGTACTTATCAAATGGTTACAGTACTCTGGTACGTTGATTTCTGTCACAACCAAACATAATCAGTCATGATTTAGATACAAGTATTGGCTTTCACAAAAAGCTTGATCTACCTTAAGCACACATTAGTGCATGTACTCATGTTTAAATACTGTGAAAGGAATGGAAGGGAAATGTGAAAAGTTTTTTTTATCATATGTAAGTTTTATTAGGAAGTAAACAATGTAAAAGGTACATGTTCTGTGTAAAGGAAGTACATGTACTGACATTTATGCAGTGTGTCATAGACATACAGAATAGTCCTCAGTCTGTTATCAAGAGATATCATTTTTTTTTCTCAAGAGGTGAACAGCAACAATACTCTGGAGAGTTTAAACTATAATACTTATTTCAGTGAATCCAAACTTGATTTTTCCATTGTCTGCAGTATGTCCAGCCCTTGATATTTGAGTGGTAAAAATTATTATTTGCGCTTAGCCTTACAAATGTAGCAGGTTACACAACCACCGAAATACCAGAACACTACCGAAATACGGAAATAGTAGTGAAAAATACAGGAATACCCTTGATTTATGTAATCAAAAAAAAAAAAAAAAAAGGCGAAAATGTCCAAAACATATTTTCTTTAAAATAAACTGTGCCAGAATTACTTTGCATGCATATAATATTATAATGAAATATTTGTTCAAATTCAAGTGTATCGGCACGAGGGGACGAGAGACATCCTTCACAAAATTATGGGAAAATGACGCCGACAGGTGCATGAGAGCACAAATAAAGGCAGAACTCGCCGAAATGAGAACAACTAGAGGCCCAAGGACTCACCTGAATTAGGCTGATCATAATATGTTACATTGTGCCATGGTGGCCATCTTGGCTATCAGATTAGATTGCCTTTAGTAATTCAGAATCTGATGTTGTTTGAAGAGTTTCATGGCCACCATCTTGGATATTGGAACTGAACGATTTAGCAATTCTGAATCTCCATGTCACCCTGATGACTCCCATCAACTTTCAGCTCAACCTGACTTACTGTTTTGAAGGAGATGTAGTTTGAAGAATTTCGAGATGGCGGCCATCTTGGACATTGAAACAGAATGATTTTAGCCATTCTGAAGTTCTATAACACCCCAATGCCTCCCATCATGTTTAAGCTCAGTCAGACTTACCGTTTGGTAGCAGATTTGATTTGAAGATTTTCAAGATGGCTGCAATGGTGACCATCTTGGATATATATGATTGGCCCCCTTTTTTCAAACAATTTTAGCAATTCTAAATCTCAGTCTTTGCAAAATCTTTCCAACAGACGCAGGACAGCTGTCAGACAGACTGAAATTTTTGGCAGGACAAAATAAAACTCTGCAGGACAGGAGGCCTGTCTGTTGTCAAATTAATATCTCTTTTGGCCAGAAATCACAGGACATTTGTCAGACAAACTGAAATTTTCTGCCGGTTTTGTCAGACAGTCCTGCAGTTTTCGCGAAGACTGAAATCTCCATGCTGCCCCAATGTCTTCCACCAAGTTTCTGCTCATTCAGGAGCAGATAACAGTTGAAGACTTTCAAGATGGCCACCATGGATTCTGATGGAGATATACAAAACGTGAAAAGTTATGACGGACTTACAGATGAGGGATGGACCATGGTCAAAAGACCATGGCATAAGCTGACCTGGAGCATAGCTCCAGGTGAGCTAACAATAGATCTTCGAGATGGCTGTCGTGGCGGCCATCATGGATATCATAACAAAATGTTTTTAGCAATTCTGAATCTCATGTCGCCTGAATGCTTCACACCCAGTTTTGGCTTAATCTGACTTACCATTCGGGAGCAGAGAGGTTTGAAGGTTTTCAAGATGGCCACCTTGGGGGCCATCTCAGTTATCAGACGGGAATTATTTTAGTAATTCTGAATCTGTATGTCACTCCGATGCCTCCCATCAATTTGGGCTCAATCCGCATTGCGGTATGAGAGGAGATGTCTTTTGAAGAATTCCAAGGTGGCCCCCATGGTCACCTTCTTGGATGTCGGAATGGAACAAATTTAGCAGCTGAATCTCCATGTCTGTGCAATGCCTCCCACCAAGTTTCAGCTTACCGTTCCAGAGCAGATGTCGTTTCAAGATTTTCAAGCTGGCCACCATTTCGGCTATCTTGGATATTGGAATACCAATTTAGCAGTTCTAAATCTCCCATGTCACCCAAATGCCTCCAACCAAGGTTAGGCTCAATCCCACTTATCGTTCGGGAGCAGATATGGTTTGAAGATTTTCAAGATGGCCACCAGGGCGGGGGGGGGGGGGGGGGTGGGGGCATCTTGGTTATCAGAACGGAACAATTTTAGCAATTCTGAATCTGTGTTGCTAAAATGCCTCCCCTCAAGTTTCAGCTCAGTCCAACTGACACAGTTTTGGAGAAGATGTTGTTTGAAGATTTTCAAGATGGCTGCCTTGGCGTCCATCTTGGATATTGGAATGGAATGATTTTAGCAATTCTAAATCTCCATGTGGCCCCAATGCCTACTCCGCCAAGTTTGGGCTCAATCAGACTTAGGGTTCTGGAGCAGATGTGGTTTAACGATTTTCAAGATGGCCATCCAGATGGGATAGCCAAACGGAACGATTTAAGCAATTCTGAATCTCTTTGTTGCTCTGATGCTTCCCGTCAAGTTTCGGCTCAATCAAACTTACGGTTTGGGAAGAGATGTCATTTGAAGAATTTCAAAATGGCCACCATGGTGGCTATCTTGGATAATTGAACAGAACAATTTTAGTGATTTTGAATCTCTATGTCGCTACGATGCCTCCCATCAAGTTTTGACTCAATCCAGATTACAGTTTGGGAGAAGATATCATTAGAAGAATTTCAAGATGGCAGCCGTTGCAGCCATCTTGGATATTGGAACGGAATGATTTTACCAATTCTGAATCTCTAACACTCCAATGCCTCCCATCAAGTTTCGGCTCAATCTGACTTAAGATTTTGGAGGAGATGTCGTATGATGACTTTCAACATGGCCCCTGTGGTGGCCATCTTGGATATCGGAACGGAAGGATTTTAGCAATTCTGAATCTTTGTCACTGTGATGCTTCCCATCAAGCTTTGGCTCAATCTGACTTATGGTTTAGGAGGAGATGTCGTTTCAACACTCCCTGAAAGTTACCGATAGAAATAATGTTCACTGAACACAAACTGAAGTACATGTATGCTTTTGTTTATTTTTCTTATGGTGCTAAGACCAACAAAAGCTTGTTCCGGCTGCGCTGTTTACCAATGCGGAAAAGACACACAAAACGTAGAAATTTAGGCAATTTGCGATACTTATGCTTGTTTTTCTCCATGAATGAACCTATTGTTAGCTCACCTGGAGCTTTGCTCAAGGTCAGCTTATGCCATGGCCTGTTGTCCTTCGTTCGTCGTCTGTCCCTCCATCCGATGTTAGCTTTTCACATTTTCAACATCGCCTCTCTACAGAGGCTCTGAAAAGACTGTGTGTCTCCTTATTGGGCTCAGCAAGCTAAAGTAGAGCTCTGTCATGAGATCATCGTACAATGTCGTAGGGGCTCTCTGACAGACCAGCTGTTTGGTGCCTCTGCAGCAGAGCTGCCAGAAACTTTCAACTGGACTTGAATGCATCAAACAAAGTTGGGTAAAAGTCTCACAAACTCAAAGGCAACTTCTCAACATGACTGAAATATTGTTGATTCAGATTTTGGACCAGTTTAAACAAATTTTCAAAGGAGAAATTATATCCAAAGTTCATCTAGGATGAGTCCTGTCATTTCATATAAGAATATATCAAAATGATTTGATTATTGCTGATGATGCTGCAGATAAAAGGATATTCAGAAAATTATTTTTTTTATTTATCCATGAAAAGATATGTTGTTGGTACTCATTAGAAGTGTCTCACTGAGGGACTTCTAATGAGTATTCACATATAATTGCAAGAAAAATAAGAAAACTATTCAAACTTATGGGCTGAAGAAAAATTGTAGCCATGTAAGATTGTCATTATTATGAGGGTACTTGTTCTGGAAACTGCAGTTTAGACATGCATAATTCAGTTTTCAATCAAGCAGATAAAAATATTTACTTTATAACTTGAGATGTGAGCCACAATAAGAGAAAATGTTCTGTAGGACATGTTCATCAAGCATTGCCTCAGATCAACTGAACAGTCTTCCCTTTCTGCCAGAAAAAACAAACAAACAAAAAAACATATCTTTTTAGCAATCCACAGTTGTCCTAAGAGTTTGTATTGCAGTTTGAGGTGAATTTGCCTTTTATTTTCTTATTTGTGTACCTAAATGTGTAGACGCATATAGAGGCTCTCCTGGCTCATAACTTTATGTATGATAGAATTTTGAAATAATTTGACGCAAATGTGCCACACAAGATTATGCAAGGCTCGGCTCCTTACAGTGAAGGAAAAATAAGAACCTTGAACTTGTACAAATTGCCTGTGTAATTGTATGGCAGTAGTTGGTTTTCAGCTTATATTATATTACTTTGTGATCAATGAAGTGATTTTGAAATAATTTAAAACAAATGTACTCCGCAACAGTTGTCGGCCTCAGTGGCTCAGTTGGATGCGCCGTCCGACTGGAGACCAGGAGGTCGCGGGTTCAACCCCCGCCGAGGTCGGCAACATTTTTTCGTGGAGATTGATCATGAAATATTTTCTACGGTCATTCTCTCCCTTCCGCTGATTCAAGAAGGGCAGTTGTCAGTTTCTGGCGAAAGAATGTGCACAATACTGGTTAACTGCTTAGAGGACTAAGCCTGCCCAGTAAACGTGTGGTTAGGTAAACTGACCGCGCTCGACATGACCCCATTGGGTTGACTGGGCCGTAAAACCTCAACACAAACAAATCCACAACAATATCCTGTTTTGCTTGCAGTACCTGGCTCCCTTCCTTGAAGATCGGTCGGCCTCAGTGGGTTGCTTGTCAGACTGATGATCAGGAGGCAGCAGGTTCAATCCCTGCCAGGTCTGGCAACATTCTTTCATGGTGATTGATCATGAAATGTATTCAGCGGTCATTCTCTCCTTTCCACTGATTCAAGAAGGGCATTTGTCAGTTTCTGGCAAAAGAATGTGCACAAGTACTTGTTAACTGCTTAGAGGAGTAAGTCTGCCCAGAAAAAAATGTGATTAGGTAAACTGACCAGCACAATATGACCCTAATGGGTTGACTGCTCCGGAAAACCTCAACTCAATCAATCTTTGGCACTTCATGAGTTAAGTTTAGAGATTTGTGATTTTATTGGAATACATGAAAAAAAAAAAAGTAAGGTGTCAGAATATTTATCTGAAACCCTGTCTTGTTATCATGTTGGATCTCAAAACTTGACAAGCCCTTAAAGGGGAAAGGATACACATTCAGGGAAGGATATTGTATTATGAAATGGGTCCCCTCTAAAAGGAAAGAATTTGCTTACTATTGAAGCAAACTTTTTCCTTTTATGGGAAGCGAATTATTTCCTTTTAGAGTAGACCCGATTTCAGCTGGAAAGCAAACAGGAAGACTCAAAAGTTGTTTCCCTTCAAATAAACGGCACAATAACTACCATGTGTATCCAGTCTCCTTTGCATTTATGCTAAATTTAAATATGAGTGGCACCAACCTTTTAACCGATAAAATACCAAGCAAAATTTGCAGCTGACATTCTAAAATTTTGATTTTTTCTTCTTCTGTTTTTCAGGGAAAATAAGTCGACATTATAATTATGTGAAACATCTGCTGAATTGTTTTCTCTGAAAAATAACAAAAATCAAAGTTTTTATACCCTGCCACACGGTAGTGACGGGGTACTAGGGTATCACGTTGGCTGTCCATGTGTCCATCTGTTGTAAGTCCATCCTTCTATATTTCCATTTCCGCATGATAACTTGAGTAAATGTCAGTAGATTTTCACCAAACTTGTGTACGGTGATATTGTGGAGATTTGGTTTCAGATTGCTGATGGGCAAATTTTGTCAATTTTTGACAGAGTTATCTGCCCGCGACACATCCATATTTTCATATGGAGACATGATAATGGCGGGGTATTATCGTTTCACATTTTATTATCTGCTGCAGTTGTGATTGGTGCTTTAAGGGTTAAAGTACTAGTTTAACCTTTGCCATGCTGAATAAATTAAGATGCCGCACCCACTTCTAATTGTCAGCCAATCAGATTGCTTGATCTGCATGTAGGTTGTTGATACAAATTCACATCTAAATTGCAAACAGTGCAGCTTCAGATCAGTTGGCTTCTTCAGAATCCAACTGATCTGGATCTACTTTGTTTGCAAGGGTAGGGCATATCTGGATTCAGCAGGACTAGGGTAAATAGAAAAAAAAAGGTTGACAACTCTGACATGCCAATCATCTATAATGGAGTTTTGTTAGTTTGTGGAAACATTTTTCAGATGTGTGTGTAAGTTTGACCTGCTGAATTTAAATACTATCTGAGAACATGTTAACCATTACCATTCTAGCTGTCTGCAAATTTAACAGATTACAAACCGATATTTTTCTATTTTTTCCCAGAAAATAGGCACAGACATTTCATTCAGATAGGAGACAATTTGTCTCCAATTGTCATGAAAAGCGAAACCGTTTTCTAGGAAAAATTACCAAAAATATCACCCTTGTCTGTACTGAATTTTACCTAGAGAGAGCTAAAGTTAAGGTTGAATCACCAAATAGCAGATTATTTTTGGGAAGATGCATTTCTGCTTTGGCAGCACTGCAACATTAATTATAGGAAAGCAGTCTAATAGATCTGACATGAAAAGAAAGAAGAAAAAAAGAGAATACCGTATTTACCCTAAATAATGGGGCACCGTAACTCCAAACCATACTTGTCTTAAAACGCGAACAATTCATTTATTTGTGACCTATTAATGTGTCTAAAACTGCTGGATGAAGGCCAAACTGTGTAGACCTTGAGCAGATGCCACAACCAGTGGTGTCTGATCTGGGTCTACACTGTTTGCTAGAGTCTGTCTGTCCCAATACTTAGGATAATTATGGTATGCTCCACACCATGTGAAAGTGTGTCTGCGGGCAAATGCAGACAGCAAAGGCCCAGATCAGCCTGCATATTTGCAGTCTGATCAGGGTCTTCACTCTCCGCTATTAGAATCATTGGATACTACAGAAAGACTGAATGGAGAGCAAAGGCTAGGATGATACTTTGCCCATGTGCAGGATGATTTGAATCTACATATTTTGCACATGTACGAAGGCACTTTTTCACTTGAAACTGTCCACATAGTAAGTATCATTTTAGTTACCTCAACAACAGCAGCCGCTGTGGAATTCTGGGAATGCTTCAAGTGCAGCCAGTGCCATTTTATTACCATATCAATAACCTTTAAGACAGACAGGTAAAATACAATACCTGAGCAAAGGCAGGGCCAGTTCACAGCTGTAAGAAGATCGACAGATGTCACTTGGGTCCATGCTGATTGTCTGAGTGAAAAGGGTGTGGTTGAGTTTGCTAATTTTGGTGGGATAATGCACATGTAGGCCTCTTGTTGTTGCCTCACTTGGCTGAATAATCTGTTTAATTGACAATCCTTCAGATATGCATTACTTATATATATATTTTTTTTTTTTGCCTTTCTTGTAGATTTTTAGCTCACCTGAGCACGAAGTGCTCATGGTGAGCTATTGTGGTCAGTCAATGTCCGTCGTGCGGCGTCAAAAATTGCTTTAAAAGCCTACTCCTCCTACACCCCTGGGCCAATTGACTCGATACTTGGTAGGAAGCATCAGGGTGGCTTGTAGATCAAAAATAGCTAAAATCGTTCCGATCGGAAATCCAAGATGGCCGCCATGGCCGCCATCTTGAAAATCTATTTTTCGCTTCTTCTCCTGAACCGAAAGGCCAATTGACTCCAAACTTGCTAGGAACCATCAGGGTGACTTGTAGATCAAAAATAGCTAAAATCGTGCCGATCGGAAATCCAAGATGGCCGCCATCTTGAAAATCTATTTTTCGCTTCTTCTCCTGAACCGAAAGGCCAGTTGACTCCAAACTTGCTAGGAAGCATCAGGGTGACTTATAGGTCAAAAATAGCTAAAATCGTGCCGATCGGAAATCCAAGATGGCCGCCATCTTGAAAATCTATTTTTCACTTCTTCTCCTGAACCGTAAGGCCAATTGACTCCAAACTTGCTAGGAAGCATCAGGATGACTTGTAGATCAAAAATAGCTAAAATCGTGCCGATCGGAAATCCCAGATGGCCGCCATGGCGGCCATCTTGAAAATCTATTTTTTTGCTTTTTCTCCTGAACCGAAAAGCCAATTGACTCCAAACTTGCTAGGAAGCATCAGGATGACTTGTAGATCAAAAATAGCTAAAATCGTGCTGATCGGAAATCCAAGATGGAGGCCATCTTGAAAATCTATTTTTCGCTTCTTCTCCTGAACCGAAAAGCCAATTGACTCCAAACTTGCTAGGAAGCATCAGGATGACTTGTAGATCAAAAATAGCTAAAATCGTGCCGATCAGAAATCCAAGATGGCCGCCATGGCCGCCATCTTGAAAATCTATTTTTCGCTTCTACTCCTAAACCCAAAAGCCAGTTGACTCCAAACTTGGTAGGAGGCATTGGGGTAACTTATAGATCAAAAATAGCTAAAATCCTGCCTATCGGAAATCCAAGAGGGCCGACATGGCAGCCATCTTGAAAATCTATTTTTCGCTTCTTCTCCTGAACCGAAAGGCCAGTTGACTCCAAACTTGGTAGGAAGCATCGGGGTGACTTGTAGATCAAAAATAGCTAAAATCATGCCGATCGTAAAACCAGGATGGGCGCCATGGCAGCCATCTTGAAAATCTATTTTTCTCTTCTTCTCCTGAACCAAAAGGCCAGTTGACTCGAAACTTGGTAGGAAGCATTTGGGTGACTTGTAGATCAAAAATAGCTAAAATCATGCCGATCGTAAATCCAAGATGGCCGCCATGGCGGCTATCTTGAAAATCTATTTTTTGCTTCATCTCCTAAACCCAAAAGTCACTTGATTCGAAACTTAGTAGGAAGCATCAGGGTGACTTGTAGATCAAATATAGCTAAAATCGTTCTGATCAGAAATCCCAGATGGCCACCATGGCCGCCATCTTGAAAATCTTTATTTAGCTTCTTCTCCTGCACCGAAAGGCCAATTGACTCCAAACTTCGTAGGAGACATTGGGGTGACTTGTAGATCAAAAATAGCTAAAATCGTGCCGATCGTAAATCCAAGTTGGCTGCCATTTAGAGTTTGTTCAAATGATCACGCTCAATTTACTGACATGCTATATATCTTCTTCTTCAAAATAAAGAACTGCTTAAATGATGATCTTTTCATTAGTTGCGATGACAGGATTGGAAAAATGTTGCATAACATCTGCATATCTGCAGTGGCTATGTCACTCAGGTGAGCGACCCGTGGCCCATGGGCCTCTTGTTATGTTTAAGGGTAGTGAAAATCACATTTACCATAACCCCATTGAAGATGTGAGACCCCTAAATGGGTAACTGGCAAACAGTGCAGACCCAGGTCAGACACCGCAGAACATGGCATCTGATCAGTGTCTCCACTGTTTGCAAATAGTTCAACCATTTTTCTTTAGGAATATCTACATTTTGTACATATGACATATAGCCTGACATATCTAAAATCGAAATTGGACTCTTCCCATTTATAGTGTGGGAGAGTTTATTCAGTCTTTATGGGTTAAGAAACAGGAAGCAAACATAGGGTTCTTAACCCATTGTAGTCTTGAAATCCTTACAAAAGTAATTGGCAAATAGTGCAGACCCAGATCAGATGCTGCAGAATGCGGCAAATAGTTAGCAAATAGTTAGACATTTCTCTCTACGAATATCTAAATTACATTACCAGACATACCTAATATTGAAATTGGACTCTTCCAGTATATAGTGTGGGGGAGTCTATTAAGTCTACATTGGGTTAAATGGAGAAAGTTTCTCTACAAACATTGTCAGGCTCCATAATGCAGTTGGTAAAATGTCTGACTGCAGCTCCATAGGTAAGAATCCCAGCTCGGCCATGTAACTTTTGTGAAGATTGATCATGAAATCATTCCTATGGTCATTCTCCAAGTTCTGCTGATTCATGGAGGGCATTTGTCAGTTATTGGGGAAAATATGTGTGCAAATGAACTGTTAATGGCTTAGAGGACTAAGCCTGCCCAGGAAAAAAGCAAGTAGGCTAACTGAGTGGCTTAACAGGCTGGCCTCGGTGGCTCAGCTGAATGCGCATCTGACTGGTGATAGGAGTTTGCGGGTTTGACCCCACTAGGTCAGCAACATTTTTGTGGAGGTTGATCATGAAATATTTTCTACGGTTATTCTCTCCATTCCGCTGTCAGATTCAAGAATGGCAGTTGTCACTGGTTAACGACTTAGAGGACTAAGTCTGCCCAGTAAAAGTGTGGTTAGGTAAACTGACTGTACTCAACATGACCCCATTGGGTTGACTGGGCAGTAAAACCTCAACACAAAAAATGATTTTAATAGTGTTGACTGGGCCATAAAACTTAAGCTCAACTCTCTTCAAAGATGTAGCCCATTATAATGGCCCAGATAATGAAAGGTCTATATTTGAGTACTTAATCTGGTATTGTCATATTCAGCTTATGATGCATATTCAGTGATATGTAATAAAGCTCTTCAAAAACAAATTAACGTTTTAAAAGCATGCTGGGTAAAATTTCCTGTAGACTGCATTTGCATGAAATGACAAGTCCAGAAAATTGGGGGGAAAAAAATCAGTCTGTTGTCCGCTGTATCAAATTGCCGGTAAAGAAAGCAGAGTTGGTGAATCTAATTACAGTAAATCAATCAGCATGCTGAGTAATAAGTGCGTCCAACGGGATTTTGCACTTCCCCCGAACCGCAGATCGGTTCGGCGTGCAGACGCACTACTATAGACTACCTATGTGACCATTGATGTGTGACCAAAAATGTGATGGTCCAACAAATGCTTGGGTGGTTCGGTGCTTCTCCTGAAAAACAATAAGCGTTCGGTGATTTGGCCGGGACTTGACACGGCCCCTGTGCCAATAATAGCAACAAAACAGCCAAATAACGCCAAGTATTCCAATTGCAAGGGGTTGAATCACGAAACTTATGACGTCAGCCTACAAAATTTGTAATTGCGGCCATTTTGAATTTTGTCTCCACTTCGAATTTTATTTCTATCCATTCTCCGTCTGTTTACAAGCTAAGCATGATTCGTTTTGTTCATAAGGTACACTTTGATGTAGATATTTAGATAACGCATATCTTCACACTCTTTTCACGTGATAATCTTAAAAAAAACTTCGACACACAGGTAAGCGAACGATAGTATATTGTTGTACCTGTCATCGACATACACTAGTTTTAGATATTCGGAAAGCATGGCCCCACCCATCAGGGGCCCACGAAATAGATGGGCTGCCTAAAGCCTCCATGGCAGAGCTGCTAGTAACTAAGCAGGACCAAAATTCGTGATTGGGTTGTGTAAAAGTCCCACAAATTTGGAGGCAATGTCTCTGAACTACTGAAATATTGTTGACTTGGACGTTATATTGCAATTCATGCAGTGGATTAGAAGTCAAGTATGGTCTGAAATCAAATTCAGTTAGATCTGGCCAACCCACCTATGAAGCATGTGATGATAATTTGGACACACAGATATAGGTAGCACCTATTAAATACATATTAATTTCAGCAGATGACATCTTGAAATGTTTTTTCTTATTTTTCCCAGAAATTAAGGAGTCAATTTGCATGAAATGTCAAAGCCTGTTTTTTGGGAAACTTCAAAGAAAAATATCATCTTGTTTTCTGCTGAATTTGCCCAGAGTGATAAAGGTTAAAATATTAGATTTTTGTTTGGTTTTTTGTCAGAGCTGGGGAAGGGTAGGGGTCTAACTCGTGTGTTATACATGATTTTTGAGAAGCATTTGGACTAAGATGGATGGTCTTCTGTTGATATAATCACCGGGTACTTAGGCTGGCACAATTAATCGGATAATCGATTAATTGATCGATAAATTCCACAAAAATGAATATCGTTACAGATTTGCTAATCATCGATCATTTGATTTTTGTGTCTTATCCTTTACCATATTTACCCTTAGTATTCAGACACCTCAGCTCCTCACCATACTTTATCTGAAATTCTGAGAAGTACAATTTACTACCCAATGTTGTGTCTAAAAACAGCTGAATCAGTGGCAAACATGTAGACGCTGATGAGACACCGAAAAATGCGGTGTCTCATCTGGGTCTACACTGTTTGCTTGGGCCTCTGGCTAAATACGTACAGTAAAGTATAATATGTGGTAAGAGTCATGCTCAGGCAGACAGATAAAATTATGACTAAATCTTCAGTGATTACTAATCGATTATCGATCACAGTGGCAGGACTGATAATCGATTATCTTTTCAGCTCTGATTAGCCAGCCCTGCTGGGTACTGTAGAATATGTCAGTGGATATCAAAAGCCCTGATCAGACTGCACTTTATAGAGAGACAGACAGAATGAGAGGGAGACAGAGAGAGAATTGTTCAAACAGTAAATGAGTTGAAACAGCCGTCTTTTGTTGATGGGCTGAAGGCACCTTCTTTACATCATTTGTTTCTATTCTGTCTGATGGGTTTAACTGCATTTATCTGCTAAGGTCTTCAGAAATGATTTACCCCTCAACAGTTTGGTTTTGCATAACTCCAGATAAAGGGGTATCCATATTAATACTTTTCTCATTTCCCCATGAAAGTGTATGTTGTGGGCACTCATTAGAAATGCCTTGCAGAGTACCTTTAACACATTTCTGTGGAGAAATAAGAAAAGTATCGGCACTTTTTGGCTGAAAAAAAAAAGTACCTTATCTGGAGCTATGGGTTTGTTTTGTTTTGACTTTTTACTGTTAGTCTGTTAAAGCATCTAGGATTTGTTAAGGAAGAGAATTTGATGATAATTCCGGGTTAATTTTTCTTGTCTCTCCCTAAAAAATATGTTGTGGGTACTTATTGGAAGCGCTGCTGAGGCACTTCCATTGAGTACCCATGACCTGTGTTTTTATGGAGAACTGGAGAAAATTATCCCAGAATTATCACCAAATACTCCTCCTTAACAAGTCCTCTGTTTAATCAAAGCATTGAGAGCACTGGTGGATGGATTGTCTCTGAATGAAGGCTGGGAAAATAGTCCTGCACGGGGACGAGGTTGTTTCCTTCAACCCTTAAGTTCCTGTAATATAAGCAGACAATGCAGACCCTGATCAGATGCCGCTTTCTGCAGCATCGGATCTGGGTGTGCACTGTTTGCCAATTTCTCAAATGTCCCACTCCAGGTTTTACACTGCACTCTGGCATCACAGCGACAAGAATAGCATTGCTATCAATAACTGTTACAAAATGTACCTTGGTAGCGTCTTATGTGTGATTTGATTACATTGTTCAGGGATCAGTTTTAGCACTTGCTAAATGCTGGTTAATTTCCTCAAAAAGCAAGCTGCGATTTCCATCACTTGCTAATTCTAGCAAGTTGGAAAGCTTCTCTTTAATTGGCGGAACCTGAGGCATTGTTGCTGAAGTTTTGCAATTTCTTTTCCAAAAGCAATGACGAAATTTTTCTTATGTTTCCCAGAAAACAGAATTTGACATTACATGCAAATTGTCTCCTCTGGAGACAATTTGCATGTAATGTCAAAACCTGTTTTCTGGGAAAATTAGAAAAATATTTTAAAATGTCTGCTGAAATTTTTACCCAGAGTGCTAAGGTTTAAAGCTGCATTTAACAGTGTTTATAAGTGTGAAAAAGCAAGTTGGCTGAAAGGTTTAGCATGTGAAAAATAATGCTACTTGCTAATTTTAGCAAGCTGTCAAAAAAGTTAAATTTGAACCCTGTTGTTCAATGATAATCACATGGGCAACTACCTTAAGGAAACTTTTGTGTTTATATACTGTGGCTCAGTTGTAGACAATCGACAGAAAAATCAGTTAGAGCACTCCTATAGGTGTAGTGCTATATTCTGGCATAGAAATACAGGTATTCTATCATTGCTCTATAGACTGCTTCAGAGGAAAATTTCTGTATGTTTTGTATGTGAAAGTGAATTCCAGGACCAGCCTGCCTGCTCTGTGCTGTACCTCTCTTTAGGTGCTACAGAGCTTAAATATTTGTGCAAAAAGTGCAGTCACTTGCACAGATGCTGATCACACTGAACAAGGTGTAGACTGGTTTAAATCTTTGATATTCAAGTTATGGTATAAGACAGTTTTCTAATGGTGTAATGCAAAACTCTAGATAGGGGGGAATCTAGATTACTATTTTTCTTATTTCTGTACGAAAACATATGTTGTGGGTACTCATTAGAAGTGCCTCATAGATGCACTTCTAATGAGTACCCACAACATATGTTTTCTTGCAGAAATAAAATAAAAATACTTATATTTTTGATTGAATAAAAGCTACTTTTCTGAAGCCTGGAAATTGTATCTGAAATCTCTATCAGAAGCTATTTCAGGTTATTCTTGTAGATGCTTGCTTGTGCAATCTAAAAGGAATCCTCGGAGGTGTGCAAAAATCTGCTGAGTCTACTAATCGTAAAGTTGGAGTACTCCTCGATAAAAACAAGATATAAAATAGTAATAATTCTCACAGCATTTTATAAAACTTGAATGAAATCAGTTGCTATGGAATGTGCTTAAAATTAATTGTTAATTGTTTTAGTTCTACAAAAAGGTGAGCAGTTCTGGAGAAAAGGGAATTTACTTGACTCTGGATACAAGGATTATCAGCCAAAAAGTACATGCATTTATACATTTTTTTCTGTTTTACGTCTCCGTGTACGTGCACCTTGTTGCATCATGATGGAGATGATTTCGTATGAGATGCTATGGCTTTTAAAGAAAAGTAACCCTTAAAACTCAAATCAAAATTATTTTTATTATTTTTCATAGAAAATAAGGTTTGACATTTCATGTAAATCATCTGCCTAGCAGGCTGTTCACATAAAATGTGACTCGAATAAAGGGCCTTGTCATGTACAGGAAAGGGGTAGATCAGACGGCACCTTCGCACAGTCCAGTGAGGGCCTTCTTAGCCTACCTGCAGAAAAAAATCATTGGATAATAGTAGGATAAAATCAGAGAGGAGATAAGGCCCGGAATCAGGACTGAGTGCATGCACAGGTTGATCTGAGCCCTTGTTGTTCACAGATAACTTATAAAAGCTCTTCTTTCTCACATTGCTTATCAGTATTCAAAGATATATTTCTTGTTGCCAGGCTCAAATGTTTTGTATAAAATTCCTTGATGTAGAGCTCTATATAAGGCACTTTTTTTTTCAACCAAAAATTATGGATATCTTTCTTATATCTCCACAAAAACATATATTGTGGTACTCAATAGAAGTGCCTCTGAGGCACATCTAATGAGTACTCACAACATACATTTTC
Organism: Anodontia alba; assembly: GCA_964016985.1. Lineage (NCBI taxonomy): Eukaryota > Metazoa > Mollusca > Bivalvia > Lucinida > Lucinidae > Anodontia > Anodontia alba. The sequence continues at coordinate 53,509,587 of OZ024831.1, forward strand.
GTGAAGAAATAAAAAAAAAATATTCACCTGATACCCTATCTTATCTATAGCTATGTAGATGGAGTTGATTGATTTATGTAAAGTGAAATTGACAAAAATAGGGGGAGCTTACTGGGCATCTGCCTTTTATCAGGTATCTGACATTCTTATCTTTGAAGAGGTAAAGCCAAGGCTAATGCTTAGCATGCTGGGTAAACATTTCAGCAGACGGCATTTTTTTAAAAATATTTTTTCTTATTTTTTTCCATGAAAATAGGCATTGAGATTTCATGCTCATTGTCTCCTTAAGAGACAATTTGCATGAAATCTCAAAGCCTGTTTGTCATCTGCTAAATTTGCCCAGAGAGTGGTAAAGGTTAATAAATAAGAAATGTTTTGCTGAAAAAAAAAAAAAACAAAGAAGAAGGCAGGAGCTTATTATGTGCTACTTGAAGAAGGATAATAGGATGAGGGGATCTTTGTTAAAGCTTCTAGCACTCTGGGTAAAAATTTCATCAGACAACATTCTAGAATACCAGGGCATGTCAATAAATAACCAGCCTGTCCCATTTCTGATGGACCGAGACGGTCACAATTTTCATGCTTTGTTTCAATATACATGTATGTTTTATACATGGGTACAAAATTGCACACGTATCGAGTCATTCTTTAATAAGATATTGAATGTCAAACATGGCTAGTGATGCAAAGGCATGCTTTTCATCTAAAGTTGAGTACCGTACTGTAATTCGGTACTTGTATTTAAAAGGTAAAACAGGCAAGGAAATACATGGCGAGTTAGCCGATGTTTATGGGTCTTCTGCACCGTGCTCAGGTTAAATTCTGGGTAGGGGAATTCAAACGAGGTAGAACGTCTTTAGAAGATGATGCTAGGTCTGGACGCCCACTGGATGCCACCGACGAAGAAATGTGTAAGAAAGTTCGGGATACTCTGATAGGCGAATTCGGGTGGAAGAAATAGCGCAGGCATTAGGCATTTCACATGGTAGAGTTTCAACAATTTTACATGATTGTTTGGGTATACGCAAGCTAACAGCCCGTTGGGTCCCCAAATCCCTTAGGGATGAGCAAATGGCAACCAGAGCATCGGTATGCAGCGCCTTGTTGAAGCGTTTTAGGTCAAAAGACGATTTTCTTTTGCGTCTGGTGACTGTTGATGAGACTTGGGTTCGTTATTATGAGCTAGAGAATAAAGCTCAGAGTCGTCAGTGGGTAGGGCCTGGGTCCCCGAGGCCAAAGAAGTTCAAGACGCAACCATCTGCTGGCAAGGTGATGGCCACAGTATTTTGGGACGCAAAAGGCGTTATTATGTTGGACTTTTTACCCAAGAGAAGTACAAAAACTGGAGTGTATACTATGCAAACTTGTTACACCAGCGGAGAACCTCCATCCATGAAAAACGCAGAGGTAAACTCTTTAAAGGTGTTTTGCTGCAACAGGACAACGCGAGAGTCCACACTTTCAAAGTTGCAATGGATGCTGTAGAGCGAATTAATGAATTAATACCACATCCTGCCTATTCGCCTGACCTAGCTCCTAGCGACTTCTTCCTATTCCCAAACTTGGAAAAGGATATCCGTGGTCTTCATTTCCAGTCTGATGAAGAAGTCGTGATGGCAGTTGAGGAGTGGGTCAATGGAAAGGACCCTGACTTTTTCAGTTCTAGGCTGATGGCACTTGAACACCGTTGGTCTAAGTGCATCATATTAAGAGGGCAATTACATCGAAAAAGAAGAGGTGGATCTCAACCGGAAATAAGTTAGGCTGGTTACTTATTGACACCCTCGTATTTTTCTTATATTTCCCAGAAAACACAACATTTTATGAAAATTGTCCCAAATGGGAAAAATGAAGATTGGAGACAATAATTGCATGAAATGTCTTGTCCTATTTTCTGGGAAAAATAAGAGAATATATCACCACTTTGTCGTCTGCTGAGTTTGCCTATAGCACTGTAAGTGTTAAAAAGATGCTGCATTGGACACTTAGCTTCCAACCATACTTCTTCCAACCATACCTGTCCTAAAATTTGAAGAAGCCCATTTTACTGCTGGATGAGTGGAAAAATGTGTGGATGTGTGGACCATGTTATGCTGTGTCTGATCTGGGTATGCACTGTTGATGCCTCTTTGTCCAAAATTAATACTTTGGATAAACATAGTAACTCAAATGGAAAAATTAGCTTCAAGGCAGGGGTATGCTGATAAATGTATAATTATATAATGATAGCTCAAAAGGCACTTTTTCAGTTAAAATCAGTACTTTCTGAATAGTATTGATATATTTTCTCATTTCTCCACAAAAACATGTCACTTTTAAATCCAGGAGGATACATATTAGAAAGAACTTGGTTCAGAGGGCAAGTTCTTTAATTTAAACTTAAGTTGCGGGTTGATCCCCAGCCAGGACGAACCTAGTTAAGACATTCTAAATTTTATACCAACTTCATTTTGCTTGGTGCTCTGGCAGCATTATGAGAAAGAGCAAGGACTCGGGTAGCACCAGTGTCAGTTTATTCATTGACTATGAGTGGTGGTAGTTTTATGTCAGTGTGTCTGGGGCATGATTATATTGTTGTGTGACACTACTATAAAAGGGCATCAGTTCCAGCTGTCACAGCCAGGCTCCATGGCACAGTGGGTAGTGTGTCTGACTGCAGGTCCATGGGCCTCGTCATATTCCCAGCTCTGCTATCCTGAAATAATTTCTATGGTCATTCTTCCCATTCCACTGATTCAAGAGGGGCAGTTGTCAGTTTCTGGCAAAAGTATACATGTACAAAGTCCTTTTAACCCTTAGAGGACTGAACCTGCACAGGAAAAATCTGAGTGTTACTTAACTGACTGCTTTTTACCTTAGCAGAGTTGACTGGGCCCTACGTAAAACTCCAAATCAAACAAACCCACTGTCACATCCAGACACCATCACGAAATGACTGAAAGATTGTTGATATTAACCTGCTGAATAAATTAAGATGCCATGCCCTTTTCAAACTTTCAGCCAATCCGATTACTTGATCCAGATTGTTGATATAAAATTCAAATACTAAACGGCAAACAGTGCAGATCCAGATCAGTTGGCTTCTTAGAAGCCAACTGGTCTGGATCTATACTGTTTGCAAAAGCAGGGTATATCTGGGTTCAGCAGGACAAGGGTTAATGTTAAACCTCAATTCAAACAAACCCTAAAACAGACAAGCCTGAACACATCAACAGGTATTATTGCATAAAAAGCAGTGTCACACGTTATTAACATTAACCAGCGAAAATCCATGTATTAACAAGGCAATTCACGCGCTGTTAATGCACAGCTACGCAACTTTCAATATGATCGTACCGGGGCCACAGATTTGCTGCCGTAATGAGATGTGTACTGCCCAGCCCTAGAACAAGCATAGTCAGTGGAAATTATGTTCGTGAGACAGCGGTGAAAAGACGAAACAAAATAGTGCAAGAAATAACGCGAAATGTAGCAAATGTTTTCAGTTTTTATGCAATAATAGCGACCGAACATGTTTTTTCAATGCATTAACATTCACCAGGTCCCTTCAGCCTCGGCTTTGAACACCTCCCACGGGACCTGGCGAATGTTAATGCATAAAAAACCATGTTTGATCCCTATAGTGAAACTGGACTTGCTGTAATTTTAGATCAAGCTTGTTGACGGTTACGACTCTATGGGCAAATTCAGCAGACAACAAATTGATGATATTTTTGTTATTTTTCCCAGAAAATAGGCATTGACATTCCATGTAAATTGTCACCTAGCGAGACAACTTGATGAATTGTAAAACACTATTTTCAGGGAAAATAAGAAAAAATTTTGAAAGTGTCAAGAGTTCAGGTATTTGAATATTTCAGGTAACATGTAATACTGTATTTAGGGTTAATACAGAATACTATATTGTATTATAATTTCTGACATTATTAATATGTACTTGATGGACCTCACAATAGTTTAGAGACTGATTCATGAGCTATTTATATGATGTAGCTCAAGATAAAAGTGGGTATCCGAGGCGCTTCTAACCAGTACCCACAGCATATGGTTTTGTGGAGAAATAAGAAAAATGCAGCAATTTTTCAGATGAAAAGATGCCTTATTTGGAGTAACATGATAGATTTGAATAATTTGATTTGATAATACTAAAATCATTTTATCAGTTGGTTTTATCATTTTTGATGCATTGTGGTTGGGTTATTTGGTATATGGTCAATACATTTCATGATCTATGGCCGTTTCAAACAAAAAGGGGCTATGAAATATGTGGTCAGTAGGGCTTGATGTGCTGACCAGGGCTTTAATTGCTGTTGGCTAACAAAATCACTGGATGCTGTTGAATGAATTGATGGACAGCAAATGCCCTGATGAGCCTGTACAGATGTGCAGAATGATTTGAACCCACACAGCTAGGTCACATATGCATGGCCACCTTTTCACTTGGCGCGGCACTTATATCAGTTATAAAGCTGTGTAAACAGAATGGTGCATTATCATAATCTAACTGTTTCATAGAAAAAGGAGTCATTCGCAGCAGGAGATCAACCTACACATTTACATATTTATCCTAGACCTGAGGGAACAGTGTAGACCCAGATCAGATGCCTCAGAATTGGATCAGGGTCTTAACTGGTTGTCACTCATCCAGCAGTTTTTAGACACATTAACAGGTAACAAAATGAACTTGTTCAGATTTTAGAACAAGTATTTTATAATAATAAGTTAGTGTCCAAATACCTCTAAAGGGCAAAGTATCCTCAGCAAATACAAATGACTGGATAATATTTCAGTGAACAGCAACCCATTCTTCCATGAGTTTCTGAAATTGGCTTTTCTGTCTTTCAATCTGGTCAGAACCATTGTTCCAAATAGGGATCTCAGTCAAAAATCAAAGTAGAATTGCAAACAGTGTCGATCCTGATAGATGGCTCATTTCCTGTGAAAACCAGAAGGTTGGCCCAGCCATCATTGGCTTTTGATGTCATTGACTCACTTGAAGCAAGATCAGGCCTTAAACCTCTCCTCCTCTGTCTCCCTGTCTCTCTCTCTCTCTCTCTCTCTCTCTCAGGGAGATGGCACAACATGACTGAATTATTTTTGACTGGATCATTGAATCTGAACTCAAACAAACAATAAATCTGAACTTAAACAAAAGAACTGCTTTGTTGAGACACTAACTGCTCAGTATGTTTTCATGAAGCCATTTCTCCATGAAAATATGTTATGGGTGCTCATCAGAAGCACTTCTGATGAGTACGGTAACGTTCTAAAATTTCGAACACTTTATTCCATACTATTTTGGCCTAAATTTTCTTTATGTGTAAGCGTTCGGTAAAATACTTAGTGGAATGGCAAACAGTGTAGACCCTGATCAGACTGTTCCTTCAGGAGCAGTCTGATCTGGATCTGCACTGTTTGCATATGTCATTTTGTTGGACACTTTTGTGTTTGAAATTTTAGGCCATTTACCATACTCACAAGATAATTGTGTGTTCATGAAGCAGTATCTAGATACCCATCTTATCTGGAGCGGAGGAACCAGCTGTATAGACTGATCTACCCTATTTTCTCTAACTATGTTGCCTAAACTCCTTACCATATTAGTCCTAAAACTTGAACAAGTCCATTTTACTTTGCATTGGTGTGTCCGAAAAACTGCTTGACGAATGGCAAACAGTGTAGACCCTGATCAGATGCCACATTCTGGGTCTACATTGTTTGCTCAGACCTTTCTCAGACTGTGGAAATACCATGCCAGACTTGCCCAACTTGTCCCATTTCCCTGGGACGAGTAAGAAATTTCAATTTACCTGTCCTGGGACAACATAGCTCTGGCTAAAAAGAGTAGCCAGGTTTTAAGACACATATTTTTCTTATTTCTCTAAGGGGCTTCTAATGAGTACCCACAACATTCGTTTTTTTCGACAAATAAAAAAGAAAAAAAAAATGTCAAGTTTCGGGCAAGTAAATCTTGGTTGGACTAGTGGATTTTGACCATTTACTTGTTCGTGGACAAGTATTAAATTTTTTTAATTCCAAACCCCTGCCTTTCTGTCTGAATACTTAGGTTAAATATGGTAGTTTTTTATTGTTATTAGGCTATACATACGTAGCTCCAGATAAGATGGAATATCAGGCAAATATTTTTCTTATTTCTCCAGGGAAATGTAGGTTGTTGGTATTCACGGAAGCACCTTTTTGTAGCACTTCTAATGAGTACCCACACATGTTTTGTGGAAAAATAGAAAAATATCAACAATGTTTGGATTAAAAGAAATGCCTTATCTGGAGGTGTGACGTAACACAAGAGCCCTTTTCTCTATAATATGCTTCATATAGAGATAGTGCAGATAAAATTATCCTGTTCCTGGCTGTTACCAGATCAGGATCTACAGTCTTTGTGCTGGGCTGCAGATAAGACACATTTTGTTGCAGTTTTTTGGGGTTTTTTATCATACTACATATTGCACCATAACCTTTACCACTCTTTGGGCATTATCAGCAAATGACAAATTGATGATATTTTTCTTATTTTTCCTAGTAAACAGGATTTGACATTTCATGCAAATTGTCTCCTGAGGAGACAATTTGCATGACATGTCATATCCCGTTTTCTGGGAAAAATAAGAAAAATATTTCAAAATGTCGTCTGCTGAAAATTTTACCCAGAGTGCTAAGCAATAACCATTGCTGAGATCCAAAGTTAAAAACTGTTTTAGCTAAACAGCCATGTTGTATCCAAAGAAAAATATATAGAGTATTATAGAAACTTCTCTGATGAGTATCCACAATATATGGACTGTGTCAAGCGAAAAAGTGCCTTGAATATGTGCAGATTCAGATCATCCTGTGCAGCATAATTATGCCTGAAGACACTGGCATGCCCCATATATTTTTCTGGAAAACTGACAGATACCAATAATTTTTGGTAGTTGTGTGTGTGTGGTGGGGGTGGGGGGGTGGAGGGAATGTCATATTTTATATTTAAACACATTCAAAACTATATACACCAATACAGATCATGAGAAATGTTTCTCCAAGGTAAAAAAGTATGCAGACGATCAACAGTCCAAATTATCTTCACATCACTACATGGTCTCTTGTCCATGGCACTTCTAAGGAGGACCCATAACATAATGTTTTCTAGGAATAATAAGAAAATACCAATAGTTTTTTGGTAGAGAATGTGCCTTTTCTAATACTATAGACTGTAAGCACAATTTCTGCTGACATTACATGGCCTGAGATTGCCAAGAAATGTCAGTCGTTTGGTGTATGGCTCTTGAAACAATACAAAATAATCTATAGCAACAGGAAGATAACTCAGACAGCCTGTGATCATGAGGTAGATGTCTGCTCCATTCAAGAGAGATGTTTTGGTTATATTTTGTGTTTAAGCAAGAGCTTATCATAAGCTCCTTGGTTTAAGACATAAAGTGCTCTGCAAAACTGCAGCAGACAGCATTCTTATTTATTTATTTTTTTATTATTATTTGCAAGTGGTCTCTTGACACAGGTGACAATCATAGCTCCACATAATTCAGTTGATTTTTTAACCAACAAATACTACATGTACTGATATTTTCCTTATTTCACCACTAAAACATAAATTGTGGGTTCTTACTAGATGTGCCTCATTGAGGCACCTTGAATAAGTAACAACAACCTATGTTTTTTTTTTGATGCCCCTTTTTATCTGGAGCCATGTGAAAATCAACACTTTTATTATCAAGTGGTTTCTATATACTTACAGCGCTATGGGCAAATTCAGCAGACGACAAACTGATGATAGTTTTCCTAGAAAATAGGATCTGACTTTTCATGCAAGTTGTCTCCTAAGGAGACAATTTACATGAAGTGTCAGATCCTATTTTCTAGGAAAACTAAGAAAAATATTTCAAAATGTAGTCTGCTGAAATTTTACTCAGTATGCAAAGTGTACATAGTTGGTCCAGTACCTAAGATTAACTGCTTTTGGGGGTATTTACCCAATTAAAATTCCTGAAAAAGCAATTCAAATTAAAAATGTATGGTGTAAATACCCAAATACCAGTATTTTTTGCACCCATTAACACAACAGGGTACCCAAAAGAAAAATCTTGATACCCAATTCATTGAGAAAGGGGTGGGTAAATGCTTATTAAAAAAAAAAAAAAAAAGGGGGGGGGGGGGGGGGGGGGCTTGCATACCATTGTATATTCAGAAGTTTTATATCTGTTTATTAATTAGCAGTTGAATGTCATGTAGTTTCCTAGCAGTTGAATGCCATGTAGGTTCCTACCCGTGATAAGGAAAGGACACACAGCCTATTTAAGGGGATGGGATGCATTTGGTACATTTTCTGCCATTCATACAAGGGAGGCAACTTTTGTGACTTTCTGTTTGCTACCCACATACGAAGACCTTTCTGAAAAGAATCTATTCTAAAAGGAAATAATTTAATTCCCTTTTAGAGGAGACCCCTTAAAAATTTCAGAAGGGAAGCGAAAATGATTTTGACAGTTGCTTTCCCAACAGAATATTCAATCCCTTTAACCGTTACACTGCAGTAGGCGACTATCTGCGCCCAGGAGGGGTCTGCCAACTCTAAAGCCTGTCATAGTTACTATACACCACATGCAACCATTCAGAGCAAGTGTTCTCATACAGGAGTGAACCTACGTTCATCCAAACATGACACTTTTTATTAGATAGTCGGGTGCTGGATTTTACCCACACTAATAAAGATCGAGAATACCGAATTTGAACCTGCCATTAATTTCAGCACTCACTTCAACAGATTGATCATGATTTCCTGGAGAAAAAGCCCATAACACCTAAATCATTCCAGTGAGGAAGAAGTAGGAATAACAGTTAACCTATGTATGTCACTCATTTCATTCGCAATAGTACGCAGTAGGGGCTGGTCTCTTGTAACTTTTTATTTTAAGTGTCTTAAACGATTCCCAGTTTACACGTGACTATCACGTGACTTTCTAGTCAGGTAACAATCCTCTTGCCGGTAAAATGGCCACCTACGATCGGCAAATTATATGTGAAAGTTCCATGTAAATCGAGGGAAAATTAAGGGAGTAATGACTTCTTGAGTAGGCCTGTTTCATTTTTTTCCTAGCACGCTAAGGGTTAAAAGAAAGCTGCAGAAGACTTTTTGAGGGGGGTAAATATTTAATGATAGTTATGTGATATTTGATTATATACAAAAAGAATGTGGGTACTAATTAGAATCCTTTTTATAGTAACTTTGATAAGTACCTACAAATACCTTACTAACCCTAAGTATTGGGACAGATAGACCTTTGCAAACAGTGTAGACCCTGATCAGACACTGCAGAATGTGGCATCTGATCAGGGGCTACACTGTTTACCATACATACAGCAATATTTTAGATGCATCAAGAGGTCGTAGAATGGGCTATTTCAAAATTTAGAACACATATGGTAAGTAGATAAGGTGTCCCAATAGGGTTATTATGGTACATATTTTTGAAGAGCAGTTGGATAAAATTACAGGAATGGTAATCTGAAGACTCAGAAATTGTAAGGGCCTGCTGTACATACAGCAGGTGGGGAAAAGGGTAGGGTGGGAGAGGAATCTTAGATCCAGATCAGTTGGCTTCTGAAGAAGCCAACTGATCTGGATCTGCACTGTTTGTCATTAAATATGTGAATTTCTATCAAAAACCAGGGTCAAGTAATCTGATTGGCTGGAATTTACAAGTTGGCATGGCATCTTAATTTATTCAGCGTGACAAGGGTTAGCACTGGCTGGAATTTAGAAGTGGGCATGGCATCTTAATTTATTCAGCATGACAAGGGTTAGCATTGTCTTTCACCTTTTTGCTTCCTCCTTCTCTATTTCTTTCCTCTCATCTACTAATTTTTCTGTCCCTTCTCCCATTCTGTGGTAGACAATCTGAAATTATTTATAAGGTTAGATGTGTTATAAAACAATAACTCAAACAGATATTCACTAAAAGTGCATGTATAAGGTTTGTACAGTAATAAGGTTAATTAAATATTGTAGTTCTAAATTTCTTTTCTGTTTTGCAGATCAGATAAAAGATGAGTTGGCAAGTGTATGTCACAGACCAGTTGATGACCCCGGGGATGATGTGTAGTGCTGGTATATTTGGCGTTGATGGCAATCCTTGGGCAGTTGATGGTACTGTGTGTGCAGAGGCACATCCATTGGAAATTCTCCGTCTTATCAACATAATTAAGGGAGTAGAACAGGACTTTAACGGAATACGTATAGGAGGCATTAGCTATCTCTATTTAAGCCATGATGCAGCTGATGGGTCCATAATCCTGAACCGGATCAAAGCTCCATCTGAAGATCAAAAATATGTTTGCTGTGGATACCTGTCGGCAAAATGTTTTGTTTTTGGAGTTGTAGCGGGAAATTACAGATTAGGAAATTGTAGTAAAATATGTTGTCGTCTCAGAGACTACCTAAAGGCAGCGGGATATTAGTTACTAGACATCATTAATAGAATTCAGAACAGCTCATCATCTCATGAGGCATGTGGTGCAGCCATTCATTGTTTATACATAACCAGGCATAGCTCCAGATGAGGCGCTTTTTTCAGCTGTACTGATATTTTTCTTAATTCTCCACAAAAACATACATTGTGGGTACTCATTAGAATTGCCTCAGGGAGGTGCTTCTAATGAGTATCCACAACATATGTTTTCGTGGAGAAATAAAAAAAAAATTCTATGTTGATAACCCTCTTATCTGGAACTATGCCTCCAGGTAGGGGGATAATTTAGGATGTTTTTTTTTTTTTTTTGTTACTTTAACTTAACCCTTCTCTTGCTAAACATGTCATGCCCTGTCTGAGCAAACAGTGTAGATCCAGATCAGTTGGCTTCTTCAGAAGTTCAGAAGCCAACTGATCTGGATCTGCACTGTTTGTCATTAAATATGTGAATTTCTATCTAAAAACTCGGATCAAGTAATCTGATTGGCTGGAAATCCGAAGTGGGCATGGCATCTTAATTTATTCAGCATGAGAAGGGTTAAGTGATTCCACTGATTAATTTAAATAATACATTTTGGAGCAAAAATATCTCCTTATCTGGACCTATGTTTACAGTCTCATGCAATTTAATTTACTGTAAATTCTTCATATTAGGTTATAGGAAATATAGTGTCACACAAATTAAAAGTTACTGTAAATTCATATTAGGTTATAGGAAATATAGTATCACACAAACTAAAAGTTACTGTCAATTCGTCATAAATGGTTGTAGGAATATAGAATCACACAAACTAAAAGTTACTGGGAGTTAATCAAATTAGGTTATAGGAAAAGTTATTGTGAGTTATTCCTATAAGGTTATAGTAGACAAAACAGCATCAAACAAATTAAAAGTAACTGTAAAATCTTCATATAATGTTACAGACAGTACATTACCACACAAACTAAAAATTACTGTAAATTCATCATATAAGGTTATAGGAAATATAGTATCACACAAACTAAAGGTTACTGTAATTTCATCAAATATGGTTATAGGAAAAGTTACTGTAAATAATGCTTGCCTCGGTGGCTGAGTTTGACTGTGCATCTGTCTGTGGTCAGGAGGTTGCGGGTTCAACCCCTGCAAGTTCAGCAACATTCTTTAGTTGAGATAGATCAGGGTCATTCTCTCCCTTCTGCTGATTCAAGAAGGGTACAGATTGTCATTGTCTGGCAAAAGAATGTGCACAATACTGATTAACTGCTTAAAGGACTCTATAATGTAAGTAAGTTAACAGCCTGCCCAATAAAAATGTGGTTACGTAAATTGACCATGCTTGAAATGACCCCAGTAGGTTGCCAGGGCAGTAAAACCTCAACACAAACTAAGAAAAAAATGCTGTCAATTATTCCTATAAGGTAATAGACAATTCAGCACCAAACAAACTAAAAGTTACTGTAAATTCATAATATAGGGTTGTAGGAAATAAAGTATCACACAAACTAAAAGCTACTGTAAGTTCATCAAGTATATTTTTTGTTTGGTGTGTGTGGCATTGTGTGTAATTTTAACACTTTCTATGCTGTGGGCAAATTCAGCAGATAACAAACTGATGATATTTCTCTTAATTCTCCTAGAAAATAGGACCTAATAGGATGCAAATTGTCTCCTTTCTGGGAAAAATAAGAAAAATATTTCAAAATGTTGTCTGCTGAAATTTTTACTCAGCATGCAAAGTGATACTGAGTTCTGGAAATCAATGTGAGGTGCCAAATAGTTTTTTGTATGAGTCCAGAGGACTTGTTTAGAAGCATTTTATAATTCTGGGATAATTTTTCTGTTTGTCAAAAACAAAACCACAAAAAAGTATACCTTGTGGGCACTCATTAGGTGTGTCTCAGTAAGGCACTTCTAATGAGTACCCTTGGGGTGGTCGGGTGGTGCGAAGGTGCTGTGTATCTTACATCACCGGGGCGTCCAACTGATATTGGCTTACAATTGGGCAAGGCCTGCTATCCTTGTAGTGGGTAAGGGTAGAGGGGGAATGTTTTTATTTCTTCTGTTTCTTCACTTTCTTTCCTGTTCCTCTTTCTTCCCTGTCCCTCTCTTTCATCTCCTCTACTCTCTCTTCTATCTCTTTTCTCCCTTTCTCTGGGAGACGACACAAAATGACCCTCAAGGGTTGACGTGTCGTTAAACCCCAACACAATCAATCAATCTAATGAGTACCCACAATATATGTTTTTTATGAAGAAATTAGAAAAGATTGTCTGAGAATTATCACAAAATGCTCCTCCTTATCAAGTCTTCTGATGACTGTTTAGCTTTCTGACTTTACTATGATGTGATATACAGTCGACTGTTGTTATCTCGAAGTCTAGGGGACTCTCTGAAATACTTTGAGATATCCGTTCCTCGACATATCAGATTTGCAGAATCGAGGAAAAAATAAATAGAACAACCACACTTCACAAATGAATATGTAATTTGGCTCCTGAAGTAAGAGACTTATTGAAAAATTTTTGGAAAAGAGGAGAAATTGCTCCTCAGGAGCAATTTCTCCTCTTTTCCACAATATTTTTTTACCTGTTGTAGGATTTCCATGCTAAAACAGGGACCAGATTTTCACTTCGAGATAAGCGGTTATTCGAGATAAGTGAAGTCGAGATAACGAGAGTCGACTCTCTAAATGGTGCTATTTGTGTTTGCTTTACATGTACTTTAGTATACTCATTTGTGGGAGTTTTGCTATTTTAGAAAAAAATGATCAAATTCTGATGATAAAGTGCAGTGTACATCAAAATCTGTTTTTGTTGTTTGCTTTGACTACGGATTTTCATAAATTCTTTGCAACAAACTTGAATATGTCTTGGTATCTTAGGAAAAAATCTTGAATGTTGGTAATATCATTTATCATTGTTGCGCCAGGATTAGCTTCATCTTATATACAAGAGAAAACAAGTTCTTCAGTGCTTTCAGCATCACTTAGAAAGACTTTTTTGCTTGGCATTGTATTTGAAGTCTAAAGTTTCTTTGTGATTGGCAATAACTTATCTGGAAACATTTACCATTTCTGGTTCTTTTTTTTTTTTTTTTTTTTTTTCTCAAATGTAAATTTACGGTAAAAATTTGGTACAGCCTATGCAATGCCTAAAGTAAACTGGTTTTTTGGGGTTTTTTTTTTTTTTTTTTTAACAGTTTGATAGAAAATATTTTTTGCTTTTTTCCCCTGATCTTTATTGAAGTTTTGTGACACCATGAAGTGGTACTTGTCAAAAAACCTACCTTCAAACTACCTACCCTATAGTGCTACTAGAAGTGTAAGGGAAGTAACTCCTGTTGTCTGAAGCTGATTGTTTTCATGAGTATTATGTACCTGGCAAACAATTAACTAGTCCTGCTGAACCCAGATGTTGCCCTATTTTTGCAAACTGTAGATCTAGATCAGTCTGCTTCTTTTGGATCTGTGTTTTCTACCATTCAGTATGTGTTTTTATCAACAATCTGGATCAAGCAAACTGATTGGCTGACAATTAGAAGTAGCAAGGGTTAAGATGGAAGGCGTACAGCATTTTATTTGGTACACCTTCTGTTTCAGGTTAAGGCTGTGAGACTGTTTCAGGCAAGTTGAAGCAACATTTTTACATTTTTTTTTTTTTTTTTTTTTTTATTTCTTTTTTATCTGCCGCCTTATAAAACATTGAGGTCAGATAATTTTTGTGATTGATTATTCTGTTTCTTTAGGAAAAGGTTTTATTGCATGTCTCTTAAAAATTAACCCTTGTAAGTGCAAAGCAAAATTTGAAGCAGGCACATTTCAAAATTTGTAATATTTGTTTTATTATTTTTCAAAGTAATTAAGTCTTGACTGTTCATTTTTGTCTGCCAAACAGACAATTCACATCAAATGTCAAGACTTGTTTTCACTAATAAAATCTCAGATCTATTGTTTGCTGCGGTTGTGACTGGCACAAGGGCTAATTAGCCAGATGCTGAATATGAGTATAATGTAAAATTATCATCTGTTTAATAGTTACCGGATAGTAATAAGATCACATTTTCAACTTTCATGTTGAGAATTAGTATTAATTTTTATATTCGGTTATTTCTCTGGTCAACTATTAACATGCTGAATTTACGGTAATGTCCTAAAATTTCGAACGCTTTATTTCAAACTAGTTTGGCCTAAAGTTTGCTTTTTATGCAGTTGTTTCTTGCAATACTTATGGAATGACAAACAGTGTAGACCCTGATTAGACTGCTCCTTTGATCTGGGTCTGCACTGTTTGCATATGCTATTTTGTCAGAAACTAGTGTGTTTGAACTTTTAATGTGAAATTTTAGGACATTTACAATAAATATATACCGGTAGGTAATATTTGAAATACTGTATTTACCCAAAATATTGGAACACCTTAACCGCTCACTGTACTTGTCCCAAAATTTGAATAGGTTCATTTTACTACTGTTTGCTGTGTGTGTCTAAAAACTGCTTGACGAGTGGCAAACAATGTAGACCCTGATCAGAAATAAGGTTCTGCAGCATCAGAATTGGTCAGGCCTGCCTGTCGCAATACTTAGGGTAAATATATTACATAAAGATAAGATATTTCATGTGAATCTTCTCCTTGACCTTTTCACCTTTGATTTTCTGAAATGGACATTTCTGTCTCTGACTTTGGACACATCTATCCTTGCAAATAGGGGTTTCTATCAAAAATCACTAACAGTATTGGCAAAGAGTGTAGATCCTGATGAGATGACTCATTATAAGCCATCTCATCTGGCTCTGCACTGTTTGCAAAGGCATCTGTATTGGTATGCAGAGATGAAAGGTTAAGAAAGATGCACATGGAATGAAAAAATAGAAGTATTATTGACTACAACTGCTAGTGTAGGGTCATAATAAGAGCGCTGATATAATTGTAGGAAGGGTAGATTTTTTGGGGAAAGGGGTATTGCCACGGGCATTTGTATTTTTGACAAACTTTTTTCTAGTCATCTTTAAGTGTCGCATTATTGCATTTAAGTTTGATATTTATCCCTAGCTTTTTTGATTCATTTTGATATTGAATTATGATGATATTGACCCCTTTTGGTTCATTTTTAGTGAAGAATTTTACCCATTTTGGTTAAGTTTTCATATTACATGAAGATTTAGATTTTGAAGCAAGATGTTTTGTTGTTTGTTTTTTTTTTGTTTGTTTGTTTTTTTACTTAAAGGGAAACATATGGCTGATATAATGTATGTCAGTGAAGGAAGACAGTCAAAATCAATGCAATGCAATGAAAATTTAATGAAAACTGGACTTGAATTAAAACAAAAACTTGTGCAAGTTTTAGACTTCAAAAAGGGCAGGAATCACCAAATCTGTTAGGGATCTAATAAACATGCATTTACAGAGCTTAAATAGGTTACTGAACATATTTGAACAAGGAATGGGAAAATGTAATCTTTATATCAAATATGTTAAATCCATATATGCAAGTTACCCAGTGTTTCCCTTTAATGTTTGAATGAGAGAATTAATACAGTTTTGCTTTTGCTTTTGATGCTTTCAGTAATTCAAGATGCTTATCTCCAGATAAGGGGAGTATCCAGAAAATTATTTTTTCTTATTTTCTCCACAAAAACATATTTGAGATGCTTCTGTTGAGTACCTGCAACATATGTTTTTGAAGAGAATTAAGAAAAAATATTCATTTTCAGTTTTTTGGTTGAATAAAGCATCTTATCTGATGCTCTGAATATAACTGAGATTGGCCTTGGTATTTGAGTCGTGTTGTTGCAGGGCTTAAGGCAAGCAAGGTATTTAACCCTGGCCATGCTGAACCTGTATATGCCCTGCCTTCTGAAGAACCAAACTGATCTGAACCTGCTAGTTTGTCATTTAGTATATGAATGTGTATCAACAATCTAGTTCAAGCAATCTGATTGGCTGACATTTAGAAGTGGGTATGGCATCTTAATTTGATCAGCATGGCAATGGTTAATTGCTATGAGAAACATGCCAGCATTATTTACTTCCAAAAATTACTTACCTAAAGCACTCATATCAGATGTATGTGAATACTGAAACTTACCAAATTCGGTACTGCAGTCTGTCTACTATTTATGGAAACCATAACTCTCAGTAAAGATTTTTTTTTTTTTCAGCCAAAAAGTATTGACATTTTTCCATTCAAAACATAAGTTATGGATACTCATTAGAAGCACCTCACTGAGGCGCTTCTAATGTGTACCCTCAACATATGTTTTAGTGGAGAAATAAGAAAGATATTTACCCGATACCCCTTCTTTTGTAGATTTAATCATAACTTGGAGGTGAGGGATGTCTGTACAGATATTTTCGTCATACCCTGGAAAACAGAGTTTGGATGTGGGGGTAGTCATCACATATGACATATTGTGGGTACTAGTGAGATGTGCCTCAGCAAAGCACTTCTAACGTATACCCACAGCGTATGTTTCTCTTTTTTATATATATATATATATATATATATATATATATATATATATATATATATATATATATATATATATAAAAATATGAAAAATATGTTATATATATATTAAAAATATTGATACATTTTTGCTGGAAATCAACAACAACAGCAAGCCTTATCTGCAGCTGTGAGAATGTATTGTCACACATTTTGATATCTTGAAACATTTTTCTTGTTCATGGATATCTATATTGAAATAATGAGTACCCACAACATGTGTGTGAGGATAAATAAGAAAAATATTATTAGCTCACAAAAAGTGTCTAAATTACATGGATCCAGCTATTAACCCATTTTAATCTGCAAACACCAAAAAGGGTTAACCCAGTATAGTCGGGAGACCCCTAAAAGGGTAATTGGCAAATAGAGCAGACCCAGATCAGACACCACAGAACATGACGTCTGATCAGGGTCTTCACAGTTTGCAAATAGTTTAACCATTTTTTCTCTAGGAATATCTAACTCTCATAGCCTGACCCACCTAAAATTGAAATTGGACTTTTCCAATATATAGTGTGGGTGAATTACAGTGGGTTAACTGGCAAACAGTGCAGACCCAGATCAGATGCCTCAAAATGCAGCATCTGTTTGGATTAAATACAGGAATTTCAATAAAACGTAGTGATAAAGCAAACTAACCATACACCCTGCTATTGGAAATACACTGATCCAAAGAGTTGTGGTAGAAGAGTCCATTTGACATAAATGGGTTAAATTTGTCCTAAAAGGATGATTAGGTAAGACTTGTCAAAATGTTTCATGTTACATGGAACATTGACAGGCCTGAAATTACTTTGCAGTCATCCTTTTGATGGATATGGTATGTTTTCTCACAACATGTCTCTTTTACTACTATTAGTTCTAGTCTGTATTTATTTATCCAGTTTATTTTAAATGCTTTTTTGCTCATGTGGAAAAACAAACATTAAAAGTAGATATATTCAATAGTTTGTTGTTTGTAAAATCAAAATGAATAACACACAGGACATGTGATAATGTCAGATGACGTACATATACCATACACAATATTGTGATAGATGTCCTAAAATTTCAGACACTAAAGTGTCTGATTAAATGGTATATGCAAACAGTGCAGATCCAGATGGAGCAGTCTGATCAGCATCTACATTGTTTGCCATTCCACTTTGTATTTTAAGAAACAACTGCAATAAAAGCACAATTTTTGCAAAAAAAAAAAAAGTATGGAATAAAGTCTTCGAAATTGTAGGACATTTACCATCGTTATTTGGATTCATGACAGGGGACTTTGTCATATTTACAAGGGCGTGTCAATAAATAACCAGCCTATCCCATTTCCGATGGACCTAGACGGTCACGATTTTCATGCTTTGTTTCAATATATATTTTATACATGGGTACAAAATTGCACACTTATCGAGTCATTCTTTATTAAGATATTGAATGTCAAACATGGCTAGTGATGCAAAAGCATGCTTTTCATCTAAAGTTGAGTACTGTGCTGTAATTCGGTACTTGTATTTAAAAGATAAAACAGGCAAGGAAATACACGGCGAGTTAGCCGATGTTTATGGGTCTTCTGCACCATCTTATTCTCAGGTTAAATTCTGGGTAGGGGAATTCAAAGGCGGTAGAACGTCTTTAGAAGATGAAGCCAGGTCTGGATGCCACTGACGAAGGAATGTGTAAGAAAGTTCGGGATCTGGTATACTCTGATAGGCGAATTCAGGTGGAAGAAATAGCGCAGGCATTAGGCATTTAACATGGTAGCGTTTCAACAATCTTACATGACAGTTTAGGTATGAGCAAGCTAACAGCCCGTTGGGTCCCCAAATCCCTTAGCGATGAGCAAATGCCAACCAGAGCATCAGTGTGCAACACCTTGTTGAAGTGTTTTAGGTCAAAAGATGATTTTCTTTTGCGTCTGGTGACTGTAGATGAGATTTGGGTTCATTATTATGAGCCAGAGAATAAAGCTCAGAGTCGTCAGTGGGTAGGGCCTGGGTCCCCGAGGCCAAAGAAGTTCAAGATACAACCATCTGCTGGCAAGGTGATGGCCACAGTATTTTGGGATGCAAAAGGCGTTATTATGTTGGACTTTTTACCCAAGAGAAGTACAATAATTGGAGTGTACTATGCAAACTTGTTAGACCAGCTGAGAACCGCCATCCTTGAAAAACGCCGAGGTAAACTCTCTAAAGATGTTTTGCTGCAACAGGACAATGCGAGAGTCCACACTTGCAAAGTTGCAATGGATGCTGTAGAGCGAAACGGGTATGAATTAATACCACATCCTGCCTATTCGCCTGACCTAGCTCCTAGAGACTTCTTCATATTCCCAAACTTGAAAAAGGATATCCGTGGACTTCATTTCTGGTCTGATGAAGAAGTCGTGACGGCAGTTGAGGAGTGGGTCAGTGGAAAGGACCCTGCCTTTTTCAGTTCTGGGCTGATGGCACTTGAACACCGTTGGTCTAAGTGCATCACACTAGAGGGCAATTGCATTGAAAAAGAAGAGGTGGATCTCAACCAGAAATAAGTTAGGCTGATTACTTATTGACTCACCCTCTTATGTTCACCTGAAATTGTTATACTACAAAGCTTTTATTGAGACAGTGTTACTAATGGTTTCAGACAGCTTACAGCATCATTGAAATGCTGATAATGTCATGAAACAAAAATGATTACATTATGCTGTGGTTATTCACTGAAGCAGTGAAAAATAAAAATGGAAGCCATCGAAGTTTAGAGAGGTGGTGTGTCCCATTTAATGTGTCTATGGCTTGTTATCCAGTCAAAGTCCTGGAAATTTCTTAGCAATATAACAGTGTGTTTCCTTTCTGTATTACCTCATATTGTCCACTTAGTGATAAACCTTAACTGTTTTTGTCTAGGGGCCCAGATGGCTATTTTCCTGATTTCATCACCTCTCATAACAAGTCCTATGATCATGTTATTATGCAGTCTAATCAGAGTTCAAGGCATTGAAATTTCACTGTAGCAACAGGGATGAGAAACTTCAGGATTAATCCTGATTTCAGGATTGAGAACTTTCATTTTAAGCATGAAATTTCACTTTTACACTTGTTCACAAGAGCATCCTTTTGTATCAAAAGTAGTTATTTGGATAAATATATGCCTGAATTAACTTTAAAAAACTAATTATTAATTGCATAGCTCCAGATAAGGAGGAGAAAAATATTAGAAGTTTTTGAACTGAACTTATAGATTTCAGGATTGATTATTAGCGGCTATTTTCACCCCTGCAACATTCAGATCTGAAATCTGATGTATACTCACAGAAGACCAATTTACGCCAGTATTGGCCATCCTGACCATCCTTTTGTAGAGATTGATCATGAAATATTTTCTTCAATCATTCTCTCTCTTCTGCTGATTCAGCGAAACAATGTGCACATATACTGGTTAACCGCTTAGAGGAATAAGTCTGTCCAGGATAAGTGTGGTTAGGTAAACTGACCTGCTCAACATGACCCTAATAGGTTGACTGGGCCATAAAACCTTTACACATTGTGGTATCCTTTGAGTTAAAATTGCAGCCTGAGAAGATGTACATTCAGACATGCAACCAGCTAATTATAGATCAGTCTATGCTTTACATTTGCTTGGTACTCTTTCTGCAGAATAATAATTCTAGCTACTTATCTTTATACACATTTCACGCAATTTGATTGGTTGAAGGAAAAGTTTTACAATCAAAAAAGTCCAGAGCAGGAATCTGCCAGAGTTATTTTGCTTCCACCATCTCAAAGGATGGACATTTTGGCAACATTTGTAACATTTTGATAAGTAAAGTTAGCATTATAAGGAATGAATTATTATTTTTGTGGATTTTATTGATGTGTAAACTCCAGCAAATCACTCACAAATTTAACATATTAACCCTTGTCATGCTGTATAAATTAAGATGCCATGCCCATTTCCAATTTTCAGCCATCAGATCACTTTATACAGGTTGTTGATAAAAGTTCATATACTTAATGGCAAACAGTGTAGATCCAGATCATTTGGCTTCTTCAGAAGCCAACTGATCTGGATCTACACTATTTACAAAGGTAGGGTAATTCTGGGATCAGCAGGAACAGGGTTTACACACAGTTTATAAGTGATTCACAGGAGTTTACACATTGATAAAATCCACAAAAATGAAATTCATTTCTATAATGTTTATAAACTGATTAAAGAAAAGAAAAAGAAAAGAAATAGTAGCCTGATTTAAATCAAAAACAACAAACAAACAAAAAATATTTAGGAGTAAGTTGACACTACTAGAGTTAGGTGTACAATGGTTCAGTCAGTAAGCAAACACATTTGGTGACCAAGATTATACTCAGTTACCTTTGTTGTAATTCTAAATGTACCCAACACTGTTCAGATGTGATTTATCTGTACAAATGTTGGTCTTCAAACTTTCAAAAAAAACAACAACGGATAATCCGACTGCCAACTCTGATACTGGTAATAGTGCCATAGCTCTTCCTGAAGTTTCATACAGACAAGCTAATAACTTATCAGACGAAATGCATATACAGGAGTTATTACAGCTTGAAACGGGTCTGTGAGCTGGGCTTCATTGGGCAGTCAGTAGTGTATCTGACGGCAGTCCAGGAGTAGGAAGTCTGAATCCCACCTCAGCCACATAACTTCTATGCAGATAGATCATTTAATAATTTCTATGGTCATTTTTCCCCTTCTGCCGACTTAGGATTACTGGCGAAAGTATGTGCACAAAGTACTGGTTAATGCTTGGAGTGCTAAGTCTGTCCAGGAAAAACTGACTGGCTCTGAGTGACCTTAACAGTGTTGATTGGGCTGTAAAATTCCAGATCAAAACAGAAAAGATAAATAAATAAAGTGTCTGTCCAAAGGCAGGCAAAATTCTTACCCTTTTAGATGGCTTATCAACAAAGGGTTTGCCGTCCTCGGTGGCTCAGTTGAATGCGCCGTCCGACTGAAGACCAGGAGGTCGCGGGTTCAACCCCCGCCGAGGTCGGCAACATTCTTTCGTGGAGATTGATCATTAAATATTTTCTACGGTCATTCTCTTTCTTCCGCTGATTCAAGAAGGGCACTTGTCAGTTTCTGGCAAAAGAATGTGCACGATATGGTTAACTGCATAGAGGACTAAGCCTGCCCAGTAAATGTGTGGTTAGGTAAACTGACCGCGCTCGACATGACCCCATTGGGTTGACGGGGCCGTAAAGCATCAACACAAACAAACAACAAAGGGTTTGTGAAATTGAAATGTTAGTGGACAACATTATAAAATATTTTTTTTTATTTTTCAGAGAAAATGGGAATTGTCATTCAACATAAATTGTCTCTTACATGGAACATCAATTCCATGTTTACCAAAGAAATAAGAAAAAGATCACAAATTTGTTGTCTGCTAATTTGTGAACATTCTATGGGTTTAAGGGCCACAAGAACATTTTGTCCTATTGTGTTATGTAATGTATTATTTTGGAAGCAAAACACATGATAAATACAGAAAATAAGTTTATTTTAGTTTTAATGTTAAATTTTATGACGGATTCAGTTTCAGTTGTGGAGATGTTGCGACGAGGCAAGAATCAGTGGCTAGTAACAGCAGGTAACCGTGCATGAGGTGTTGCTATATAGTGATGGTGGTGGATCTCTTAGACTCTTCTAATAAAACTAATCACTGTTGTCAGACTACATAGCTTCAGATAAGAGAGGGTATCCACATAATATTTTTCTGATTTCTCCACAAAAATGTTGTGGCTACTAATTAGAAGCACCTCACAGAGGTGCTTTTAATGAGTACCCAAACCATATTTTTTTGTGGAGAAACGAGAGATATCAGTTACTTGGATAAAAAAGCATCGTATCTGGAGCTATGAGACTAACTATAACTATTGGCTTAATTAATCACTGTTGTCTTTGACTAGTTATTAACAATGCGCTTTTTTTTTACCACCAAAAATTATCAGTATCATTTCTCCTCTAAAATGAATACTGGAGCCTCATAATAAAACTTTTGTTAGATTCTCAGACTCAAACAGTCCCACATACATTTTTTTGTTTTCAATGGGAAATTTGTTCAAGCTTGAAAATACATTGCAGTTGAGTTCTCTCATTTGTCTGAGAATTATTTTCAACCATTTTGCAGATCACACTATATTCTTACTTTCCTGCAAAGAAAATTGATAAACTGCAATCTATTTATCTTGTTTGAGACTGAAAACTTGCATTTCCAATGATCTTTGTATTGGCACTGCCATTTTGCTTTTCCAAATGAACCAACATGTCCAAGAATTTACCCAGTCAAAAAATAAAAATAAAAAGCTGGATGCATGCAGCTATTTTTTTTTTTTTTTAAACAAAAAGTGCCCGAGAATCTAAATATTTGGTGTGTTGCCTTGCCAAGGCGCTTCTTATTCATAAAATTCTTATGTTGCCATTAGAAGCAAAGCTCCATGGCAACAATTTTCATTCAACCTGCAGAAGAAATTAGCCTTTCTAATAAAGAAAACATATCGGAATCCATATAATAATATTAATATGACTACAGTGATGTCTATTCTTTTCATTTTGCAACTAAAGTTGAGAATGAATTATGGTGTCATAATGTTTGCTGAAGGTTCTTAGACTTGACATCCTTCTACAGCTTAAAAGCATTATATCTGTAATGTTTTATGATAAAGTTTTCAGAAAATTCTATATGTATGGATTTGTCAGAATATATAAAAGTTACAAATTATCAAAATTTGGCATAAGGTCCCTTTTGTCAGTCCGCAGCCCAAGTTTTGATAAAAGAATAAACAATTTCACTTACAAAGAAAGATCAAGTTTTATAGGGTCACTACCATTTTTATTGGTCAGTCCAGTTAGGGGGAACAAAAAATATTTTATTTTGGCCTAACTGTATGTAGGGTACTACCTGGACCTGTGAGACCAGACAGCAAAGAATGTGTAAATTATATCTAAGATGGTCTTAGGTGCATTTTGTTGCTTATTCTAATGCTTTGTGCTTGTAGTAGTTGCTACTTCATGATTCTTTCAACAACCTTTTCACCCCTGAGTTTCTGAAGTAGGCTCATCCATTTCTGAATTGGACACATCCATAATGTTGCAAATAGGGGTTTAGTCAAAAATCAATAATAGAATGGCAAACAGTGTAGAGCCAGATGAGATGGCTTGTAACGAGCTCGTAACAAGCCATCTCATCAGGATCTACACTTTTTGCAAAGGTATCTGCTTTGGTGTGCAGGGATGAAATGGTTTAGTTCTTCTGATGCTGTATAGTTTTATATACCATATTTCACTGACTTATTCAGGTTGAAAGGCCTGAGCAAACAATATAGACCCAGATCAGATGCTGCATTCTGCAGCAGATGCTGCATTCTGCAGCATCTGATCTTGGTCTACACTGTCATCTCGCATTTTAAGACACACTAACAGGTTGTTGAAAGGACATTTTAAATTTTAGGACAAGTGGTTAAGTTGTCCAAATACTTTGGGTATTAATATGGTAAATTTAGGTTTTAGAAAAGAATTGATTGCATAGAATTGTGATTAACATTTACCACTCTCTGGGCTAATTCAGCAAATGACAAACTGATATATTTCTCGTTTTTCCCAGAAAATAGGCTTTGACATTTCATACAAATTGTCTCCCAAGGAGATTATTTGCATGAAATGTCAAAGCCTGTTTTCTAGGAAAATGAAAACAAAATATTTTAAAATGTCATCTGCTGAAAATTTTTAGCCAGCATGCTTAGTGTTAAACAAATTCTTGAACTAATAATGTTTGCTGTTTCGCTCTTTAACAGGAACTTCATACTTACAAGACAACATAGATAAAAATTCCTGTTTCTGTCCTGTAAAAGTTTTTTCTCTGTAGTTTGCTTTGTTGATTTGCTGTGTATGTCTTATATACTTATACAGAAAAACTAGTTTATAACCAGTTATTTTAACCCATTTTAGCCTGGAAACCCCCAAACGGTAACTGGCTAAGAGTGCCAACTCAGATCTGATGCTGCAGAATGCAGCATCAGATCAGGGTGTACACTGTTTGCATTAAATACAGGTATTTCAGTAAAACATATAGTAATAATAAACACTAACCAGACACTCTGCTGTTGATAATGGACTGGTCCAAAGAGTTGTAGAAGAGTCCACTCTGTAAATGGGTTAAAAGTAACAAATGCAAGAGATAGACATCCAGATTCTTAAGGGGCAGGATAAACTTGGTAGTTTTGCCGCCCAAGGGAGACAACTTTCATGACTGAGTTTACCATTTTTCACTCTAAATCCCTTCTGAAAAGATGTTTAACTCTAAAAGAAAAGAATTTGCTTCCCAAGGGAGCAAATTCTTTCCTTATAGAGTTAAACCCCTTTTTAAAAATGGAAAAAGCAATTTTGAGATTTCCCTTGAAAGTGTGTCCATTCCCTTTAACACCATAGATTAGATAAACAACAACATTCTTTCGTAGAGATGTCATGGAGATTGATCATGAAATATGTTTCTACGGTCATTCTCTCCCTTCTGCTGATTCAAGAAGGGCAGTTGTCAGTTTCTTACGAAAGTATGCGCATAATACTGGTTAAATGTTTCGAGGACTAAGCCTGCCAAATAAAAGTGTGGTCAGGTAAACTGACCGCGCTTGACTTGACCCCATTTGGTTGACGGGACTGTAAAACTTCAACACAAACCAGTATTGGTGTTAACGTTTGTGATGTGTTAATAATTAACCCTGGCCCTGCTGGACCCAGATATGGCCTGCCTTTGCAAACGGTGTAGATCCAGATCAGTTGGCTTCTGAAGAAGCCAACTGATCTGGATCCTCACTGTTTGCCATTCAGAATGTTAATCTGTATCAGCAATCTGGATCAAGTAATCTGATTGGCCAAAAAATAGAAGTGGGTGTGGCCTCTTGTCAGCATGACAAGGGTTAACCGTTTTTGTAATGTGCATTTCAGGTTCTTGTGCAAAAATCATACTTATCTCAATAATAAATGTACATGTACCACTTTTAAAGGAAGGGAACATTCTGAGTCATGATGACTCCCATGTGCATGGCATAATGTTTTTGGCAAGGTTGTGATGATTGTGTCATACATACTATATATGTCCCAAATATTCCTCACAGCTACAGATAAGAGGGGCTATCAAGAAAATGGTTTTCTTATTTCTCCATGAAAAGATATGTTGTGGGTACTCATTAGAAGCACCTCAAGACGCTTCTAATAAATTCCCATAACTTAACCCTTGTCCTGCTGAACCTGGATATACTCTGCCATTGCAAACAGTGTAGATCCAGATCAGTTGGCTTCTGAAGAAGCCAGCTGATCTGGATCGGCACTGTTTGCCATTCAGTACATGAATTATGTCAACAATCTGGATCAAGGAATCTGATTGGCTGAAAATTAGAAGTAGGCAGGGCATCTTAATTTTTTCAGCATGACAATGGTTAAGTTATGTTCATGGAGAAATAAGAAAAAATATCAGTATATTTAGCTTAAAAATGTGCCTTATCTGGAGCTATGATTCCTTCACTTGACTCCTTACCACACTTGGGCTAAAATTTGAATGTCTGACTACCTTATATTGTGTCTAAAATGTTGTGAAGGAATGACAAACAGTGTAGAAGCAGTTTGATCTGTGTCTACACTGTTGTTCAGGCATGTCAATACAAAATTTCTAGTAAATAGGATAAGCTTTCATTATTATATAACCTGTGCTCCTTTTTATGTTGTTCATGGTCTCTGAGAAGCATCAACATTACTGATCTGTTGACCCTTTTGACTTCCTCACAAGGTCCCAGGTTTGAATTCAGGAGGCAGAATTCAGCTCATGATTGTATTCTTTATATAGAGCCTTTCGGTATTACTTCATTCTCAGTGTGACTTAAATGATGTTGAAAGAGACGTAACACGTCAGATCATCATTATCATCAGAATGGTTTCTGATATTAAATTATGAGAACCAATACTGACAAAGGCATACTGGAGCCATTGTAGTACAGCTCTAGATAAGAGAAACATCATTTCCACTTCCATAGTACAACTGCTTCCAAACATTTTTTAACAAACCTCACCAATTCAGATAGTCAAGCATCCCATCAGAGTTGGTTTCATTTGGTAGGCAAATACCCTGGTCTTACATATATTAGTACCAATTCCTAAAGCCGTACAGGAAGAACTCTAGAATGTCATAGTCATAAGTTACTTTTTTGTTGTTTTTGCGCTAATAGTGTCAGCTATTTTATGGCATTGTCTTTTGGTGCAAAAATAGCAACAAATATTCTAGATTATTGCCAGTTATCTCCTTATTTGGATTACTGCAGCTATAATATTGAAACTATTAAAGTGCCATTACGAAAACATGCCTATTCAAATATACTGCAAATTTTATCACCAAAAAATGAAAATTTTCAGATAAAAAATTCCGATATTTTTCATGTTTCTGCTCAAAACATAAATTGTGGGTACTCATTAGAACCGCCTCGATGAGGCGGTTCTAACGAGTACCCACAATCTATGTTTTTGAGCAGAAATAAGAAATATAATGTATACCCCCGTAAACCCCAGTTTTACTATCAAAAAGTGGGGTTTAAGGGGGTCAAAATTATATAGGCGTGTTTTAGTGATGCCAATCACAACAGCTTTAGATGTATTAGAAAAACTAAGGTTTGACATTGCATGTAAATAAGGTTTGACATTTTATAGGAATTGTCTAATAGACAGTTCAAATGAAATTTCAAACCTTATTTTGCTCCTAAAAAAATTAAAGAAAAAAAATCAGAATGCCATTTGCTACAAATTTGCATGACACTTTAAGGGGACTGGTTACACTGGATAGATTCTCTGCCATTTTACGGGGGAGGGATGGGAGGGGCAACTTTTGTGACTTCCTGTTTGGTTTCCTGCACATGAAGCCCCTTCAGAAAAAGGGTCTACTCTAAATGGAAAGAAGTTAATCCTAAATGTGAGCATTTTGTCTCCTTTTGGAATGGACCTTTTTTCATAAGGGAGGGAAAAACCATTTTGACAAAGTTGTCTCCACTGAAAGTGTTTTCAGTCCCCATAAGGGTTAACAACAGTGTTTATTGGTGGTATTTCTGTTTGCAGGTTACTATGAGTTGGGACGCCCATGTAAAGAGTCTTATGGCAGGGCCTGAAATGAGACAGGCAGGCCTCTTTGGTCAGGATGGACATCCTTGGGCAAAGTCAGGCGGCTTCAGTCCGTCACAATCAGAAGTTCTCCATCTCCGCAAGTTGGTCAACGGTGACTATGCAGGAGAATCAATTACAGTGGGTGGAGTTAAATACATGTTCCGGAGTCCCGCTGATGACGGGATGATAACGATTCTGTCGTTAGGCACAGAAGAGAAATTTGCATGTACTGTATGTGAAACTGGGCGGGGCTTAATAATAGGCGTGGCCTTAGCTGCAGCTGCTGGTGCATCAAGAGAATACTTGGACAAATATAAGAACTATTTAAAAGGAATAGGTTATTAGTCATTAATTGATAATTACAGTGCCCGAGAAGATTGTACTCATAGCTCTAAGGCATAGCACTCTGGGTTAAATTTCCAGCAGATGATATTTTGAAAGAGGATTTGACATTTCATGCAAAATGTCTCCAATGGAGAAAATTTGCATGAAATGTCAAATCCTGTTTTCTTGGAAAAATAAGAAAAATATCATCAATTTCTCATGTGCTGAATTTGCCCAGAGAGTGGTAAGCATTAATTAAGACAGTTTTTTCCAGCAAAAAAAATAGTGATTTTTTTCTTATTTTTCCAGCATGCATTGTGGTATAGTTCCAGATAAGAGGGGTGTCCACATTATTTTTTTTCTTATTTCTCCATGAAAACATTTTGGATACTCGTTTGAGCCACAAGTTTTTGTGCAGAAGTAAGAAAAAATATCAGCACTTTTTGGTTGAAAAAAAAAACAAAACACACACACACAAAAGCCAGCCTTTTTTGAAGCTGTGATTGTGAGAGAAGTGCCTTGCTGAGGTGCTACTAACAAGTACCTCCAAATTTTCATGGAGAAATAAGAAAAATATTCACATGGATTCCGCTCTTGTTTAGTGCTTGGTTGTACATTTTATGCATTGTCGTTTTGAATCAGGGAGATTACTACAGTTCTTAGCTCGCCTGTATGAAAGCTAAACAACATTGACGTTGTCGTAAGTTAAGGTTTTTAAAAGGCTATGTCTCCTGAACTTTTTGATGGAAGTAGTTCATACTTGCCCTTATGTTAAATACTGGCCTGAAGTTCTATGCTGTACGATCCCATCTTGCATGAATGACTTTGAGGTCAAGGTTATAGACTTAGAAAAAAATTATGTTAAAGTCTTTATTGAAAGTTTTTAGAGGCAAAGCGCAGTTCAGGCGAGCTATGCTGTCCTGTGGCAGCTCTTATTATAATATGAAAACTTAACAAACATTCACATTACAGTCATAGTTCTTGATAAGGTGCTTTTTTTTTTTTTTGTTTTAAACCAAAAATTCTGATATAGTTCCTATTTCTCAGCAAAAACATAAGTTGTGGTACTCATTAGAAGCGCCTTACTGAGTCATTTCTAATGAGTACCAACAACATATGTTTTTGTTGAGAAGTAAGAAAAATATTATGTGAATGGATACCCCTACCCCTATCTGGAGCTATGATTACAATTTGATAGTGTTGTAAACCTACCGCATACTCTCATTATCTACTGTGTACTCTCATCTGACCAAGAGAGAGTTTTTTCCCAGAAAATTTTATTAAGTGCAAAACTGAAGTTTATATTCGGAAGAAAAGGGAGAGAGAAAACTTGTCAGTTAAAAACTTTCTGTTGATTTTTCATGGTTTATTTTTCAAAATACTCATAGCTGATAGCTTGCTCAATGAATGTATGAGTTTGGACAAGTATAATGGTATCTCATATGCCAGATGTGCAGACACTTATCTGCCTGCCTGCATACCGCATTCTATTCAGGGCCTGCATATTTCATGCACACACTCTCAGAACTTTGTAGAATTTATGTTGTAAATTTTGTAGGTTTCATATTTCCTGCTAGAACAGTACAAGAATGATGCAGAGTGCCAGCAGAGCTCTAGATAAGACTGTTTTAAGATAAATACTGTAATAACCCTAAGTATTGGGACAGACAGGCCTTTGAAAACAGTGTACACCCAGATGAGATGCTGCAGAATGTAGTGTCTGATCAGGGTCTGCACTGTTTGCCATACATACAGCAATAGTTTAGACACATCAAGTAGTAGTAAAATGGACTATTTCAAATTTTAGGACAGGTATGGTAAAGTAGATAAGGTGTCCCAATACTTAGGGTAAATATGGTACTTTTTTTTTTTTTTTTTTGTTAAAAAATGTATTGAAGTTTATGAGTACCATGACACATTTTGTGGAGAAATAAGAAAAAACGGAAATCTGTTGAGATACTCATTAGCAGTGCTTCTAATAAGTGTACATGCACATCATATCATGTTACGTTTATGAAGAGAAGCAAGAAAAATACCAAAATATTTCGGTTGAAAAAAACAACAACAAAAAAAAAACAAAAAAAAAAAACAGACTTATCTAGAGCTATTTAACCTTAAACACCCTCTGGTCTAATTCATCAGACGACATATTGAAATCTTTTTTCTTATTTTTCCCAGAAAACTGGATTTGACATTTCATGCAATGGAGACAATTTGCATCAAATGTCAAATCCTATTTCCTGTGAAAAATGTGAAAAAATATTTCAAAATGTTGTCTGCTGAAAATTTTATCTGAGTGCTAAGTGTTAAGGAAACTGGATACACTTGGTGGCTTTTCCAACATTTTATTCAAGGGAGACAACTCTGTGACTTTATGTTTGCTTGGCTGCACATAAGTCTCCTGAATTTCTTCCCTTTTGTAGTGGGCTCCTTTTCAGAAGGGAGATAAAACAATTTCAATAATAGTGCCTCCCCCGAAAGTGTATCATGTCCCCTTAACCCTTAAAATGCCAAACACAACAGTTGTCGTCTGCTTTGTCTTCTGCCGGTTACTTTAAAAGTCATTGTTGCAAGCAGTGTGGACCCCGAGCAGTCTGATCTCGGTCCACACTGTTTGCCTATATGCAAAAAGTATGTTTGAAAAGTTTGCAAGAAGATGCAGCAGACAACAGATGACATTTTCAGATGTAGTTTTTCTTGGCATCTTAAGGGTTAATTTGTTGTCATCTTGCAACAAAACATCTTGCGGGTACACATTGGAATTGCTTCAGTGAGGGTACCAGCTATATATGTTTAGTATCTATCTGAATATTCCCTTGGACCTACGACAAGGTGGCTATGTCACATGGTTTTTTGGAATGGTGCACACTTTTTTGAATGCTTAATTTAAGGTAAGGAAATTGCCTTTTCTCAGGTTATATCCAACCAATTTTCATTAAAAAAAAAGTGCATGGCATATGCGATTATGAGGACTTTTCATTAGCATACAGCTTGTTTGAATCTTGTGTGCAGTATTTGCAAACATTCAAAGCAAATGTAAGTGTGAACACTTCCAACATTTCCGTAACGAAAATTACATTTGCTTCAAATGTTTGCAAATACTGCATGCAGAACATGAATACCCTGTATGTTTATGAATAGTGCTCCTATTTGAATATGCGATGCACATTGTTTTATGAAAATCAGTTGGGATATAACCTGAGAAAAGTTCAGTTGAGCGATTTTAATGTTAAAAACAGTGCATTTGTCCAAAAAAATACATGACATAGCCACCTTGTATGAAAGTCAGTTTGTTTTTGTTATTCACATTTAACCCTTGTCCTGCTGAACCCGGATATACCCTGCCTTTGCTAACAGTGTAGATCCAGATCACTGTTTGCCATTCAGTATGTGAATTTATATCAATAATTTGAATCAAGTTATCTGAGTGGCTGAAAATTAGCAGTGGGCATGGCATCTTTATTCAACAGGACAAGGGTTAGTGTACACTGACCCAAATATGAAGTGCAACATTACTAAATAGCAAAGGAAATGAAGACTACTTTATGATTGTAAAACATCCATGTGTAAAGGTGCATGTAAATCAACAGTTGAAGGTATATTTGAATTATTTATTTCCTCAATATAAATTTGGATGCTAGAACTTGTGACCCAATACATATGGATAGTTTTTTTATTTCTAACAGAAAAAATAGGATAGTTATCTTTCTTTGTAGTTTGAAGTGTTGCATTTCTGTTTTAGGTCAGTATATATTAAGGCATATAAGAAAAGATACATTGAACATGTGCGCTCAGCACACAGCAAAGATATACAGCCCTCCTAGCGAAACCTATAAAACCTATAATAACCTATAATTTTGTGTCAAACCTATAAAACCTTTATTTTGTTCATAAAACCTATAAAAAGCTAGTATTTTCATGAAAAAAACCTATATTTTTCACTTTTTGAACCTTCTCGCGACTCAACCCTAACTTTT
Organism: Anodontia alba; assembly: GCA_964016985.1. Taxonomy (NCBI): domain Eukaryota; kingdom Metazoa; phylum Mollusca; class Bivalvia; order Lucinida; family Lucinidae; genus Anodontia; species Anodontia alba. The sequence continues at coordinate 53,542,004 of OZ024831.1, forward strand.
CTTCAAAATGCCCTACTATTTTTACTTTTTAGTCCCAAAAAAGTGATGAAAACTGTCAAGAAATTGTATTTTTTTCCTTGCTCGCTTCGCTCGCTCGGACTATGTAAAATTCAGATCAACTTTATCTGAATAATTGTGGTGCAAAAATTCATCAAATATTTTTTCTTCAGTTTTAAATCTCTATGTGAGTTTGGAAGAACCTTTTTTTAACCTATATTTTTTATTGAAAAACCTGTAAATAACCTACATTTTGAGTAAGAAGAACCTACATAAAAACCTATATTTTCAAAGTGGGCCACTAGGAGGCCTGGATATAGATTAAGATCAGCCTGCACTAGTGCATGTGTGCACAGCAAAGATTTAGATTTAGATCAGCCTGTCCATTTGCGTAGTCTGATCAGCATCTTCACGGAGTTTCTTCATGAAGTCAAAGAATACTCTAATCAGACTGCATTTTTGTGCACACATATCAGAAAGTATGTTTTAGCATATTGTGGGTGCTTCTTTGAATTGCTTGACTAAGATATGTTTTTGTGGGTTTAGACTTTCCTCACTGAAGCAGTTCTGAGAGTCGGTGGCTCAGTTGGATGCGCCGTCCGACTGGAGACCAGGAGGTCGCGGGTTCAACCCCCGCTGAGGTCGGCAACATTCTTTCGTGGAGATTGGTCATGAAATATTTTCTACGGTCATTCTCTCCCTTCCGCTGATTCAAGAAGGGCAGTTGTCAGTTTCTGGCGAAAGAATGTGCAACAATACTGGTTAACCGCTTAGAGGACTAAGCCTGCCCAGTAAATGTGTGGTTAAGTGAACTGACCGCCCTCGACATGACCCCATTGGGTTGACTGGGCCGTAAAACCTCAACACAAACAAGTTCTGAGAGTACCAACGATAGATTTTTATGGTTAAGTAAGAAAATTATTGACTCTTTCTGCTGGAAAAAGTGCCTTATCTAGAGATATGGTAAATTTTTTCCTTGTTATGGCACTTCACCTACATCATGGGAAAATCCTTATGGTAAAAGCTTTAAAAAGTTCAAATAGGCAAATATGTTACATAATTGTTCTCATTAAAATTTTACAAATCATGATTTGGTCGAAATGATACTTTGAAATTGTAAGGCATATCAGCTCTTAACCCTTTCATCCCTGAGTTTCTGAAGTGGACTCTTCCATCTTTGAATCTAGTCAGAACCATTGTTCCAAATAGGAGTCTAAGTCAAAAATCAAAATAGAATTATAAACAGTGTGGATCCAGATGAGACGGCTCATTATTAGCAGTCTCCTCTGGGTCTACACTTTTTGCATAGGTATCTGTACTGGTCTAAAGGATTGAAGGGGTTAGAGCACCATTCAAAATTGTAGCAGACAACATTCTGTATTTGTCTTTATAAAGCTTGACATTTCATATGAATCATATGCTAGGCAAACAATTCACATGAAATGTCAAGCCTTATTTTCTCTCTCAAAAAAAAATTAGAATGTCGTCTTCTGCTGGTGTTCATTTTTGTGCTAGTTTTGTTTTTGTTTTTTGTTTTTTTTTCTCGCTGAAATTTACTTACATGGAGCCAGACTGATATAATTAGTCAGCCACCAAAGTGTAGGTGGACACTCCAACTGACCTCCAGTCCGTCTAAAATCATGTCTGGGGCATCTCTTGTATTGTATGGCATAGGCAGATCATATTTGGTGTTTGTATGTACATCTATTGAAGATGATATGTCACAATTCAAAAGAAGGCCACTGCAACCTATATTTAGATCTGTGACCTACTTTGATAAGATCATACAAAAAAACTTGTCTGGTGTGTAGCTTGTGTACTGTACGATTAAGGCTTATCAAATTTGGTATGTAGGTATGTCCATTAGAGATGGTATTTTACACACCAATAGTCACTTGGACCTATCTTTTGACCAGATATACTTCCTACAAAACTTGTCTAGTGCATATGTTGAAGGAGATGTGTTACATATCAAAAGTAGGTCAGTGTGACCGGTTTTTTTGCCTCAAATTATTTGATACAAAAAAGAACAAAGAAAAAAAGAAAACAAAAAACTGGCCGGTGCATATCTCTTGTACTGTATGAGTCTATGACCTACCAAATTTTGTGTGTGACATCTATTGAAGATGGTTTGTCACTCACCAAACCAAGAGTAAGTCACTGAGAAATACATTTTGACCTCTGTATTGTGCAAAACTTGTTTAATGCATCCATCGAAGTTTGCATATCCAAAGTTGTCACGGTGGCCTATTTTTTTTTATTTTTTTTTTATTTACCTCTGTAAACTTGATTAAAAAAAAAATCTAGTGCACATCTTGTACTGTATGACTTACCAAATTTAGTGAGTACATCTGTTGGAGATGGTTTATCACACTCCAAGAGTAGGAGACCGAGATCTACATTTTGACTCTGATCTACTTTATACAAAAAAAAAAAAAAAAAAAAGACTGTCTTGTGCATATCTCCTGCACTGTATAGTCTAGGCTTAGCAAATTTTATGTATATGTACATCTACAAAAAACAGTGTACACAGGTCATTGTGACATTGATCAGTAAACAAACAAAAAAAATAATCTGGTGCTTGTCTCCTGCACTGGATGACCTAGGTGTACCAAATTTGATGTATAGCTAGAGCTGCTAGAAAGACAATAAGTCACTTACCAAAAGTAGACAGTCACCTGTATTTTGACCTTTGACCTACTTATACAAAAATCTTGTCTGAAGCATATCTAGTTGTAAAGTATAGCCAAGGCATACCAAATTTTGTAAATGGGTACATAATTATGTCACCTTCCAAATGTAGGTAACTGAAATCTTTATTTTGACCTGACCTATGTTATACAATTAAACTTAGCTGGTGGATATCTCATGTACTATATCATATGGTCTAGGCTGAACAAATTTGATTATGGTTTACTTCATCTGAAAACAGTGTGTTGTGCACCAAAAAGTAGGTTACTGTAACCTATCTGTATGTGTTGACCATTGATCTACTTTGGACATATAGAGATTTGCCCAAATTTAGGTACATCATTCATCTGGTGAGGGACTGGGATTGAATCACAAGACATTGCTTTGTTGAAATACTGGTATTTTTCACACACTAAGGCTGGCTAATCAGAGCTGAAAAGATTATCAGTCCTGCCATTATGATCGATAATCGATCAGTAGTAACGGAAGATTTGGTCATAATTTTACCTGTCTGAGCACAACTCTTACCATATATTATACTTAATGTATGTATTCAGTCAGACAGGCCTGAGCAAACAGTTAGGCCCAGCTGAGATGCCGCAAACGCGACATCTCATCAGGGTCTACACTGTTTGCCACTCATCCAGCTATTTTAGTCTAGACACAACAGTAGGTATAAATTGTACTTGTTGGAATATTAGATAAAGTATGGTAAGGAGTTGAGGTGTCTGAATACTAAGGGTAAATACGGTAAAGTAACAGACACAGAAATCAAATGATCGATTATTAGCAAATCTGTTACGATAATCATTTTTGTGGAATTTATCGATCAATTAATCGATTATCCGATTAATTGCACCAGCATTATCACATACATACATAGCTCCAGATAAGGTGCTTTTTTTTGTCAACTAAAATGTAGTGATATTTTTCTTACTTCTTTCTTAAAATATTTGGGTACTCATAAGAAGCACCTTGCAGGGTGACCACAACATATATTTTCGTGGAGAAATAAGAAGGATATTAGGATACCAGCTATCTGGAGCTATGTAATGGTCAGAAAACAGTCATTTCTAAAATAAAAGTTTTTGCAGGTAACTGGTTCATAAGATGTATTAACAGTAATAAAGAATGTCTTGGCTAAGGTTTTCTGCTCTTCTTTGTTGCCCTACGTACTGTGTCTGAAATTGTAGAAAATACCTCTAGGTGAAGGAGTACCCAGATAGGTCTTTTCTTCTTGCTACACAAAACAAACATGTTATTTGTACTCCTACATAGTGAAAGTAGAAGAATCTTATATGTGTGTTCAATGTGTGTGGTAAAATCTGTTCCAGGGATCACTGTCTGGCATCACGAGCCTTATGATGCCAAACAGTGACCCAAGAGATTAATTTTTCTGTAGGTACCAAACACCCATGATAGATTCTTTTATTTCATCAGTTTTTGACAGTTATCTGTCTGCAACACATCCATAATTTAGTAAATCTCAATGGATTTTCACCAAATTTGATATGTACATTGATATTTTTGAGATATGATTTGGGATTCCTCTTTGACAGATTTCATTAATTTTTTACAGAGTTATCTGCCCTCGACATGATAATGGCGGGGTATTATTGTAAGAGACCAGTGCTTCATAATCTTAACATGTTAATTAAGAATTGATGAAGAATGGTAGAAAGGGCATGTAGTGTTACCTCTGTCCATACAACTCTCACTTTTTTTATTATGTACTTATCTCCCCTGATGTCAGAGGTGTACCTTTTGGTTAACCTTTATGAAAAACCCATCCATAATGCCATTAGACATTTTCTTGTTAGCTCACCTGAGCAAAAGCTCAGGGTGAGCTATTGTCATCACCCTATGTCCGTCGTCGTTCGTCGTCAACAATTAGTTTGTTAACACTCTAGAGGTCACAGTTTTGACCCAATCTTGATGAAACTTGGTCAGATTGTTTGCCTCTATGAAATCTAGGTCAAGTTCGATACTGGGTTACTTGGGGTCAAAAACTAGGTCACCAGGTCAAATCAAAGGAAAAACTTTTTAACACTCTACAGGTCATAGTTTTGACCCAACCTTGATGAAACTTGCTCAAAATGTTTGCCTCCATTAAATCTAGGTCAAGTTCGAAACTGGGTCACTTGGGGTCAAAAACTAGGTCACGGGGCCAGATCTGCAGAAAACATTGTTAACACTCTAGCGGTCACATTTTTGAAGCAATCATCATGAATCTTGCTCAATATATTTGTCTTGATGATTTCTAGGTCAAGTTCGAAACTGGGTCACCTGGGGTCAAAAACTAGGTCACCTGGCCAGATCAGCAGAAAACCTTGTTAACACTCTAGCGGTCACATTTTTGAAGCAATCATCATGAATCTTGCTCAATATGTTTGTCTTGATGATGTCTAGGTCAAGTTCGAAACTGGGTCACTTGGGGTCAAAAACTAGGTCACCAGGCCATATCAGCAGAAAACCTTGTTAACACTCTAGCGGTCACATTTTTGAAGCAATCATCATGAATCTTGCTCATTATGTTTGTCTTGATGAATTCTAGGTCAAGTTTGAAACTGGGTCACCTGGGGTCAAAAACTAGGTCACCTGGCCAGATCAGCAGAAAACCTTGTTAACACTCTAGCAGTCACATTTTTGAAGCAATCATCATGAATCTTGCTCAATATGTTTGTCTTGATGATTTCTAGGTCAAGTTCGAAACTGGGTCACTTGGGGTCAAAAACTAGGTCACCTGGCCAGATCAGCAGAAAACCTTGTTAACACTCTCTTGCAGTCACATTTTTGAAGCAATCATCATGAATCTTGCTCAATATATTTGTCTTGATGATTTCTAGGTCAAGTTCGAAACTGGGTCACTTGGAGTCAAAAACTAGGTCACCGGGCCAAATCAGCAGAAAACCTTGTTAACACTCTAGCGGTCACATTTTTGAAGCAATAATCATGAATCTTGCTCAAAATGTTTGTCTTGTTGATTTCTAGGTCAAGTTCGAAACTGGGTCACGTGGTGTCAAAAACTAGGTCACCAGGCCAAACCAGCAGAAAACCTTGTTAACACTCTAGCAGTCACATTTTTGAAGCAATTATCATGAATCTTGCTCAAAATGTTTGTCTTGATGAGTTCTAGGATGTTTGAAACTGGGTCACTTGGGGTCAAAAACTAGGTCACAGGGCCAAATCAGCAGAAAACCTTGTTAACACTCTAGCGGTCAAATTTTTGAAACAGTCATCATGAATCTGGGTCAAAATGTTTGTCTTTATGATTTCTAGGTCAGGGTTCGAAATTGGAACACCTGGGGTCAAAAACTAGGTCACCTGGCCAAATTAGCGTAAAATCTTGTTATCACTCTAGTGGTCACATTTTTCAAGCAATCATCATGAATCTTGCACAAAATGTTTGTCTTGATGAGTTCTAGGTTAAGGTCGAAACTGGGTCACTTGGTATCAAAAACTAGGTCGTCGGGCCAAATCAGCAGAAAATTTTGTTATAATCATTTTGAACTTTGATCAGAATGTTTGCCTTGATCAGTTCTAGATCAGGCTCTCAAAGTGCTATGTTGCTCAGGTGAGCGTTACAGGGCCATCATGGCCCTCTTGTTTTTATTAATTTCATCAAGAAATAAAGGGAATTTTTCCACCAATTAGAAAGCAGGAAAACATATAATTGTAAATAAAAATTAATTATTATTGCCTTTGCTTTATTGTAGTGCCTATATCAAAGAGAATCACAAAAAAATTATATAGTCGACTAGGGACTGGAGCCAGTCTAGGTTGGGATTTAACCCTCGTCATGCTGAATAAATTAAAATGCCATGTCCACTTCTAATTTTCAACTAGTCAGATTACTTGGTCCAGGTTGCTGATAAAAATTCACTTAATGACAAACAGTGCCAGCTCAGTTGGCTTTTTGAGAAGCCAACTGATCTGGATCTACACTGTTTGCAAAGGATGGATTCATCTGGGTCCAGTAGGACCAGGTTAAGGGTAAAAATTACAGTAAATGCAATACTGGATTTTGCCAAACAAACATTTCAAAGTGTCGATCACAGAGCAGAAGACATTCTGAATTATTTTTTCAATTTTCAGAGAAAATAAGACTTGACATTCCATGTGAATCTGCGGGCCTTACTTTCTCTAAAAAATGATAAAAAAGAGAATGTTGTCTGCTACAATATCGCATGGCACTTTGGCTTAAGCAATATGTATTTTAAGGGTTCAGTCGTTGTGGGCATGTTTGCGAAGGAATTCTCTTTTCTCTGCTGTGGTTCGTATTTAAAGTCTATATGTATGTATGTGTGTTCCGAAAGATTTAAGACTGCTACTGCTTTGATATACCCTCTATAACGATTTGATTTATTTTTTATGAATTTAGCCAAATGTAGGCTGAATGAACTCACCCCACACTATATATGGGAAGAGTCGAATTTCAATCGATTTTCAATGTGACTTAGGTGACTAAACTATTTGCAAACAGTGGAAACATTGTTGCGTCTGATCTGGGTCTGCACTGCCTGTCTGTTATCCTTTTGTGGGTCTTCAGACTAAAATGGGTTAACGAGGTATTAACTTTATGTATTTCACGCTTTTAACCATATATAATCTGATGGGTGGGTAAAACCAAATTGCTCTATGGAAGAGACATCTGAAGTTAGTTTGAACCCTGCTCGTATTTCTCTCTATATTCTATACATCTTTCATCCATGACAACAATATGAATGAACTCTTTACAGTAACTACAAGAAAGTTTTAGTCACTCACTTTTGTGAAGACCTTTTCACAGTCAGTAGATGCATGAAACTTTAAGATAGAGGGAACTATATACTTCTGCCCGAAGGTCTATCGGAACTCGAATGTAGCTCTGACTTCAGGTCGCCATTGAGCTTTGCTTCTTTGCAATGTTTGTGATTATGTTGCTTTCAGCATAATGTTTGTGATTGCATATGCTGTTTTACTGTGCTCTTTGACTGATTAGGTACACTGTAAAAAAATCCCATAACGGTAAATACTGGTAAATTTCACGGGCCTCTGTAGATTATTACAGTAATAATTACGCATGGCAGGGCAGTGTATAGACTGGCTGCAGTCTCTAGTGATAAAATAATTTTTCTTATAATCTGTTGAATAATCCACTAAAATAAAAGCAAAGTAATATCATGACTGTAGAGGCTAGTCACTAGTGACCAGCCTTTGTAGTCATATTTTTTTGGTTTTATCTTAGTGGATTATCAAACAGGATTATGAAAAAAAATTAGTCACTGGAGACTGGAGCCAGTCTAGGTAGTGCAGGGCAACGCAGGTAACTTATAGGACATAGTAGGTATGTGAGCTACCGCACCGTATCTTAAGCTTCCACATCCTTACCCCATCTTAAGAGGTAATTCCTGCAAAAGTTCTACCCTCCCCTCGGGGGTGGTCGGGTGGTGCGAAGGTGTCATGTATCTTGTGTCACCGGGGCGTCCAACTGATATTGGCTTACAGTTGGGCAAGGCCTGCTATCCTTGTAGTAGGTAAAGGTAGAGTTTTTATTTCTTCTGTTTCTTCTCTTTCATTCCTGTTCCTCTTTCTTCCCTGTTCCTCTCTTTCATCTCTTCTACTATCTCTTCTATCTCTTTTCTCCCTTTCTCTGGGAGGCGACACAAAATGACCCACAAGGATTGACGTGTCGTGTCGTTAAACCCCAACACAAATCTACCCTCCCCCCCCCCCGCCCCCCCCCCCCCCCCCCGCGCCCTCCACCCCACCACCCCCACTTCGCCACACCGTAAAAATATACGGTAATGGCGCTTGCAGCCAGTTGCCAGTATTTACCGTAAAATCTACGGGAAATTTGTACAGTGTATATGTATAGAGGATCCCTCCGCAGGCCGAACACACATTTGAGATGCGCAACGCACGATAAAGACCCTCATACAATTCGCGGACAACGTAGGTCCAGATCAGCATACGCATCCGTGCAGTCTGATCTGAGCATTCTCTGAAATTACGCTTTTTTGTTTGAAATCTCTGTTTGTTCCTCGTCTGTTTTTCTTTGACTGTCTTAGCAGGGATATGGCCTTGCTAGATAAATTAATCACCATCTAATGTTAGAATTACATTGAAATTTATTATAAAAGATCTTTTTTTTTTTTTTTTTTTTTTTTTTTTTTTCATGACGTCTTATCTGGTTACTTATGTGTTTTGCTCGTAAATCTTCACTCGCAGCATACAATGGGAAAAGAAAAAAAAAAAGATGATAAAAAGCATGCTGTTATGAAATTCTCTTTCCCTCTCTCCTCTTTTACTCTATCCCAGCGGCCACATGGCGCTGATACAACGTCGCATTAACATCGATGCATCAATGTTAATACGACGTGTATAAACGTCACGTGCCCGCTGGGTGTGGTTAACATATTTTAATTCACTTTTGAATTATAAATTCAAATGCGTGAAGACACTCATATTCGTTTTTGTATTTTATACGGTACAGGGGATACAACACAACGATTATTTTAAATATATTACACAAAGTTGCCTCCCTTGCACCATACACACAAACGACAACCCGTGTACTATTTATTCTGTCCGGAATCATACGAGGAGGGCTGTTATATGTCAAAATAAGTACAAGTCAAGCTTGTTTTTTGCTTCCGAAATAAACAAATCGCGGGAAAAGAATGGAAACAGACGGGAAATTTTCTCCCAGGTCAATAAAACCTCGTATAACTCAGAGCGTTGCAGAATGAATTAAAAAAAAAAAAAAAAGAAAGAAAAAAAAAAACGTACAGCCCAGGACCCTCGGTTTACCGTTCGGATGCTTTACCGACCGAGCTATCCAATGGTGTAGATGTGCTGATAATATGGAAATAGCTATTGTAGTTCTTGGAAATTTTGTTTCAGAAACTGACTTTGTCGTTGAATAAATCGAATAATATAGTTAGACTTGTAACACACCGGGATCACAGTAACCGAACTCACTGTATCCGCCAACCAATACTTAAAAAATCTTCTCCAGAACCAAGAAAACTTTGAGGCTGAATCTTGGCATATTGTATTGGAGACTCACGGTCTGCCAGATTTATTCAAATGATGGTCTTAGCATGACCTTTGACCTTTTTACTTTTGTATGGGGAAACAGTTGAAAAAAATCATTTTCTCAAACTATATTAAAGACATATGTCTGAAATTTACGAAAAATATATGATTAAAGTAGGAAAACCTTTTAGTTACAATCAAAATTGTGTCCCTGGGCTATATACATATACTGAAAGAAAAAAGAAACGCAGGGTAAATTTTATTCCTAAATTTCATTCAAGTTTGAAAAAGTTTGTTAAATATTTTACTATGATTACAAAACGGTACATGTATGGAACAAAAGTTCCAAATTTCATTGGTTTGTGATCAACAAGTCTCGAGTTATTGAAGTTCATTGGTAGCTACCCCCCAAATCTTGAAATCAAAATCAAACTGAAAATCAATATTGGGTGTGCGCCCCCCCCCCCCCCCCCCTCTCCCCTTGCTGCCGTTGCTGCCCTAATTCTCCTTTGGATAGAGTTAACCAAAGCATTGACAGTTCGCATCGGGATGTTATTCCATTCATCGGTCAACGCATTCCTTAGTTGTGCGAGAGTTGCTGGGGGGTTTTGGCGCTTCCTAACCCTTCTGTCCAGCTCATCCCACATGTGCTCTATTGGGGTCAAATCTGGACTGTACAGTGGCCATGCTAGTGGTGCGATGTTATTGTTTGCCAGGAAATCCTGACAAACTCGGGCAACATGTGGTCGGGCATTGTCCCGCTGCAGAATCAGATTACTTTGTTGCACACGCGGGACTGCAACAGGACGCAAGATCTCATCCCTATACCTTACTGCGGTCATATTGCCCGCAACAATAATCAACTGTGATTTTATCCCGTGAGCAATGCCTCCCCAGACCATATCGGAGCCACCCCCAAACCGATCCCGTTCGACAACACAGGCGTCGGCAAAGCGTTCTCCGCGACGTCGGTACACACGACATCGACCATCTGCGCGATAGAGAGTGAACCGAGACTCGTCCGTAAAAAGAACTCGTCTCCACTGCCTCATCGGAAATAGCCTGGGCGCATGCGCCGTCAACCACGCCATACGACGCAACCTACGTGCCTGGGTCAGAGGCAGACCAACGTATGGACGACGAGCTCGAAGACCAATCTCACGCAATCGACTTCCAACAGTCTTCGGAGAAATTTGTCGATTATGCGTACCTACTGTATTAAGGGCAGTTTCGGTAGCAGTGAGATGACGATTCCGCAAATGTGCCAGACGGATTGTCCTGTCTTGACGTCGCGACGTCACGCGTGGACCCCCAGACCGCGGTCGGTCTGCTAAATGCCCTGTCTCCCTTAAACGTCTAACAAGACGTTCAATTGTTGAGACGTTAACCCCAAAATGATGGCAACTTGCTGTTGCCTCTGACCCTGCATCAGCAACGCAATTGCCCTACCCCTCTGAACATCAGTCAATCGTACCATGATTGAAAAAAAGTAAAAATGAAAAGAAAAATCGGTAAAAGAATCGAAGAGCGTTGTGTATCGTTGAAGTGCACCAAATGGTGTGAGGAAATCTTGTGCTGAAGGTTTAAACATGCTTGTTTTGCACGAAATTTTGGCTTTCCGTATTGTCCGTGCAATGCACTGTGTAGTGCACGGTTGAATGATTTCACACACTGGGTAGATAGCACATCGACCAAAGACTCGTATACCCGCGGTTCACATTCACAAGACAATCTGTAAAAGTGTATGGCTATATTAAACACCGTAAAAAATGGTTAAACTAAGAAGGAAAAAAGTCTACCCTGCGTTTCTTTTTCCTTTCAGTATATATATATATATATAATCATGTAATCTTTAAATGTCGTCTCTCAAAACGCTTGACCAGTTTTCGCCAGATTTCACGAGATCTTCTGTCAAGGGTATATTGACAATTTGTTCAAATGATTCCACACCATTGAAGAAGATGACCGCCATGACATATATGGTTAAAAATGACATTCAAAAATCTTAGTCTCCAGAACCAAGAAAACTTTTAGGCTGAATCTTCATATATAGCATCAGGGACTTAAGGTCTACCAAGTTTGTTCAGATGTGATCCTAGGGTGACCTTTGCTTTTTTACGGCAATGTCGAACTTGCATCCCCACATACAAAATGTTGAAAAATTATTTTCTGAAAATGTGTTGAAGACTAATGGCCGAAACTTTCAAAGTATGATTAAATAAGTAAAATGTTTTAGTTATAATATATATAAAAGCTCTCTCTCTCTCTCTCTCTCTCTCTCTCTCTCTCTCTATATATATATATATATATATATATATTACTAGAAAAGGACCCGCGTAAGCGTGGGTATTATATTAAATCTTGATTCATCGAACAAATTTCAATCTGAAAAAAAGTGTTCGAAGTTTATTATTTTTATTATTATTATTATTTTTATTATTTAAATTCTATCTCTATTTTACGTCACGATCTTTAAGTCATACCGCGACGATATCTTTATATGACAGGGAACTCAATATTCACCTTTAAGATGCTGCCTCACTAAAAAAATCCCGAGCCAGACACGACGTAATATTCCAACCAGCCACGTTATACCAGGCCGCCAAGCGAAAGACCAGCTACAGTAATATGTTTAAATTCTTTGCTATGGCTTGGCCGGGAATCGAGCACACAACCTCCCAAACGCAAGGCGGACATTTCTAGCAACTTAGCCCCTGCGCCGGTAGATTCTAGGTAATCGGCCTGCTGATTTCGGACGGTTTAACTCTTTCACTGCCATAGTCGATAATGGGCTTTTGCAAACAGCATAGATCCAGATGAGATGGCTCATAATGAGCCATCTCATCTGGATCTACGCTGTTTGACATTCAGTATTTCACCTTTGCACATAAACTTCTTTCCAAGCGATAGTTTGTTTTTAAAAAAAAAAAAGCAGACGACACATTTGGCGCCCAGTGGAGAGTCAAGTCAGCATGGGTAGCAGCCGTTTGATCACTCTTGCTGCGCACGATGGGTTGCTAAGGGTCCAATGTTTCTACGTGCGGACAGTGAAGACGGATCAGACTGGGCAGACGCGCAGTGACCTGCGCGTGATGCACAGGTCATTTTGTTGATTTTGCCATGCGACAGCTCATAGATGAAGAGTTGCCCCAAGGACCAATTACAGTCGACCCTCAATAGCTCGAACCCGATGGTGATCAAACTGGGTTCGGACCGACCCAGTGGTGTTTGGGATGGTTCGAAGAGTGAGGACGACGTAGCCTGCTTATAAAACAATAAAGTATTGTCTGTTTCCACACAAAAAACTAAAAATTTGAATAAAATTCGGGAAATTAAATATAAAATTTATCAATAAGAACAACATATATATATATATATATATATATATATATATATATATATATATATATATATATATATATATATATATATATATATATTGAACAAGATGACTGCCATGCCCATATATGGTAAAAAAAAAAAAAAAAAAAAAAAAAAAAACATTTAAAAATCTTCTTCCCCTTTCAGACTGAATAGGGCGCAAGGTAAACCAAGTCTCCTAGGATGACTTGACCTTTATACGGCATGGTCAAATTTCTGTCCTAGTTGCTCTGGCAATACGGCAAGAATGCTGCATGGCATCTTCAAACATGCAATAGCTACTGAGGTGAACGAATCGTGGTCCATGGGTCTCTTGTTTAGTTTCATCGGGAAAAGGATGTTTTTTATCACCAATCAGAGAACAGGAAAACAAAATGTAATTAAAATTAATTATTCAGGCATACGCACCCCCTGCCCCTGCCACACCCCCCCCCCCGCCCCCCCCCCCCCCCCCCCCCCCCCCCCCCCCCCCCCAGTGACTCGGTGGCGGGTCAGAAATTAGTAGGAAGTTCATGTGATCGGCATCTCGGTGATACGGGCAATCGAAAGTAACGCGTAATTTTTATTCTGATGTATACTGACAGGTAACAATCTTGTGTTTGCTTCCGGAATTACTATAACAAACTATTTTGGAGATGTAATAACATTGTACAATGTAGTTTTTTTTTTTTTTTTTTTTTTTTTTTTCATTTATGACACTGAACCAAGTACAATGGGCGAGACGATTTCCAGAAATTGTAGGAAACCCGAAGGCGGATTTGGGGGCTGGATAGCAACTGTAAATGCTATATAATTAATGAAGAAATCTTTATTAACATATTTTATATTATTCTTAGATTAATTTAACTATATTATCATCAAAATCGCGATAAAACGAAAATGTGTCTTCCAGCATGCACGAAATGCACAGATTCAGATTTGTCCCGCACATGCGCAAAGTCTCATCTGGGCATTTGCTCTCCATTGATACATTCTATAGTGTCCAATGGTTCTGTTAGCGGACAGCGAAAGCCCTGATCCGACTGCGCGCATATGCCCAAAGACAAGTTTTCGCATGGCAAATGACCCTTTTGTGCGGGAAGATTGCCCGAAAATATATATATATTAAAATAATAATAATGATAAATGAGCTGTGAAACCCATTTTAACTGGTGTAGAGTTTTTATGGCTAGCTCTTTCCGCCTCAGTCCGCCAAGTTCAAAAGATCCTTGTTTCCCTGCGCCATTTGACCAATATTTCCAAAAATATCCTTTTCATTTTCTTATACTGTTCTTGAATCCAGTAACCTAGATACGTTTGGTTGGATTTTTCAGTCATTTTAAAGGCAGATGACTTTCGTTAGGGCATTCCTGCACTCCAAGCCCCTTCTGTAAAAAGGATTTTCTCTAAACCGAACTCGAGAAATTTGTTTCCATTAATACTATTAGAGTAGATCCCTATTCAGACTAGAGGCAACAAAATTACGCTGAATCAATTCCCTTCACAAATGAGCCGGGGCACAGCATTTCCTACAATTTTTACATGTGTGCCCAGCAAAGACTTAGATCAGTCTGCGCATCCGCGCAGTCTGATCAGAGCCTTAGCTGTCCGTCTGAATACGCTTTGGATCCTTGGCTACCCACAGAATGCCATGCGAAGATTCAGATAAGACTGCGCGCATGCGCAGGCTGACCTGAATCTTCGCTGGGCGCACATGCAATGTTGTAGGAATGCTATGCCCCGGCTCAAACTGTAGTTTATAATCTTGTTTACTTTGTTTTATATTTTCAGAAATTCCTGCTTCGTAACCATCCGTATCATGAAACGAACGCCGTGGAGCTGTGTGAAATTCAGCTTAATGATAACGTACTGGAGGTGGGCTTCGGACCTGGGATAGGGTTGGAGGCAGCTTTTGAAAAAATCAAAGGTAGAGTCTACTTTATTTGAGCCGCAACTTGGGAAAACATACCTTCTTTCATGTATGCCAGACGAAGACTTAAATTAGCCAGCGCATCCACGCAGTCTGATCAGTCTTTACTGTCCGCATGAAGAAACTTTGCATCATAGGCTATCCAGCAATGCGCCCAGTGAAGATTCTGATCAGACTGCGCAAAATGCGCAGGCTGATATAAATCTTGTCGGGGCGCATATGTCCGAAAGTACTTTTCTGACGTTGAGGATCATTTTCAGCGGGCACATAAAGTTTTACAACGTCGCCTCAACGTCAATGTAACGTCATGACGTTATATCGACGTTGAGGCGACGTTGTTGAAACGCCAAGTGCCCGCTGGGTTGATATCTGAAACGATGTGTAACAACACTGGGAATTTTACACTTAATTACTTCACAGAGTAACCATTACCAGAAGAAATAGTTTATAATAATAATGAATGAACAATTATTCTTTCTCCTTGAGGTCATTTATAAAATGTTGCGGGACCAATGACTTGGGCCGGATAGCGAGGCTAATATATGTCGTCAAGGTCAATTGTATTCCATTTGGGTTCACACAGGACTGTGGAAATACCATGTCCGACTTTTCCAACTTGTCCCATTTCCCTTTGGACAAGTAAGACATTTCAATTTACTTGTCCTGGACAATGACTTCAAAGTTCTAGCTAAGAAGAGTATCCAGACTATGACATATACATTTCGCATTTCTCGAAGAAAACATAGGTTGCGGGTACACATTAAATGCGACTCGGCGAGACGTTTCTAATGAAAACTCACAACATATGTTTTCTTTAAGACACAGGAAAAATGTCAATTTTCGGGCAAGTAAATCTTGGTTGGACAATTGGATTTTGACCACTTCCATCAGCAGTCTTATCGGACTCCTAGCCTTCGCATAAGCCTAGAAAGTCTCAGCGTCGTTCATTTGTATATGTACCGTATTTAACGCTTAGCACTCTGGGTGAAATTTTAAGCAGACGGTCTTGTTATGAGCCACAACATGGGAAAATGTTTTTATTAGTGCCGGGGCACAGCATTATCTACAAGATTGCATGCGCGCCCAGTGAAGACTCAGATCAGCCAATGCATCCGTGCAGTCTGATCTGAGTCTTCTCAGGACACTCTGTGGGAAACAAAGGTTCAAACGCGTTTTCAGGCGAACAGCGATGACTCTGATATTTTGGGTTTTGAAGCAGTCTTGGATGGGCGTATATGTAATCTTGTAGGAAATACAATACCCCGGCTCGCATGAATTATTGTCTAGAAAATCTTAGAGTTTAATAGTGTTCCGGAAGCACTTTATGAAAGGTAATGGACTGGTCCAATGCTTTTTTACCATGGACTGCTCAACAGTATTATAACTAAGTATTAGCTTTCACAAAAAGCTTAGTCTACGCTTAGCACAAAAAGTGTGCTAAGCGTAGACCAAACTTTTTGTGAAAGCTGATACTTGTTTTAATAAGACAATATTTCCCTTTTAGATGGTAGTGGTTCAATTCATGGCGTCGATTTTTCTCCAAAGATGGTTAAAATGGCCAGCAAAAGACTTGGACTAAGGGACAAACGGAAACATGAAGCGGATACTGGCAAAATAGTACAGCACAAGTGTTCCGTTACCGAGATGCCTTTTGAAGCCAACATTTTCGACAGTGTGTTTCATTGCAACTGTTATTTTTACTGGCCAGACATGGACGCTGCAGTGAAAGAGCTGCACCGAGTCATGAAACCCGGTGCTAAGATTGTTACGACGATGAACTATGAAGAATCCCTAAGGGGCCAGATAAAGGGATTGATGAGATATGGGAATATTGATCCTGCTAGGTACATGGATTCGTTAAAAAGGAATGGTTTTGGGAACGTGAGGATGAAGAGTTTGCATCTCGGTATTAACAAACCACTTGAAGCGATCTTGGCAACAAAAAACACCTCATGACTTTCGGTAATATCGCGGTGTATTCTGACAATTCACACAAATGGCAAATACCTGCTACACACACGTGTGTGTGTGTGTGTGTTCACACATGTGTATATGCATGTATCAGTGCACCTGTGTGCATGTGCGTGTGGTAATAGTTTGAGTGCTATTTGTAATAATACGTTTTGAGATTTATAGGTCTTAAAACTGAAGGAAGATAATGTTGAATGCACACTGTTATTTCAGGTATAGGTGTTACCAAATAAAGATAACGTTGAATACACACTGTTATTTCATGAATACACACTGTTATTTCAGTTATAGGTGTTTAAAGATAAAGCTGAATACACACTGTTATTTCAGCTATAGGTGTTACCAAATAAAGATAACGTTGAATATACCATCACGAAAACATGCCTATATAATTTTGACCCCCTTAAGCCCCACTTTTATATAGTAAAACTGGGGTTTACAGGGGTGTACATTATTATTATTATTTCTATTCAAAAACATAGATTGTGGGTACTCGTTAGAACCGCCTCGCCGAGGCGGTTCTAACGACTACCCAGAATCTAAGTTTTAAGCAGAAATATGAAGAATATCAGATTTCTTTTTTCTGAAAATTTTCATTTTTTGGTGGTAAAATTTTCAGTATATTTGAATAGGCGTGTTTTCATCATGACTGTGATATCTGGTATAGGTCTTACCAAATAAAGATAACGTTGAACACACACTGGTATTTCAGGTATAGGTGTAACCAAATAAAGATAACGTTGAAAACACACACTGTTATTTCAGGTATAGATGTTACCAAATAAAGATAACGTTGAACACACACTGGTATTTCGGGTATAGGTGTTACCAAATAAAGATAACGTTAAACACACACTGGTATTTCAGGTATAGGTGTTACCAAATAAAGATAACGTTGAAAACACACACTGTTATTTTAGGTATAGATGTTACCAAATAAAGATAACGTTGAACACACACTGGTATTTCGGGTATAGGTGTTACCAAATAAAGATAACGTTAAACACACACTGGTATTTCGGGTATAGGTGTTACCAAATAAAGATAACGTTGAACACACACTGTTATTTCAGGTATAGGTGTTACCAAATAAAGATAACATTGAACACACACACTGTTATTTCAAATAAAGCATAGTAAATGTGAATTACCATATTAACTATTAATATACCCTGAGCATTTAGACACCTTATCTACTTACGAGTACCAAACTTTTCCTTAAATTTGAAATAGTCCCTTCTATTACCACTTGATGTGCCTAAAATAGTGCTGTATATATGGCAAACAGTGTAGACCCTGATCAGACGTCACGTTCTGCTGTGTCTGATTTGGGTCTCAAAGGCCTATCTGTCCCATTACTCAGGGCTATTACGGAATATCTTTAAACATAGTATTGCAAGGTGGCATATCTGTGTAGTAATATTTTCTGAATTTAAACTGAGTTCTAGCCTTCACACAAGAAAAGAATTTTTCTCTGCGTTATTTTCTTGTCTTGTGTTCTTGTTATTACAAAATAGGGATCCTGCGATGTGGAACAGGGTTCTGTTCAGTATTGCAAAGTGATAGCGAACGTTTTGCCCTGGATCTCTGTACCAAAATGACGAACGCCAACAGGAGCAGGGGTCCAGGGCATACATTCGCAAGTAACTTTCACCTCTGAACACAGCCCTGATGTATTCAGGACCACTTTACCAACCTGCACTGAAATGACCCACCAGTGCTGTCAGTGCTTTGATTTGGGTCAGTATATTAGGACAGATGTACACGTTTTGTCATTCAGCCGACATGTTTTAGATACATTACCGGTTAGACTAATTTTAATGCGTTTATGTCTGACATTCCATAAAAGGGACATTGACAAACTGTCTATAACCTGATCAGGCACCGCAAAACGCTGATCAGGGTCTACGCTCTATGCATTAAGTACAGGAATTTGTATGATATATGATAATTATGAGAACAACCCGTATACAGCAAACATTGGTTTAAACTGGAATCAGAGTAACAAATATTTACTTCCAAGGTTCGAACATATTTTTTATAACTGCCATAAACACAGGGTCGTAACTCAGCAATCGTTTGTACGCATTTCCTTAGATTGTTATGTGTAGTGGAAGGAATGCTGTGAAATAAAAAATCTTATACAGATATTCCGCCGAAATTCAAAGTTTCCAATATGATGTCGGATGAGAGAGATTTCTTCATGGTGTCTCCTTGGAAACATAGCCTTCGCTCACACTCAACATCGCCTTTCTCTCTACATAGTTGACATAGGCCTGTCGACAAAACGTGAATAATGGATAATGCTTTCTGGTCGTTTGCTGAAAAAGAAAACAACAAAAACAACAACAAAAAAATATTTTCCCGTTAAATACTTAACGTCAGTATAAAAGGCCTTAACCCTTGTCATGGTGAATAAACTGAGATGCCACGCCTATTTCTAATTGTCAGCCAATGAGTTCGCTTGATCCAGGTTGTTGATACAAAATCACATACTAAATGTCAACAATGCAGATCCATATCAGTTCAGCAAGGCATATCCGGGTTCAGCAGGATCAAGGTTAAATTTAGACGTCGTGAGTTAGAAATAATTTTCAGTTGATTATCAGATATGGAGTCCTGCATAGGTCCACACGAGGCGGCTTTTTCACCTCACAACTGTATTGCTTTTTTACTTCATATAAAAACATATGTTATGGGTACTTATTAGAAGCGCCTCGTCGAGGTGCTTCTAGTGAGTAACCACAACATATTTTCATGAGAATTAAGATAAAAATATTTATCTTGATATTCATTTATTCATGCCGATGCACTTCTAAAGAGAACCCACAACATGTTTTCACAAAACTAGTATTCGTGGATAAATAAGAATCGGTAGTTAAGTGTTTTACGCCCCTTTAAACATTATTACTGTCATATCGAAGACGATGGACGGGTGACAATGAAAGGCCTTGGCAATGAAGCGTTGTACATGCAGTCATTAACTCAGGGTGGCCACGCACTCTGGAAAACAGGGAAAACAGGGAAAATGGTGAAAAAAAATTCCCTGCAGGGAAAAATCAGGGAATTTGAAATTTTGCTGAAAATCAGGGAAAAATCAGGGAATTTCAAAAAATCTTATCTTTGTAAGGTCAAAATATTCAAATTTTATAGCTGCTCAGATGTGGCTACTGGTGGTTTCTTTCTGCCATATACTTAAAATACCTGCAGATCTAATCTTACTTAAAGGTGGAGTACTTGTTAGGTGGAGTACTTGTTTGCTGTATATTCTGTTTTTTCTTTTACTCATTCCGAAGTGGACATTTTGACTACCATGAAAGTAAATTAGCACATGAACATCATATTTTAGATAAATTTTCATTTAATTAAGAATTTTGTGATAGCATTGTGTATAAACATGTCACTTGACAGCATTTGAATCCGTATTTGACTTCTAAAAGTAGGGGCCATTGCGATAATATTAAGGTTTTTAATCAGGGAAAATCAAATCAAATCAGGGAAAAATCAGGGAATTTGATTGCTAAAAATGTGTGGCCACCCTGTTAACTGGCTTCCGCCTCCAGCGGGATGAGAACTTAGGACCCTGTGATCCGAACTTGGGAGCAGTAACAGATCAGCCACCCCATTACGAAAACACGCCTATTCAAATATATTGAAAATTTTACCACCAAAAAAAATGAAAATTTTCAGATAAAAATTCTGATATTTTTCATATTTCTGCTCAAAACATAGATTGTGGGTTCTCGTTAGAACCGCCTCGGCGAGGCGGTTCTAATGACTACCCACAATCTATGTTTTAAAGCAGAAACAAGGAAAATAATGTATACCCCTGTAAACCCCAGTTTTACTATATAAAAGTAAGGGTTTAAGGGGGTCAAAATTATATAGGTATGTTTTCGTGATGCGGAAGATTCTTGGAGAAATAAGAAAAGTATTTATCTGGATAATTATGCTTTTTTTTTTTTGTCCGGAGCTATGATTGGAACCACTTTTGGGTGCATCCGCGTACGGACGAAATTTTAACCTTAGTTCTGCTGAACTTGAATATGTCCTGTCTTTGCAAACAGTGTAGATCCAGATCAATTGGCTTCAGAAGAAGCCAACTGATCTGGAACTGCACTGTTTGCCTTTAAGCATGTATTTTTTTTAAACAATCTTTATCAAATAATTTGATGACTGAAAAATTCAGTAGGACAATGGTTAAGTGCCAGTGTTGCTGGTGTGCAGGAGTCACGCAAATGGTTATCGCTTCTTAATGCTAGTTCATTTTCTCCTGAATTTGCTGCATGCACATATGCCTATAAGGGCAAACGAACCTTAGGTTAAAGGTAAACGACCCAGATCCGGTGTAATACGGACGGGGATGTGAAAGTACGGACAGAGAGAGGGAAAATAAAGACAGCGTTATAAATACAGATACTCGTTGAGAAAGTATACGGACACCGTATTACTTTACATAATCCTGAAATGTAGACCAAATTCGGGTAGATACGGACAGAGCTAAACTTAATTCATGGAATCTGAATAATTCATATAACTTAACCCCGGGAACTACTGTTAAGATACTTTGATGGAACAAAGAAGTCGTTCGCAATGCTCAAAACAAATTTGCTTGTCGATTCAAAACCAGTCAAGAACATACCTGTCCGTATTTTCCTTGTTGTGCTAAAACGGTCGGTAAACTATGGACAGTTTACTTTTTACCCCATAACATAAGTGAATCTTAGCACTGTGAAAAAAATTACAAGGTAAAATAAAATATCGAAGCTATATTTACAACCCACATGGCACACGAATTGTCAGTATAAACTATCTTAAACTATTTGTTTTAAATTTTCCAGCTCACTGTTGTTTTCAGGCCAAAGAAAACACAGCTTGAGTGCCCCCGATGAAATGAAAATGGGTGCCCCCGATGAAACGAAAAATGAAACACCATTAAAAAGGGATGTATTTTTAAGTGAATAGCTGATTCTATATTAATATAAAATGCTCTTTCAAGAAGTAAGGGACTAGTTGCCGTCACACAAATGGACGACCAGTAATATGGATACGGATACATCTGTCCGTATTTATACCTCTTGTCCGTCTTTACCGGAATTGGCCCTAAAAGACAAACATGTCTATATAATTTTGACCCCCTTAAACCCCACTTTTATATCGTAAAACTGGGGTTTATAGAGGTATACACTATTCTTTTTTTCTTATTTCTGCTCAAGAACATAGATTATGGGTACTCGTTAGAGTCGCCTTGTTACGTCTCTTTCAACATTATTTGAGCCATATCGAGACAATGACATGTTATAATGAAAGGTTCTGTACAATGAAGAGGCGTACAGGCATTAGCTGAGCCCCCACGCCCTCCTCGGCGAAGAAAGAGGAAAGACCACCTCAAAAGGAGAATAAAACATGTATCAATAAAAGCTAATTAGTCTTTTATTAGTTTAATTAGAAGTGTGCGCATGGCATAAAGGGTTAAAATTGACCTACCAGAACCTTTAAGAACTAGTACTGCGGGTTCCGGACTGATACCCGTCATAGTGACAAGAGTGCCATTCTCTTTCAAGGTAGTAACGTCTATGGGCGGTTCGGAAACGGCTGATTTTTTAGCGTCCCTCGTTTTAGTTTCTAGTAGATCCCTGACAGTTTTGAATATATCTTCCAGCAGAGTATGATGAGAATCAAGCGGTTGATAAGGGGCAAGCGCCGAAATCTCTGTCTGTCCTAAGCTTTCCGATATCGCTGGCCTGGCTCCGGAAAAGAGTTAGTCGTCAATCGCGACTCGGAATCTAGATAAAAGTATCAACGTAAGAAAACGTACCTTCTGACATGTGCGCCCAACGAATACTCAGATCAGCCTGCGCATCCGCGCAGTCTGATCAGAGTATTTGTTGTCCGTATGAAGAAACTTTGCAGCCTTTGCTATCCAAAATGCGCCCGGTTATGATTCTGATCGGACTGCACGAATGCGCAGGCTGATCTGAATTATCGCTGGGCGAACATCCCAGAAGGTACGTTTTATGGCACTGTGGTTTATGTTTCCTTCTATTCCAGTCAAGTAGTAGAACCGACGTACTTACTTTTTAACAAAGGCATTCCATTCACAAACACAACAGAGTACATATATGTAAACATAGTCAGGAAATAATGTAGATTCAATTCGATAATGTCCTGTTTAAAGGAGATTGATACATTTTCGAGGGGAGTGGGGGTGGGGTGGGGGTGGAGGTGGGGTGGGGGTGGGGGGTTAATTCTGTCATTAATTCTGTCAAAATTGTTGTCCCCATTCTGACCAGGGGTCTACCCTATTAGGAAAGAATTTGCTCCATTCATGAGCAAATTCTTTTCTCTTAAAGTGGACCCCTTCTTCGAAGGGTCTAAAAGGGGAGCTTCTTTTTAGAGTAGACCACTTTATCTCTTTTTAAAAGGGACCTGTTGTGCGGGAACGCAACAAGGAAGTCTTAAAATTGTCTCCCATGTTAATCAAAGCACGGACAGCATTGATGGGTCGACTGTCTCTGAGTGTAGGCTGGGAACGGGGACCTTAAGACTGTTTCTTTCAACCCTTAACCCTATAATTTAGGCAAACAGTGTAGACCCTGATCAGATGTTGCGTTCTGATCTTGGTCTACACTGTTTTCCAAGGTTCCAAATGTCCCAGTCCAGGTTTTACAGATAACCCTCTGTCAACAACCTACTGACGTCACAGAGATACGCTCGTAATAATAGCGCGACTAAAAATAACCGTTACCGGGATTTCGTATAAGGCGCGGTTAATTTCATTTCTCAATGATAATCACGTGGACAACTACCTTGATGAAATTTTTGGCGTTTGCATACTGTGTTTCGATTGTAAACAATCGCTCCAAAAATTTCAGAAAAGCTTCCAAGTGTATCAAGTCCCCTGAAATTTATTGACCCATTACACAATCTAAATTCACACTCATTACAAATTCTTATAGAGATCCATATAATCGGAATGTCTGACGTCCGAGAAATATGTCGAACTTTTTCTGATGTCCAAGAAATATGTTGCACTTTATCTGATGCCTTCTTTTCAAATGAAATATCAATATAAAAGATTTATTTTAAGTATTTCAGAGGCCGTTACGATAGGCGCTTTAAGGGTTAAATATTGTTTGAA
The DNA here is from genome assembly GCA_964016985.1 of Anodontia alba. Taxonomy (NCBI): domain Eukaryota; kingdom Metazoa; phylum Mollusca; class Bivalvia; order Lucinida; family Lucinidae; genus Anodontia; species Anodontia alba. Next base: position 53,566,114 of record OZ024831.1, read on the forward strand.
GCCGCTGCTTCAACTGTTATTGTCAACATACCAGGTTATTCCGGATATTCTATGGTGGAGTTGTTTGATGGTCACTCAGTATTTCGAACGAACTGGGTTTGATCTTTTCCAGGCTTGTGACTGGCTACTAAGAGTTGACTGGCTGACTTTGGTACATGCATGAAGTCTTGTAGTGAGGATGATTGCTTGGGTTTTACGTCCTTTTCAATATTATTTAAGTAATATCGAGCCGATGGAGGGGTAATAGTGAACATCTCTGTGTAATGAAGAGTCATATAGTCTTGAGCTGAATTCCTCCTCCAGCGGGATTCGAACCCGGGGCCTCGTGATCCAAAATCAGGTGCGCTGACTACTTGACCACCTAGACGCTTCAAGATTTTCAGTAACCCTTTGGTTTGTTTGTACGTAGTATAATCCAACGTGCGGGATCATATGTCAAACAAAGCTGATGACCAATGGGTCATTGGAGTTACTGTGTGAATTTTCGTACAGCATAGAGCAATAAGTGACTAATTATTTGTATTTTATGAAACAGTCATTGATTTGGGCAAATATTTACAACATGAAAAAGTGACAAACAGTAATCTGAGTAATCTGAGTATTAGATCATATGCATATACATCCAAATTACATGCACGTGCATCCACATTACATGCATATTTTCAGACCACGTAGAAAAGGTCTGCAACATTTCGGACTGATTCGTTAAGAACGGGATGCGCACACAAGACACCCATAATATTATAGAACCAAACAACGACTTCTTTCACAATGTGAAAAAGTAGGGAAAATGATTTAAGTATTATATCCAAGCCATATGCACATTTAAAGAAGATCGGTTGCAAATACCGGGAGGCATTGCGCATACAAGAAGCCTACTATCAGACAGCGTAACTATGGAGACGTTGACCCAGTCAGCATTCTACGTAAATCTATATCGGGCCGTCATCGGCCCGTCAGGGTAGCTGACGGGCCGATGACGGCCCGATGTAGATTTAGGTAGAATGCTGAAACGCAAAGGTCATGTCTCCTCGCTTTTCTCCGAAAAGGTGGAAGACAAAAAGATGAATACCATCTGCTATAATTTTGCTTAGTACTTCAAGGGTTAATATGAGCTGAGATTCAATGGATCGGTCATGTCCAACCAACTCCCAGAGGGAAGGAGAGAGAAGGAGAATGAAATATATGAGAAAATGCTTCCAAACCCTGTTCTTGCTTTAAGTGTGACAAGAAATCCTATGCTGGCAGGACATCCCTTTATCCACGCTCAAGAATCGAACTTGTGACCCAAAGACACAAAACACTGACACACGGTGGAACTTTGATATTAGCGTATGACCAAAGTTTTCCATGGAACTGTGATCTTTGCAGTTTTTCATGGAACTGAGATCTTTGCGTATGACAATAGTTTCCCATGGAACTGTGATATTTGCGTATGACAATAGTTTTCCAAGAAACTGTGATCTTGATTGTTTGTGTTGAGGTTTTACGGTCCAGTCAACCCAATGGGGTCATGTCGAGCGCGGTCAGTTTACCTAACCACACGTTTACTGGACAGGCTTAGTCCTCTAATCGGTTAACCAGTATTGTGCACATTCTTTCGCAAGAAACTGATAACTGCCCTTCTTGAATCAGCGGAAGGGAGAGAATGACCGTAGAAAATATTTCATGATCAATCTCCACGAAAGAATGTTGCCGACCTCGGCGGGGGTTGAACCCGCGACCTCCTGGTCTCCAGTCGGACGGCGCATCCAACTGAGCCACCGAGGCCGGCTCAACTGTGATCTTTGCGTAAGACAAAGCTTTTCCATTACACCTTATCAAAAAGCCACTTCGCATTTCTAATTTTTCTAATACATTCTATCAGCCAGTTAACTTCTTAGTAGGCTACTTTCCCCAAACCCACCAACATCATTAGTAAAACAGATACCAGCGGGCTCATGGCGTTTATACAACGTCGCATTAACGTCGATGAAATGCAGTTACGTTGCAGCTACGTTAATGCGATGCTGTATAAAGGTCATCTGCCCGCTGGGCCAGTAAACAAACTTTTTATGCGTCGTGTCAAGCGAAAAAGAGTTGCAGAATATGTGAACTGCGCAGTACGGCTTATCCTGCGCATACATACAATTTCATCGGATCTTTGCTCCCTGTTGATACATTTTACAGTAGCCAAAGATTCTGTTAGCGGTACTACTGTTCGGACTGTATATGCTCAGAATAACCATGACCTTTACTGTTAACACATACCCCAGACACGTTTGCGCTTGATGCGACCCACATCACGAAAACATGCCTATATAAAGTTGACCCCCTTAAACCCCACTTTTATATAGTAAAACTGGGGTTTACAGGGGTATACATTATTTTTCTGATTTCTGCTCAAAACATAAGATTGTGGTTACTCGTTAGAACCGCCTCGCCGAGGCGGTTCTAACGAGTACCCACAATCTATATTTTGAGCAGAAATGTGAAAAATAATAGAATTTTTATCTGAAAATTTTCATTTTTTTTGGTGGTAATATTTTCAGTGTATTTGAATAGGCATGTTTTCGTAATGCACACGAAAACATTAAAGAGCCACCTCATAACAAAACCAACAAAATTGCATGTGCGCCCAGCGAAGACTCAGATCAGCCTAGGCATCCGCCCAGTCTGATCTGAGTCTTCGCTGGTCGCACGAGTCTTATTGTAGGTTTTGTCATGCGCTGGCTCAAAATTTTACAGTCCATCTCGTTATATCAAACTCCAAGGCACCAGAATTTTAGCTTTTAGATGACAGGAGTTTGAGATAGGAGGAGTTGAAATATAAAGAACATTTAGAAAACTCAAACCAATTCGCAGACCAATCCTCAAACCAATACTGCCCTTCTTTTAGTCTGACTTGAGCAGAGACGTTTTAGTTAAAAATGTTTGAGATGATGAGAGTGGACTGTATTACAACACGGCTGAGAATGGACAGATGTAAAAGTACATGCATTTCACAAAATGAGCTAAAATATAAATTTGTTTCATTTTTTAAAGTTAATTACTTACAATATTGCGTATTTGTGAGAAAAATTTATCTTGAAGATAACTACCACTCTCTGGGCAGACGACAATTTGATGCTATGTTTCTTATTTTTCGCAGAAAATATGCTTAGGAGACAATCTGCATGAAATATCAAAACATATTGTTTGGAAAAAGTAAGAAAAGAAGCTGTCGTCTGCTGAATTTGCCAAGAGATCGGAAGTATTTTCGTCTTCAGGCATACAGTAAGTATTCAACATATATGCTGAGCGAAGATTCGGCATCCGCGCAGTCTGTTCGGGGACTTCTATTTCAGTTTACACAATTCTTAGAAATTGAATACAGATGGCCAGAAAGCCTGTGTTCAAACTGCAAAGAGCCCTCATTTCATTCTTGAATAGTGAAGACCGGGACCAGGCTGTGCATCTGCGCAGGCTGATCTAGACCTTCTCTATTCGTTCATGTTCTATAAAATCCTGGGGTATTGACGGCGGACAGCAAAAGGCGTGTACAGACATCACGAAAACATGCCTTTATAATTTTGATCCCCTTAAGCCCCACTTTTATATAGTAAAACCGGGGTTTACAGGAGTATACATTATTTTTCTTATTTCTGCTCAAAAACATAGATTGTGGGTATTCATTAGAACTGCCTTGTCGATGCGGTTCTAACGAGTACCCACACTCTTTGTTTTGAGCAGAAATAAGAAAAAAAATCTTTTTTTCTGCTCAAAAACATAGATTGTGGGTATTCATTAGAACCGCCTCGTCGAGGCGGTTCTAACGAATACCCACACTCTTTGTTTTGAGCAGAAATAAGAAAAATATCAAAATTTTTATCTGAAAATTTTCATTTTTTTGGTGGTAAAAATTTCAATATTTGAACAGGCATGTTTTCGTATTGATACGCATGGGCAGGCTAACCTGGACATTCTCTGTCCGAATATACCATAAGAATTTACTTTCATGCTTAGACCACATAAAAGGCTCTTTACATGCTGTAGACCATATAGAATTTAAAGGAAACTGGCACACTTCAGGGGAGGTAACTGTCAGAAAGGTTTTGTCTCCCTTCCGAAAAGGGGTATACTCTAAAAGGAGAGAATTCGTTCCTTTCCCTTGGGAGCAAATGTTTCAGTTTGGAGTAGACCCATTTTCAGAAGGGTTGGTATGGTTTGAAGCGTTCTCAGGTATGACCCGGTTGGGAATCGAATCCACAAACTCCCGACCAGACTGCAGACGCTCTATCAACTGAGCCACCCGTCCTTTTTACGAGGGACCCCTTTTCAAGTGAAAGGCAATATAGTTTTGACAGAGCTGTCTCCCCTGAAAATATAGTAAAATTCCGCTATTACGACCACTCCACTAATCCGACAAGCTTTTATCATTCCCATATGTTTTCTAAGGTTTCTGACAAATTAACATAGCAAACAGTGTAGACTCAGATCAGACTGCTCCTGAAGTCTCAGTCTGATCTGGGTCTACACTGTTTGCCATTCCACTGAGTATTTTACGAAACGACTGCATAAATGCAAAGCTTGACCAAAAAAGTATGAAATAAAGTGTTCGAAATTTTTGGACATTTACTGTATTCTATATTCAATATTGGGACCACCCCACTAATAAGATCACTTTTAGATTGTCCCAAAAGTGGTCTTAATAGTGAAATTGCACTGCATATCTATTCCCCTTGACACTTGTCTATAGCACTAATCAGCACTGACATCAAAGAGTAGGACAAACAAAACCATTTCTATATATGATCACTATAAGTTTCTTTGTCATGCTTTTTCAATGACCATCAATGTTACACATGAGTAGTTCATTCACTAGCAACCTTGTGATTGCTGTAGTGTAAAGGTTTATTTGTCCTACCATTGTATGTCATTAATCTTTTTATAGCCATTTTATATATGTGTTGATGAGGGCTATTATCATACGTATATAAAAGGATATTACGTACATCTGAGCCTAGATCAGCATGTGCATCTGCAAAGCCTGGTCCGATTTCTTTTTTCTTTTTGAATAGCCTCTAACGAAAACGTAAGACGAACAGAGAGAAAAAAAGACACCGACCAATTTTTCATGCATGATCGAGGCATGATGGTATGCAAGTGAAACATAAACATTGTTACATGAATGTACAAAATTATAAAGGCCACATACATGTCCCGTTTTTGACCGAAGTAAATACCGTAATCAAAATGCGGCGACCTGGGTCCTTTGGAAACAGAACAAAGCAAAGATTAGAAAACACCAGACTCGTTCTGACAGTTGTTAAGGGATAACGATATGGAGCTAAAGCATAATGGATGATCAATGAATTACCCTACCCTACCCAGCTAGGACAGGCCAGGGTCGAAGGGGTAGGGTAAGAATAGGGGTAGCTGTTGGGGTAGTAGTAGTAGGTGAGGTGGAATGGGCTGGGCTGGGGTGCGGTGGATGGAATGGGGTGGGGTGCGTGCGGTAGGGTAGGGTAGGGTAGGGTTTTCAGGGTGGGTAGGGTAGGGTAGGGTGTGATAACAAATATTGTATCGACGGACTGGAATCGTTTTCGGAGAGACGCATCAAGGGATTGAGAGTGAGAGGAATCCGTCTGCAAAATTTCGACGAAATTAATTCCTCTGCTGGTTACGGAGGAGATACGATAACGGGAAAAGCCAAGATGGCCGATGGCGGCCATACTTGTCGACGGACCGGAAACAGACTTGGCCGTACACAACTAGACCACTTGGGGAACATCCCAGACAAGTTTCAAAAGAATCTGAAGAACGGTCTCGGAGGAGATGCGGTAACAAGATTGTTACGGTGTTAAGTAAAGGGGAAGTCATGATTTCTAAGATGGCCGTCTGGCGGCCATATTGGTCGACGGACCGGGATCGTTTTGGGGAAGGCACATCTAAGGGTTGAGAGGAATCCATATGAATAGTTTCAACGAGACTCCCCTTCCGGACCAAAACGAAATTCCCGCGTGCACAACTAGGTCAGTAGGGAAACATCCCAGACAAGTTTCGAAACAATCTGACCAGTTGTCTCGGAGGAGATGCGATAACAAGATTGCAGCTGTGTTTAGTAAAGGATAATTCGCGAATTCTAAAATGGCCACCGCTCAGCCATATTAGTCGAAAGGCTGGAATCTTTTTCAGGGAGACGCATCTAGGGTTTGAGAGAAATCCATATGCAACGTTTCGACGAAATTTCTCCACTGGTTGCGGAGAAGATGCGTTAACGGGAAAATACAAGATGGCCGACGGCGGCCATATTTGTCGACAGGCCAGAACCAAATTTGGGCGTGCACAGCAAGACCGCCAGGGAAACATTCCAGACAATTTTCGAAAAAATCTGATAAGTCTCGGAGTTGATGCGAAAACGAGAAATTGTTTACCGACGTATGGACGTAGTGACGTACGGACACAGGACAGTCCCCCACCCCCCACCCGACCCCTGTGGGATAAGCTCGATAGAGCTAATCTGTTGTTCGCGACTATTTACGCTTTCAGTGGATATGCCTACTAATCTGCTGTTCGCGACTATTTAGGCTTTCAGTAGGTAGGCATACTAATTTGCTGTTCGCGACTACTTATACTTTCTGTGGGCAGGCCAACTAATTTGCTGTTTGTGATTATTTACGCTTTCAGTGGATAGGCCCACATCTGCTGTTCGCGACTAATTACGCTTTCAGTGGGTAGGCCTACTAATTTGCAATTCGTGACTATTTACGCTTTCAGTGGATAGGCCTACTAATCTGCTGTTCGCGACTATTTACGCTTTCAATGGGTAGGCCTACTAATTTGCAATTCGTGACTATTTACGCATTCAGTGGATAGGCCTACTAATCTGCTGTTCGCGACTATTTACGCTTTCAGTGGGTAGGCCGACTAATATGATGTTCGCGACTATTTACGCTTTGATTGGATAGGCCTACTAATCTGCTGTTCGCGACTATTTACGCTTTCAGTGGATAGGCCTACTAATCTGCTGTTCGCGACTATTTACGCTTTGATTGGATAGGCCTACTAATCTGCTGTTCGCGACTATTTACGCTTTCAGTGGATAGGCCTACTAATCTGCTGTTCGCGACTGCTTAGGCTTTCAGTGGATAGGTCTACTAATTTGCTGTTCGCATCTATGGACACTTTCAGTGGGTAGGCCTACTAATTTGCTGTTCGCGACTATTTACGCTTTCTGTGGGTAGGCCTACTAATTTGCTTTTCGCGACTACTTACGCTTTGAGTGGATAGGCCTACTAATCTGCATTTCGCGACTATTTACGCCTTCAGTGGGTAGGCCTACTAATTTGCTGTTCGCGACTATTTAGGCTTTCTGTGGGTAGGCCTACTAATCTGCTTTTCGCGACTATTTACGCTTTCAGTGGGTAGGCCTACTAATCTGCTTTTCGCGACTATTTACGCTTTCATTGGGTAGGCCTATTAATCTGCTGTTCGCGACTATTTACGCTTTCAGTGGGTGAGCCTACCCACTGAAAGCGCAAATAGTCGCGAACAGCAGAATACACCTATTCTGTTTAATAAGTATTTTCACCTAATACAGCATTTACTCCTAATATTTCGGCTGTAATGCTTTTTGTCAATGAATGTCGCCTGCTTCACTTTTACATGTTCATACAAGAAAACTACCAATAATAAGTGTCGTATTTATCCAAAATATTCGGACACCTTAACCGATTGCCGTATTTGTTCTAAAACTGAATAATTCAATTTCCTTTCCTGGTGTGTCTCTAAAAGCTGTTAGATGAGTGGCAAACAGTGTAAACCCAGATCTAGGTCTTAACTGCTTGCACAGGCTTGTCTGTTCGAATACATTGGACAAATACTGTAAATTGTGTTAGAGAAAACCCTGGCGGGCGCTTAAAATCGGTGGCTGATGAAGTAGAAGAGGTATGCGTTAGTGCGCACGTGCTTTTGTGTGAAGAGTGAGCAGGGGAAGGTTGAAGCGAGAGAAGGGCATGAGTTCTCTTGATATATTATGGCACATGTATTATAATTATTTTTTTTTTATTTTTGTATCTGTTGCTTTTTTTAGTTTTTAATATTTGATTTTAGTATTTGTTACTTTATTTTATTCATTTAGTTTTTATATTTCCTTTTTGTTGTATTTCTATATCACTTTTATTTATTTATTTATTTATCTTTTTATTCAGCTACTACTATTACTGCTATTACTATTGCTACTACTACTGCTACTTCATCATAATTTAATTTTCTGATGGTATATTGTTTTAAATTCATTTAAACATGCATTTGGTTGTTGAATTATTATTATTATTATTATTATTATTATTATTATTGGTGATCAGTTTAAAGAAGTATAGTGCAGCCACCGATTTATAGCTGTCTGAATTAAATATATGCATTTTCCTTTTTCTGTTTTTACGCCAGTTTTTGGCAACGTCGGAAAGTATACGCCGCGACGTCGTATCAACGCTGACCAGTTTGAAAAACACAAGTGTAAAGACGAATCTTGGACGAACTGATAGAAGTGATCAAAGCAGGCAACAATCCTTGAAAAATGCTTCACAGCAGAAAAGATGGGAACGGAAATGTCGAAGATAATTATTTGTTTTCATTTTCTAAAGAATTTTGTTACAGGTTATTGCCTTTGCCTAATGGTTTTAACCCATTAAAGACTGAATAAAATCTCCCACATTTCATATTGGAAGAGTCCATTTTCGCGACTTTAGGTATGTCAGGCTATATTATATAGATACTATTAAAGAAAAATAGTTGAACTATTTGCAAAAACAGTGGAGGCCCTGATCAGACACCGCGTTCTGCGGCGTCTGATCTGGGTCTGTACTGTTTGCCAGTTACCCGTTTTGGGGTATCCAGTCTTCAATGGGTTAAGGAAAATGAAAATTTCAAGGCATACAAATCTTGTCAATGTCGTTTTTACGCCCATTCTGAAAAGACGCGCTTCTAATAAGTATCCATAACATGCGTTTTTTTGAGTAATGACAAACATTGTGTATGCATGTTTGGTTAAAACTGTCTTCGCGAGGGCTGTTACTAAGAAGTATCCTTTTTTAGATAGATGTGTCAATGTAATGTTTATCAAGGAAAGTGCGGGGTAAATGACAAGATGAAAGGTTGTACTCTTAGAGAACAGAAATGGCTGAAATAGACATCAAACGAACAAAACGAAACTGTATGATGAATATTGCAATTGTAAGTTTGCAGGCTTTCAAGAAAATACTGAGCCAATTCGAGTGTGATAATTTTAAACTTTGGATTTCCCAATAGCTTTCTAATTTCATTTTTAATTACAAGTTCGAATTCCAGCTCGGCTACATAACTGTCGAGGAGACTGATCATGAAATAATTTCTCCGGTTATTCTCCCACTTCGCTGATTCAAGAAGGCCACTTGTAAGTTAATAGCGAAGGTATATGCACAAGTACTGATTAACCGCTAAGAGGGTCAAATCTGAAGTGTATAAGGACCAAAAAGGGTCAAAATGTACTTTGAAGCAAGTACAGGAGGGCCAAAGAGGTTAAGAGGCATAAGAGGAATATTCCTTTGAAATTATTTTGAAATCGGGCCATTGGCCTGGGAGGAGATGTCGTTTAAAGATTTTTTCTCTATTTTAGCTATAGCTCTTGTTCAGCCGAGGAGAATCAGTTGAGCAATTTTGGGAAAGGGCCATGAATGAACATTTGTGTGACGTTTTGTTCGGTAGTTTAAGTGGAAGTGTCGTTTAAAGAGAGAGGGTCGAAGAGGGTCAAAAAGTACTTTGAAGCACACACAGGCGGGTCAAAGAAGGTCAAAGTGTACTTTGAAGCAAGCATGCGAAGACCAAAGAGGGTCAAGTGGAGGACCAAAGAGGACCAAAGAGGTCAAAATGTACTTTGAAGCAAGTACCAGAGGCCCAAAGATGGTGTAACTGTACTTTGGAGCAAGTACTGGAGGGTCAAAGAAGGCAAAAATGTACTTTGAAGCAAGTACGGAAGGGATAAAGTGGGTCCAGGAGAGAATCAAAGAGGGTCAAATAGGAAGTACGTACGTGACGACCAAAAATGGTCAAAATGTACTTTGAAGCAAGTACAGGCGGACCAAATAGGGCAAAAGTGTACTTTCAAGCAAGTACAGGAAGACCAAAAAGGGTAAAGTACTTTGAAGCAAGAAAAGGAGGGCCAAAGGGGTCAGATTTTTTCGAAACTTTTCTGGGATGTTTCCCTGGTGGTCTAACTGTGCACGCCGAAATTTAGTTCTGGTCCGTCGAAAAATATGGCCGCCGTCGGCCATATTGTATTTTTCCCGTTATCGCATCTTCTCCGTAACCAGTAGAGATATTTCGTCGACACTTTGCACATGGATTCCTCTCAACCCTTAGATGCGTCTCCCTGAAAATTAATCCGGTCTTTCGACCAATATGGCTGAACGGCGGTCATCTTAGAATTCGCGAATTCTCCTATACTTAACAGTTACAATCTAGTTATCGCATCTCCTGCGAGACAACTGGTCAGATTGTTTCGAAACTTGTCTGGGATGTTCCCCTACTGACCTAGTTGTGCACGTCAGAATTTCGTTTCGGTCCGTCGACTAAAGGATGGGAAATTCAATGAAACTATTCATATGGATTCCTCTCAACCCCTAGATATGTCTTTCCCAAACCGATTCCGATCCGTCGACTAATATGGCCGCCAGACAGCCATCTTAGAAATAGTGACTTCCCCGTTACTTAACACCGTAACAATCTTGTTACCGCATCTTCTACGAGACCATTCTTTAGATTCTTTTGAAACTTGTCTGGGATGTTCCCCTAGTGGTTTAGTTGTGTACGGCCAAGTTTGGTACCAGTCCGTCGGCAAGAATGGCCGCCATCGGCCATCTTGGCTTTTCCCGTTATCGTATCCCCTCCGTAACCAGCGAAGGAATTTCGTCGAAACTTTGCATATGAATTCCTCTCAATCCCTTCGTGTGTCTCCCCGAAAACATTTCTAGTCTGTCGTATAATATGGCCGCCTGGCGGCCAACTTAGAAATTGCGACCTCCCTTTTAGTTATCACTGCAACAATATTGTTATCACACGCTACCCTGCCTTACCCTACCCTACCATACCCTATCCTACCCCTTTCCCACTCCAGCCCACCCCATCCCAGTCCACCAAGCTCCACCCCTTTGGAAAAGGGGCATGTGGAACATTTCTTTGAAATTATTTTGAAATCGGGCCATTGGTCTTATAAAGATTTTTTTTTTCTATTTCTAGCTCTGGCGGCCAGCTTGTTAAGCCTAGCGGAACCATTTGAGCTATTTTGGTAAAGGGTCATGAATGAAACATTTCTGTGTTTGAGAGGAGATGTCGTTTAAAGAAATTGTTGACGACGGACGACGGACGACGCACGACAGACACAGGTTATCACAATAACTCACCCTGAGAACTTCGTGCTCAGGTGAGCTAGAAACAGTACAGAATTCTCATCTATCAACATTACAAAAACTTCCCCATAATAAACTTACACAAACGACACAATTTCAATACTAACACATCCCTATTATAAAATCTTCAAATACGGGGTGGATCCAGGATTATTCAATAGGGAGTTCAAAATTTCTGAAGGAATTGATTTGATCCTGATACCGTACTTATCCTAAATATAGGCAACTGGCTTAGACAAACAGTATAGACCCAGATCAGACGCCGCATCAGGCAGCATCTGATCAGGATCTACGCTGTTTGCTATACATGCAGCAATTTTAGACATTCAGAAGTAGTAAAACTGACTTGTGGAAATTTTAGGAGAAATATTATGCAAAGAGTAAAGTGAAAATATTTTGGGTAAATACAATATATATTCGTCCAAACTGGCTAATGCAAATGAAATTTTGAGTCAAATGGGAATCGAATGAACCCCACGAATCCCCATTGGATCCGGCCCTGTAATAATCTGTGCACAAGCGACATATAAATACTGGGTTCGGTGGGTTTGGGGGGACTAGCAGGTGGGTGTCCACATAAACATATAAGCCGCAACATTTAGAAAGATTAACAACACTCCCAGCCGGCACACAACGGTGAAACAACGTCGATTTAACGTGGTTCAATGTTCAAATTTTCTCCGAAGTAAATAATTTGAATAAATTAGTATTATTTTTTGTGAACTGTTGAACGAAATTCAAATCTTATTTTCTGTATATCCATAGTTTCCGTGTTTAATGTTTTAGTTTAGTATGATTTTGCCTACAGAGTGCTAAATCTTAAACTAGTGTATACTGATGATGATGGTTTGGCGTTTTACGTACTTTTCAACATTATTTAAGTCATATCGAGAAGATGGAAGGCTGATAATTAAAGGCTTTGTGCAATAAAACACTGTACAGTCATGAGCTGAATTCCACCTCTAGCGGCATTCGAACCTGGGACCTCATGATCTGGTCGGGAGCCACTCGGTCTCCCGGACGCTTAAAATGTATATGAGACAAAACTCGTATATGTGGATATCGAACAAAGGCTCTGGTCGGACATGCGAATCTGGGCTTAAGTTGCCCGGATGTTTGCAAGAAGGGGTATTTTATGTTACGGCAAATATAATTCCGTTTTAATCCTGCTGCCGTCCAGAAGACAAGAAGAATATGTCTCACCTCGTGACAAAACCAAAAAAATGGCATGAGCGCCCAGCGAAGACTCAAATCAACCTAGGCATCTGCCCAGTCTGATCAAAGTTTTCGCTGTCCTCATGAAGAAAGCTTGGGTCCTTAGCTACCCATTGAGCGCGCAGCGAAGAGTCTGATCAGACTGGGCGTATGCCCAGGATGATCTGAGTCTTCGCTTGGCGCACATCTTTTTTTTTTTTATTGTTTTGTTTTGTTTTGTCATGAGGTGGCTTACTATATTAGGTTGGATGTTTAAGGGAACTGGATATATTTTGTAGATTTTCCGCAATTTTTGAAAGAATATTCCTTTTGTGGCTTCCTAGCCTTTTGTTTTGCTGCACAACAATCCTCTCCTAAAAGGGGATATGGTTACTTTAAAAGAAAAGAATTTCCACCTAAAGTGAGTCACTTTTTTTTTCTTTTTTTTTTTAAGTGCACCCATTTTCAGAAGGGATGGGTTTCCACTGAAAATCTGTCCATTCCCCTTAAACTCCATTACAGTATATGTTATTAATCGGTAATCATACTTACCTTAAGTATTGGGACAGACAGGAGTAAGCAAAAAGTGGCGACCCAGATAAGACGCCACAGAATGCAGCGTCTGATAAGAGTCTACACTGTTTTCCACTCATCCAGCTAAGTATGTGTACACACATAAAGGTAATAAAAATGCTTGTTTTTTTTTGTTTTTTTTTTGTTTTTGTTTTTTTTGTTGTTTTTTTTTTAGGTTTTTATTATGAATATGGTAAGCAGTTAAAGGTGTCCGAATACTTAGGGTAAAGACGGCAAAAATAAAAGTATCAAAAACATTATAATTATCCTCACTTAAGTAATCGGACAGGCAGGTCAGAGCATAAAGTGTAGACCTGATCAGACGCCGCGGAAAAATATTTTGAAACGAATTCTTACAAAAATTGCCACTCATCCAGCAATTTTTGTTGCATCAACAGGTAGGAGACATTTTTTTTTAAAATTAAGGATAAGAATAGTAAACAGTTGAAGTGTCCGAATAATAAGGGATAGACGGCATTGTTACATCAATCCAAACAATATATAACACAATCTTAAATTGTCTAAATTATCACCTCATCTGAGTTTCACAATCGTTCCTAAACACTAAGGGTAAGAATTCGTTTCAAAATATTTTTCTTATTTTTTTCCCCAGAAAACAGGTTTTGACATTTCGTGCAAATTATCTCCAATTTGCATGAAATGTCAAATTCTGTTTTAAGGGAAAAATAAGAAAAATATCAACAATTTGTCGTTTGCTAAATTAGCCCAGAGAGTGGTAAAGATAAGAGTAAAAAAAAAAAAAAGAACCGCTGACAAAGAATGTATCCGAAATTAAAGACCGTGAGAAATTTTTATATAAAAAATAAAATGGGCTAAAAGTTTAAAAAAAAAGAAAAGAAAGAAAAGTTAATGACGTTTTAAGATTTCAAAAATATTGTTAAGTGCAACGCCATTTAAAATATTTAATGAATTTCTAAATTTTTCAACTTATTATTTAAAAACATTACTTTCACCTTGAAGTTAAGATCGACCTTAACATTAAGCACAGAGATTTGCAAAGCGAATTTTGCATTTTAACATAAAAATGATTTGCTACTGGGCTAACATAAAATACTCATTTTAGTTGACGGTATATTTCTCATTTCATATGTTCGAATTTCGGACCATACGGTATGCCATTTCGAAAACATGCCTATTCAAATGTATAGAAAATTTCTCCTCCAAAAACTGAAAAAAATCAGATAAAAAAACTCTATTTTTCAAATTTTTGCTCAAAACATAGATTGTGGGTACTCGTTAGAACCGCCTCGGCGAGTCGGTTCTAAAGAGTACCCACAATCTATGTTTTTGAGCAGAAATCTGAAAAATAATGTATACCCCTGTAAACCCCCGTTTTACTATATAAAAGTGGGGTTTAAGTAGGTCAATATTATATAGGCATGTTTTCGTGATGCCTTAACTGTAAGGAATGACTGTGAAACTGGGGACTGGACCTTATCTTATTTTTAGGAGGAATTGATACACTTACAAAAGAGACAACTTCATATTCTAGAGAAACAGCCGCGTCAATTGTTTTTGCTCCCTTCAGAAAAGGGCTCGACTCTAAAAGAAAACACTTGGCTCCCAATTGGAGCAAATTCTTCCCTTTTAGATCAGACCTCTTTTTCAGACAGGAATTAGTGTACAGTAAAGCTAATGAGAAACCACAGTTGTCCCGCTTATCAAAAAATGGCGAAAAATGTACTAAGTGTACCAAGTTCCCATGTATGAGCCGGTTCCTTAGAAAGTGTGTTTTCGGGGCATAAGATAACAGTAAAATTCCAGATCAGCATTACGAAAACACGCCTATTCAAATATATTGAGAATTTTACCACCGAAAAAAAAAATAAATAAATAAATAAATAAATAAAAAAAAAAACTTTCAGATGAAAAATTCTGGTAGTTTTCATATTTCTGCTCAAAAAATAGATTGTTGGTACTAGTTAGAACCGCCTCAGGGAGGCGGTTCTAACGAGTACCCACAATCTATGGTTTTGAACGGAAATATGAAAATTAATGTATACCGCTGTTAACCTAAGTTTTACTCTATAAAAATTGGGTTTAAGGGGGTCAAAACTATATAGGAGTGTTTTCGTGATGGTCAGCGAAAAAGGACCTAAACTTAACGTCACTGTATACTTCAGTATCTAATGAATCTGTAATCGAATAGCGAAGACCTTGATCAGGCTGCGCGAACGCACCGGTTAATCTGGACCTTCGCTATCCACATATGCCTTGAAGACACCGTCTGTTATGGCCCGCATCTAATGTTTGACCTAATAAACGTACTGGAAATTCCATATAAAATTCTATTGACACAGACAGTTTCTTTATATAAACCTTCAGAACTCTGATTAAAATCAGCTTACCATATTTTGAATTTTCCTATTTTCTTATTTTCTTTAGAAAGTAGAGCTGATATTTTATGCAAATGCTCTCCTTAGATGACAAACTGCAAGAAATGTCAACAAATTGTCTCCTTAGGAGATGAACTACATGAAATGTTAACTCTATTTTCCCTGTAAAATCTGGAACTATTCAAAATGCCGTCTTTGATTTTCTTCACACAGAACACAAAGCGTTAAAGCATTACCACATGTATGAGGGTTGTTCGACAAGTTCGTATATGTCTATGTATGCCTCTCCCTGTTTACATCACAATCCCATTCTTTTCTGGTGTAACTGTCCCTGATGGTTACTAGTGTAACTGTCCCTGATGGTTACTAGTGTAACTGTCCCTGATGGTTATATGCACTCCTGCAAAATATTTATTAACCTTTTCATCCCCGTGTTTAGCTCAGTTGGATGCGCCGTCCGACCTGAGACCACGGTTCAACCCCCGCCGAGGTCGGCAACATTCTTTCGTGGAGATTGATCATGAAATATTTTCTACGGTCATTCTCTCAAGAAGTGCAGTTGTCAGTTTCTGGCGAAAGAATGTGCACGATACTTGTTAACCGCTTAGAGGACTAAGCCTGCCCAGTAAACGTGGTTAGGTAAACTGACCGCGCTCGACATGACCCCATTGGGTTGACTGGGCCGTAAAACCTCAACACAAAAAGAACATCCCCGTGTTTCTTAAGGGGTCTCTTCCATCCTTGAATTTAGATATGTCCATCGATGCAAATAGGGAGCACGGTCTCAAATCAAAAAAGTATGGCAAACGATGTATGTCCTGATGAGAAGTCTTGTTACCGTCTCATCCGGATCTACGCTGTTTGCACAAATGTCTATTTTCGTCTGCAGGTCTGAAATTTTATCCCGAATAGACTCTTCTACCTTAACTCTTTGGACAAGTCCATTTCCTATATAAGGAGTGTCTGGTAAGTTTTTATTATTATCATGCTTTGAAGAAACTTCTGAACTTAATGCAAACAATGTAGACCCTGATCAGACGCCGCGTTCTGCAGCGTCTGATCTGGGTCTACACTGTTTGCCCATGTCCCTTTTATTGGACGCTAGGCTTAAATGGGTTAAGCAAATTGCGTATAGATATGCATAAAACAATCATTACATCTCCGTCTACTGATTCTACTAATCAGATAAAGGTTGGGGTTTTTTTTGTTTTGTTTTTTTGTTGTTGTTGTTGTTTTTTGTTTTTTTGTTGTTGTTTTTTTTTTTTTCTTCAAAAAGTTGGATTATGTATTGAATAAGTTATTTTAACATGTAGAAATGAAACAACAATGTTGTGCTCCCCCGGTCGTTCCCCAGACATTGAGAGTTGGTTCTCCAGACATTGAGAGTTGCTCTGACATGACGCTTTCATCAGTCACATTATGCTGATACCAGTGCGACCATTCTCCAAATTGTTTTTCCTAGTGCTAAGCGCCAAACCTTAGAACAGTTAGTATTTAACAATTTGACACGTAGAAAGCCTTAGTTATGCCTCAACAAATTGGACTGAAATCCACCAAAAGTGATTATCATGATTTCGGATTCTACGTCCCTTTCAACATTATTTAAGTCATATCGAGACGATGGAATGATGATAATGAGAGGCTCTGTGCAATGAAGCGCCGTACAGTCATGAGCTGAATTCCGCCTCCAGTGGTGTTCGATGATGATGATGATGATAATAATGATGACGATGATGGTTTTGTGTTTTACGTCCCTTTTAACATTATTGAAATATCGAGACGATGGAAGGGTGATGATAAAAAGCCCTATGCAATGAAACGCTGCACAGTCATAAAATTCCGTCTCCAGCGGCTAGCGAGGTTTGAACCCAGGACCTTGTGATTCGAATTTCTAAGCCGCCCAGACGCTTCTAGGAAGGGTGATAATAAATGACAGCATTGCCCGTACAAAGAATCGCAATACAAGCATATGGCCTTCAATGGGATCAAACTTGGGGCCTCGTGAATCGCTTTCGGGAACCGCTTAGCAACACGAAAGTTTTCCAATGACCAGTGTCAATAAAGCCGACATTACGTTTCCTACAAGACTGGATGTGCGCCCAGCGAAGACGCGGGTCCGCACAGGCTGATCAGTCTTCGCTGTTCGCCTGAAGACGCTTTGGATTGTTCCTATAGGCTACCCAAAGAGTGTCCTGCGAAGGCTGCGCGGCTCATTTGTTAACGAAGCTGCTCTTTGTGAAACGGCGTCGAAGGTATATGGGATCAGCAGTTAGGATACTCACCAACGGCTACGTTATCTGAGGTCGATCTTTCCAAGTAAACGACGGTTAATCCCTACCAGTTATGGCCCATATGACATAGGGGTCTGCTTCGGGTCACAGTTTCCTAAAATAAAAAAGAAACCGGAACTGTAGTTGACTGTCATGAATAGACTCAGTATTTTTTGTATATATGTTGATGTGTTCTTTGTCTCCAATGTATCGGATTGCGTATCCCAGCTAGCATTTTACTTAAATCTATATCGGACCGTTATTGGCCTGTTGGATTTAAGTAGAATGCTGGCTGGGTTATCTCATCTCTGAAACACTGATAATTTAAAATTAAATTCTATATGAATATAAATCCAACATATTTTCTCATAACTTTTGTCTTAAAGTACTATTATAATGCTCTTATGATCCCTTGAACTGAGAAGCTGAGAATTGTCTGTTTTCAAATTATTTGTGTCCTCTGTTGCGGCTCTTCTTTGTGCGTCTCTATCATATGTGGTGTTTGGTCCTCATCTCTCTTTCCTTTGTTGTCTTGGGAGGGCTGTGCTTCGTGATTGTGGCATTTCCTGGGTATCTTCACTTATATTTTGCTCTACCAATCATCCACGGTGAAGACGCCTGATTCAGTATAACCAGCTAGCATTCTACGTAAATCTACATCGGGCCGTCATCGGCCCGTCAGCTACCCTGACGGGCCGATGACGGCCCGATATAGATTTACGTAGAATGCTGACTGGGATTCTGCTATTATGACACTAACTTATTATCCCTTGAACTGAGATACTGAGAATCGGCTGTGTTTTCAAATTATTTAAGTGTTCTTCGGTTGCTGTTCTTTCTTTGTGCAGCTATGGTCTCATATGTGGCGTTTGTTGCGTTCTTATTTGCTCCATATCTCTCCTTCATTTGGTGCCTCGGGAGGGCTGTGCTTCGTGACTGTGGCATTTTCTGGATATCTTCACTTATATTTATGCTCTATCAATCATCCGAGTCTGCTCAGTCACACTGACAAAAAAAAACAAAACAAAAAAAACAAAAAAAACTTTGCAATCAAGAGAAACTTTTTGCGCGAATGTATTTCCTTAGTGTTTTTAGGTAAACAAGGGAAGTATGGACTGGTTCTAGGAATACTATTTGTGAAATAAAGCTACATCACGCCATATAATTTTGACCCCCCTGAAACCCTACTTTTATATAGTAAAACTGTGGTTTACAGGGGTATACATTATTTTTCTTATATATCTACTCAAAAACATAGATTGTGGTACTCATTAGAACCGCTTCGTCGAGGCGGTTCTAACAAGTACCTACAATCTATGTTTTGAGCAGAAATATGAAAATTATCAGAATTTTTATCTGAACATTTACATTTTTGGGTGGTAAAATTTTCAATATATTTGAATCGGCGTGTTTTCGTAAAGAATAACCAGTTTCATCCTTTGATATATTTGCCCTATTTGAGGCAATCGCTTTGTACAATACAAATTTGCAAGAAAAGAATAGATGATACTTACCAGTTTAACCTATGGTTGTTTCGTCTCCCGTGTTCTTACTTGAATATTGCTGCAAACTGTTATAAGAGCTGTCGCAGGACAGAGTAGCTCGCCTGAATCGCGCTTTGCCTCTAAAAATTTAACCAGATTTTTAACAGTTTTTTTCTAAGTCCGTGACCTTGACCTTAAGGTCACTCATGTGAGTCGGATGGGTACAGCATAAAACTTCAGAACAGTACCTAACATCAGGGCAAGTATGAACTACTGCCATATAGAGTTTCATAAGATATAGCCATTTAGAAACTTTAACCAAAAAATTTTAACGAATGCCAACGTCATAGTTCTTCCTGCATTTTTGTACAGGCGCGCTAAAAGCAGCCTTTTCCCAAGTTTAAAACTGACACAAAAACGGCCGATTCATCTTCTTTTTTTTTTTTTTTTTTTTTTTTTTTTTTAAACTGATGCTTAAACGGCGGATTAAGCTCTTTCAAATTTTAAAATGACGCAAAAAAGCCGATTATCTCATCTTAAAACTGACGCAAAAAAAGGCCGATTCATCTCTGACGCAAACAAAAGCCGATTCATCCCTTTCCACTTTAAACTGACGCAAAGCAGCTGATTTAGCTTTTCCAATTTTTAAACTAACACAAAACGGCCGATTAATATCTTTTCAATTTCAAAGCTTACGCACGACGGCCGATTAATCTCTTTCCGATTTTAAAACTGACGCAAAAACGGTCAATTCACCCCTTTCCTACTATAAAAATGACGCAGAAACAGCCGACTCATCTCTTTCCAAGTTAACACATAACGGCCGTACCATCTCTCATAGGTCTATATAAGAGTGGGTATCAGGCAAATATTTTTCTTATTTCTCCACATACTTCTATATCATCAAATATCTCTCACCGTGTTGTCAAAACCAGCGTAAATAGATAAAACAACGCGATGATATTTACACATCTGACGACCCGAACCGAATACTTACTACTTCTGCAACATCAGCGATCTCTCCTCGTGTTGTAAAAACCAGCGTAAAGAGACAAAACAACGCGATGATATTTACACATCTGATGACCCGGACCGAATACTTGCTACTTCTGCAACATCAGTGATCTCTCCCCGTGTTGTAAAAACCAGCGTAAAGTGACAAAACAACACGATGATATTTACACATCTAATGACCCGGACCGAATACTTGCTACTTCTGCAACATCAGTGATCTCTACCCGTGTTGTAAAAAACAGCGTAAACAGTCAAAAGAACGCGTTGATATTTACGCATCTGACAAGTAAATACTTACTACTTCTATATCATCAAATATCTCTCCCCGTGTTGTCAAAACCAGCGTAAATAGATAAAACAATGCGATGATATTTACAAATCTGACGACCCGAACGGAATACTTACTATTTCTGCAACATCAGCGATCTCTCCTCGTGTTGTAAAATCCAGCGTAAAGAGATATAACAACGCGACGATATTTACACATCTGATGACCCCGACCGATTACTTGATACTTCTGCAACATCAGCGATCTCTCCCCGTGTTGTAAAAAACAGCGTTAAATAGATAAAACAACGCGATGGTTTACACATCTGACGACCCGGACCAAATACTTACAACTGATGCAATATCAGCGATCTCTCCCCGTGTTGTAAAAACCAGCATAAACACTCAAAACAACGCAGTGATATTTACGCATCTGACAAGTAAATACTTACTACTTCTATATCATCAAATATCTCTCCCCGTGTTGTTAAAACCAGCGTAAATAGATAAAACAACGCAATGATATTTACACATCTGACGAACCGAACCGAATACTTACAACTTCTGCAATATCAGCGATCTCTCCCCGTGTTGTAAAAACAGCGTTAAGAGTCAAAACAACGCGATGATATTTATGCATCTGACAAGTAAATACTACATCATCAAATATCTCTCCCCGTGTTGTCAAAACAAGCGTAAATAGATAAAACAACGCGATGATATTTACACATCTGACGACCCGAACCGAATACTTACTACTTCTGCAACATCAGCGATCTCTCTTCATGTTGTAAAAACCAGCGTTAAGAGACAAAACAACACGATATTTACACATCTGACGACCCGGACCGAATACTTGCTACTTCTGCAACATCAGCGATCTCTCCCCGTGTTGTAAAAAACAGCGTAAACAGTCAAAACAACGCGATGATATTTACGCATCTGACAAGTAAATACTTATTACTTCTATATCGTCAAATATCTCTCCCCGAGTTGTCAAAACCAGCGTAAATAGATAAAACAACGCGATCATATTTACACGTCTGACGACCCGAACCGAATACTCACTACTTCTGCAACATCAGCGATCTCTCCTCATGTTGTAAAAAACCAGCGTAAAGAGACAAACCAACGCGATGATATTTACACATCTGATGACCCGGACCGAATACTTGCTACTTCTGCAACATCAGCGATCTCTCCCCGTGTTGTAAAAAACAGCGTAAACAGTCAAAACAACGCGATGATATGTACGCATCTGACAAGTAAATACTTACTACTTCTATATCATCAAATATCTCCCCTCGTGTTGTCAAAACCAGAGTAAATAGCTAAAACAACGCAATGATATTTACACATCTGACGACTCGGACCGAATACTTACAACTTCAGCAATATCAGCGATCTCTCCCCGTGTTGTAAAAAACAACAGCGTAAACAGTCAAAACAACGCGATGATATTTACCCATCTGACAAGTAAATACTTACTACTTCTATATCATCAAATATCTCTCCCCGTGTTGTCAAAACCAGCGTAAATAGAGAAAACAACGCGATGATATTTACACATCTGACGACCCCGACCGAATACTTGCTTCTTCTGCAACATCAGCGATCTCTCCTCGTGTTGTAACAATCAGAGTAAAAAGTCAAAACAACGCGATGATATGTACGCATCTGACAAGTAAATACTTACTACTTCTATATCATCAAATATCTCTCCCGTGTTGTCAAAACTAGCGTAAATAGATAAAACAACGCGATGATATTTATACATCTGACGATCCGAACCGAATACTTACTACCTCTGTATCATCAACGATCTCTCTCCTTGTTGTAAAAACCAGCATAAAGAGATAAAAAAAAAACGCGATCATATTTACGCATCTGACGACCCAGACCGAATACTTACTACTTCTGCAATATCAGTGATCTCTCCCCTTGTTGTAAAAACCAGCGTAAAGAGATAACATAACGCGATGATAATTACGCATCTGCCGACCCGGAAAAGCAGCAGGGTGGGTGAGCTTACCAATTTCCTGTGTCGCGTTTTTCCCCGATTCTACCCACTCAGCCCAATTTTGGTACCTATTTGCGTTCTCCCCTGATTCGCGGCCCCAGCTGGTCCCTTATCGTGCCCCAGTGGACGGCCCACCATCCTCGCCGGCCCAGGGCGCGGCTACTACAAGCGAACTCCCCATTTAGATACATCCGAGCACATTGTATATCTTGGTTATTCAATCCGCAAGTATGACAAAGGGCTATAATAAATGCGCATGATTGAAGGCGGGTGAGTTGGAGGTCTGTGAAAAGAGCTGTTGCAAAACCTAGTGCAAAGCTCATCTTGCTAAGATTCGCAAAGGATGTACGATCTCTGCTCCCTGTAGGTGCTGTGGAAAAGGGGTTCGAAGTGAACTTGGGGTCTGTCGGGGCTGTGGACGAGAAAGAATTCGCCATTGGCTCATAGCCCTGGAGAAGAAAACTCGTAGCCAATTCGATTTGGTGTTGGAGCAGCTCCTTGCAAACCGAACTCCCATGCATACCGCATACTCGTCAGCCAACATGACACTTGGATAGCTACGTCGATGAAATGTTGCAAGGCATGCCCGACCTCGATGCCTACATCGATGAAATCCTGCAAGGAATGCCTGACACAGGGGGTCGACCGGGCTCCTCAGTCAATGAGACTTGCAGCCGACCAGTGGGTTGAGCTGAAAGACGGCAAAGATGAGTTTGAGGCTGACGGCGCCGCGGCGGTCTTCTCAATGTGGAAGGTAGAAGAAGAGAGTGACGTCGACGGAGCGGACCGGCTGGATCTGGACGCCCGCATGACAGACGAGAGGGCGGCTAGGCTGCTTGCAATCCTCCCCGAGGACGCGTTCCTTCTTCGGATCAAGTTCTTACGGGGACATGACGAAGGCGATTGGGTCCTCGAAGACAAGTTTGACCCCGTCCGTGTGGAGGGGAAGAAGGGTGGAAACGTCCTTGAAATCGCTCGGGACACGACGCCTGGAGTGTTGACAGGGATTGAAAAGGTCTTTTACCAAAACGCCTACCCCGTTACCGCGGTCGTATACGGCCCCAACCCATCAGGGATCCAGATCTTACCAATCTGGCAGCGTTGAGGCACGGCGACCTCAACTGTGTCGCCAAACGGGTTCAGGAGTATTTCCAGGGCGCTTTGAGGGGCGAGGGGCTAACGAGGGACCAACGTCCTCACGGCGTCAGAAATTCGTGAGTGGGAGGAGAGGGTTCACGAGGCTGGCGCGTCCGTTGTCGATGTGGCCGGGCTGGAAATGATCGATCATTCTGAGGGACGTCGCCAGCGGGGACATCTACAACAGCGGCAAATATCGGCACAGCAGATGGAAAACGATCAAACATATCTGCCACAACGGCCACGCTTGGTCAAAAAGACCTCCACTTCCCCCAAAGCAGGGAAGTCCACTTCTTTGAGGGCAATATTTGGCAGTCGATCCGGGAAGCGACCAGTGGGGAGCCTGTGGCTTTCTGGCTCTTGGGCGGCGGACCGACGTCTCACGGCCGACCAGTTTGTGCCGTGTCGGACCTTCAGAACGCGAGAGACGCACAAGCCGCTCCAAGCAGGCTGCGCTAAACTCGGCAACCCTGGACTCGCTGACAAATCCTTCGGCGAAAGCCACGCGGCCAGCATTATGGCAAAGGATGAGAACGGCTGGAAGCCAACCCCAGCCAATCTCATCCAAGATATCCAGATATCTTGCGTCGAACATGGGCCCGTGGGGGACGCGATGGGCTATGACCCGAGGGAGGTCATCAGTATCGACATGCGATTGTGCTACCCGGCGTCCTTCCAGGGCAAGGGTGAAGAAAAACCCTATTTCCAGAAATTCAGGCATCCGTCACACCTCATATCCCGCGTGCCTGAAGATATTGGCACCGGCTTGCCGGTCGTGGAATGGAAGTTTGCCGCTGCCTGTCATTCGGTGGTCCCGGCATGGTACCGAAGGCATTTCGCGGGCGGCGGTTAGGCCCCGACGCCGCTCTTGGCGTTCCTCGTTGAGTCTGGCCTGCTGAGGTCTATCAAGGTCCAGAAGGCGATGATCGCTTTCGTGAAACAAACCGAGGTCTGGCTCCCCGAGGACCGCAATGTCGCTCGGGCTGTTGTCGGCAAGTTTACCCAGGGCAGCAAGGCTGGCGGAAAACGGCTGACAAGAAGGCTGGTCTGTGACCCCGGGGAACTCGACTTCCCCGAGCGTGACACCCGCCAAAGTGGGAAACTCGTTGGAGCCCTTCAAGGATGTCCTCTTGGTCACATCCTCACGTATTTCGACGGCTCCCAGCCTACAGTACACTCACCTTCGGGCAACCGTGCTCGGTTACGCCCATATCAATCTCATCTCGATGCTTTCGAGGTTCACACAAGACGAGGCCGTCAGGGTTGCAACGGACAGTATGTCCAGAAAACGGCGCTCCATAAACTCGAGGGAGTCGAAGAGTATGTGGCTCCCAGGAAGTGCAGCTGCGGGGAGCACTTCTGCTTCGCCTGCGAGTTTGATGAGCCGTGCCACCACCGGTTGCCCCTTGCCAGTGGCGTTACAAAAGCGAGCTGACCTTCTTGCCCAAGGAGCATGCGGCCAATCTCCCCGGGCCGGGATTCAAAGCTACAAAAAAGGACCTCACTCCCTGAGCCTCGCCGCGCTATGACGATCCGCTGTCGAGGTATCGGCTGTCATACCTCAATGGCGGCGAGGGCTCCGGCAAGACCACGCGAGCGATCCAGCCCCTCCGCCAGAGGAATCCCTTCGTCTTCACTCCGACCCATCGACTGGCGAAAGAAATGCGGACCCGGGGCGTCCAGGCCAAGACCTATCACAACTTCTTCCGCTGGAGTGGCCAGACAGAATGGACGTCCGAAAGGATGGGGTAGCAGTTCGTTCCCCGGGTCATCTGGGACGAGGAATTCATGGTACCCCGCCCCACGCGGGAGATCTTCCTTGACTGGCTCGCGGGTTACGGCGTCCAGGACATCTGCTGTGGTGACCAGGGGCAGCAACCGCCAATCGCCGGATAAAAGGCCGCACGAGTGGCTCCGCGACACCGCCGATTATTACGAGGAGGTTGAGGTGGATCATCGGGCAAAGGAGCCCCTTCTCAAGGACCTCAAAACGTGGATCCGCCTGCATCCCGACAAGGTCCAGTGCAAAGATACGAAAGGCGCTTCCTGGTTGCCTCGGGTGGGAACGCTTCGTGGAGGCCTGGAAGCCATGTGATCTCATCTTGACCTCGAGACTGAAGGTCCGTGACCGGGTCCAGAAGCTGCTGTTCGAGCGCCATGAGAAGTATTTCCCGGACACCTCCATACCTCTACTATACCGCCCCAAAGACACTCGGCGGCAAAACATCATGGTCACCATCCCTGGCCCCTTGCTAGATGACAGGCCAGACCAGCAGTAGCTCGTCCTAAACGACGTTGTCGAGGTACCCTTAAAGTATGCCCGTGAGGTCCTCGACGGCAAGTGGGGCTCGGACTGGGCTCTTGGCTATGCCCTCACAGTCCACTCGAGCCAAGGTCTCACTATCTCACTCCCAAAAAATCTGGATCATAGACGACTTTCTCCAGTGGTCTAACCTGGCTTATCTTGCAGTCTTACGGGTGGAGCGCATGCGTCGCTCGAAAGGGTAGTCTGTCCACCAGAAGAGGGTTCTGAGGTTGGGCCACTCACAGAGCTTGATGAGCCATCGCTCCGCAAGACCATCATAAAAAAGCTGGTGGCTTACAAGCGACAGGACCAAGCCAAAGGGCTCATGTTCAACCTGAAAGTCAACCACATCTTGCGACTTAAGGAGGCCCAAAACAACCACTGTGCCGCATGTGACATTCAGCTGCTCTGGGCCTATCAGCCCAAGGATACCCAGCAGTTGAGCGTTGATCGCATGGACAAATCCAAACGCCACGTCCGCGATAACATCAGGCTGACCTGCCTCGAGTGCAATCGAAAAAAGGGAGCCGCTGCGCTCAGCGCTTGAGAACCCAATCCGGCGGTTGTTGGGTGTCTGGGGGCTCAACGAGGAGCTCCTCACGCACGAAGCCCCGCTGCGGACCATCTTCCAAGTAGCAGACCACAGGCTCACCGGGCTTGGTCACTGAGCGTCCGAGCTGATACACCTCAAGAGACCACACAGGGTCTGTGGCGCGTCGACGGCCACCTTCCAGCTCGCCAGGTTGATACAGATACCGAACGCCAACACCTGAAGGGAGTTTTTGCTCCTGTAATCCAGGTCGGTCAGCAGGTAGGGAGGGCTTAAGTGCACCCTCCCGGCCCTTATCACATCCTAGGACTTTTTGCCCGTCAACCAGGTGACCTCTCCATTCAGAGCTGCGACCTGCAGGCAATCGCTTAACCCACTCTGTGGACCTCGCGGCTTCAGAGAGCCGCGTTTCCTGGGCGTACTGGTGCCCGAAGAGGCGTTCAGCCAGCGTCCGGTTGAAGCGTTCTACAATGCCCTGGTCCCGATGGATATCAACACGACCACGTCGAACAGAAACTCCGTGTTTCTCCAGCACCTGGCTCACCGCGCCCATGAACTCTCGCCTCGGGTAAACCTGGAGAAGCTTGGGCCACTTCAATGGCCCCCGTCTGTAGATCCGAGACAGGGCATAAGAGGCCAATGCAGTCTTGCTAGTCAGAGGCTCAGCCTCTTTGTAGCGGCTGGCGACGTCATCGACCGCGAGAGCATAGCGAAAGGTCTTCCACCCCACGCGTTCGTGTGGCAGAAAGAGCAAATCTGCTTGATGGACCTCGTTCGGCGAGGCGATATCGAATTTTGGTCGTGAAATGTGCCGTGGAGCAGGCAGATAGATCTGCCAGATGGCCTGCTTCTTGCGCTAGTCCTTGGCCTGCTGCTCAGTCACATTTGCTGTGGCTGAGAGGTTTTTGTTCGCCGCTAGTCCCTTTCAGTAGCCTCTGGGGCTGTAGTAAATGCTAGCAAGCTTCCTCTCCATCGAGATCCGCGAGATATTCCAGCAAATTGATCAGTCTCCAACAAGTTTCCGCGAACGGCCAAGGGAGTTTCGTGACGCCGTTCCGGATCATGCTTGGTCGTGACATCACAAGGCGAGCGAAGTGAAAGGCTGCCCGCTCGTCCCGCCGCTAGAGATTGAGAGGCTTTTGTGCGACGTCGATCATAATGCGGGCTAGAGGGTCGGGGATTTTGTGCCGTTTGGCCTGCCATCCAACCCCAAGTATTGCGAAGTGAAGCTCGTCGGGAAGACTCATGACTATCAAGGCCGCAGTAAATTGTAGCCAAGAAAAAAATAAAACTTGCCTCACTACTTTGGTCGTATCGGTCGTTGCTTCGCAACAACAAACCCCAAACGCCGCACGGTCATTTAGGATTATTTGGCGAGCTTGTAGGCGACCAAACCGGTCGCGGCCATTTCGATGAGGACGACAGCAATCTCGCTGTCTTTCTGGCCATCGCTTGGGATGTAAAAGTCAGAGAGCTGGGACGGGACCCAGGTCATCAAAGCTGACCTTTTTCCCGGTGACCTCGGCATAGAGCCTCATGGCCGCGCTGACATCTTATCCTTGGTCACCCTGCGATATCGCAGCACTCGGTCGTACAGGATCGCAAGCTTGCCTTCGTACTGGTTGCCAATCATTCGGGCCAAATCCCCCAAATTCACCAAGTCGAATCCAGGCTGATGTTATCAATAGCGTACGAGGCGTCGGCAGCAGCCCCTGCTGCTCCTGTGGCCTGGATCACACGGTTTTAGTCTTTGAAGGTCAACTCAAGCGACACCCTCTGGAACTTCGACATCAACGTGCCCGCCCGGAGTATGAGGGGGTCCCCATTCTCTTTGAGGCCGCGCAACAACCCTTTCCTCGCGATACCGACGCCTTCCACAACCCGAAACTGACAAAGGTGGAGGTAACCATCGAAAGAGTCCCGAATCAACTCTATTCTCAGGGCTTGAGGCCCCATCAAATGTGGGACGAGGTGAGGAAATCTTCGCCGCCGTCAGTAATCGTCACCCCGTTATCTCAGCGGCGGCGAAAGACATGGCCCTGGCAGACGTTAGCCTCTGGCTTGACCTCCGGACCACCGTTCATGACCAGCATCACGGCAGCGGGCGCCGAATAAGCGAAGGGATGACCACCATCCAAATTCAAAAGGAGGCCGACGAGGCCGGCCTTATGAACATCTACGTTTACTTGATATGCGACGCCGAGCTCGATATCCAGGATGGTGATTCGTCCAAGCAGCCTAATAACGACCTCTTGACGCGAACGGCACATTCGGCGATCATATGTGGGCAGACAGGGTGTGGATAAAGTCTTTGTATTTGATTTGCTGGAAGGACCCTTCCGGGGGAGTGTGTATTCAAACACATCGTCATCCTGTGCCCCACCATACGACACAATAAGACATACCACCGACGCCCATGGATTTGGGTTGACCCTGGGATCTTCGTTCTCAACCCTGGCGAGCGCCTGCATGATTACTTGCGAGCCTTCTACGAGGTATTCCAAGGCAAGCCCACCCTATATATTATAGACGGTTGCTCGGCCACGAAGGCTTTGAGGCAGACCAACTCATCGATGAGTTGCTGGCGTCGGAGACACACGGCCAGAAAGAGCCTGGCCCGACACAGGTTTCTGTGCGCTGTATTGTTAGCGCGGACGACAAGGGCAACGTGCAAAAGCACCATGAACGACACTGCATTGGCAGTGGGAGGCCAAGCCAGGCAGTATGGACTAGCAGTCCGTAGAAAAGCACTCACCGCTGACTAAGTTGATACCTTGGAAGATAGAGGCTGTATGCCCGCAAGACTAGGGGCGGTGATGACGGACGCTGGGGTCTGCAGCGCTCCAGGATTATGCGTGGGTGGCATCCATGTTCCTTCCTATCCCGGTCGAAAATCAGCCTGCGCTTAGTGGGACACCTTGATGGTGCTTCCCCCCGCCTTACTACCGAGTTTTATGCACCCAGTCTAAGCCCCAGGTAGGGACCCCCTAACCAACAGAAGTGTTTGGGTTAAGCACCCTCACTCTGCTCATTCGAACAATCATGTGACACATGACACTGCGTTTGAATTCTATACATTGCTGCAGAAAATACTAAACTTGAAGCAAGCAGTAGCGACTCAGTACTTTAAGAACTTGACGAAAACATCTACCAAGAAAAAAAAACGCCCTCTGTTACACGGAGACATTTTCTCAAAGTGGCTGAAATATATTATTTCAAAAAACAATTAAAACGTTCCAATCAAACAAGAGAACAGACTCTAATTTGGCAATGGTCATTAAAGATTTTTAAAAACGCAAAGGGCGTTAGCAAGTTCTCGTGAACATTTCGGAAATACCAACATTACGACATAAGACGCTCAGCTAGGGCTATTGAAATTTGATACATTTTGAAGACACGTATTTGAATGAGTCCAAAAACAATACTCACTTTGTCAAAAGAAAATAGAGATACAAAATGGATATCGATGTTACGTTCATCAGCACAGTCTAACCGAAAGCTGAATCACTTGCTAGCAGATGCCGTTTGTAACAAGCATTCGCGCAGTGTGATTGATATCTGTAGAGACGGCTAGCATAATGCACCGTGGACTATTACTGTGCGCCCGCACATTTTATTCAGAACTTGAACACTTTTACATGTGCTATTTGTGCGCATTCGCGCGGTCCAATCAAGGTCTTATTTGTATGCCACGTGTTATAACTGTGCATTTGCGCAGCCTGATCGGGACCGAAGCTACGTGCTGCCACTTTCATATATAATGTACACCGGTGCTGCCTGTTCAGTGTTTAAACTGTTTCTAACATATATTATACATTGTGCATGGGCACAGTTTGATCCAAATTTAGTATTTGGCCACTATAAATCATCAGGTGATGCTCATCCGCGCAGCTAAATCAGGCTCTGTGCGGCTTTCTCGAACATTTATTAAAACTCTCAAAACTGTCCTCAAACGGTAGCCGCGTCGCTACGCTAATTAATCGTAGACGGTCTCTAAAGGCGTCTACATGGTTGTTGAATCAAGTCTCTATAATATACTGAGCGGTAGAAAATGAACAACTGATTAAACTAACCGTTAATTGTGTTAATTCGATACACATTTGGGCAAACGGTTATTAAGATCTTATGTCCGGTACCAATCCGGCCTTGCTTCTGGGAACATTGAAAATTGTCCAGTACCAACCTGGCTATGTTCCTTATGCGTATTCTATACAATAAAACGAAATATACTTGATACCAATCCAGTAATTCGCAGAATACGCGCTATAGCACTACACAATACTGAAAACTATCTCAAGACACATTGCACCCTCGGGAGAAAAACCAAACGCTCTCTATAAAAATAACATCGCACAAAATGTGTACTGAATTCCACGCAACCTTATCACGGTACACACAGATCGTTTCATCTTTATGCAACTGAAGAAGGGACTGGTTCCCGAAAGATCTATTGCATTCAGATATTTTCTTCTGATATAAAGAAAGAAACGAATTCTCTACATGTGTACAGATTCAAAATGGTGTGTTAGGATCTGACTGTAAGAATATGACAGTCCTACACACGTTATCCACGTTAGTTACGTGTAGAAAAAATGTGAAAACACATGCTGAAAGCGCCTAATAATACTTGCTAACACACAATTAAGTACGTGTCTATTCCTCTTAGATAGACCGCTATGAATCTCTCTTAAAATAAAAGAGAAAGCCGCAAAACCCACCGCATCTGTCGACCTGACTGGGCGGGGAGGCAATGTGAGGTAGAGTGGGACCTTGGCTGCGGTCGGAATAACTACACCCCCATACTACTGAGTTTTAGGCACCCAGTCTAAGCCCCAGGTAGGGACACCCTAACCAACAGAATTGTTGGGTTTAAGGACCCTCACTCTGCTTATTCAAACAACAATGTCAGACATGACATTGCCATTGAATTCTATACATTGCTGCAGAAAATACTAAATTTGAAGCAAGTAGTAGCGACTCAGTACTTTAAGTACTTGACGAAAACGTCTACCGATAAAAAAAAACGCCCTATGTTACATGGAGACATTTTCTCAACGTGGCTGAAATGTATTATTTCAAAAAAAAATAAAATAAAACTAAAAATAAAATAAAACGTTCCAATCAAACATGAGAACAGACTCTAATTTGGCAATGGTCATTAAAGAATTTTAAAAACGCAAAGGGCGTTAGCAAGTTCTCGTGAACATTTCGGAAATACCAACATTACGACATAAGATGCTCAGCTAGGGCTATTGAAATTTGATACCTTTTGAAGACACGTATTTGAATGAGTCCAAAAACAATACTCACTTTGTCAAAAGAAAATAGAGATACAAAATGGATATCGATGTTACGTTCATCAGCACAGTCTAACCGATAGCTGAATCACTTGCTAGCAGATGGCGTTTGTAGCAAGTATTCGCGCAATGTGATTGATATCTGTAGAGGTGGCTAGCATAATGCACCGTGGACTATTACTGTGCGCCCGCACATTTTATTCAGAACTTGAACACTTTTACATGTGCTATTTGTGCGCATCCGCGCGGTCCAATCAAGGTCTTATTTGTATGCCACGTGTTATTACTGTGCATTTGCGCAGCCTGATCGGGACCTAAGCTACGTGCTGCCACTTTCATATATAATGTACACCGGTGCTGCCTGATCAGTATTTAAACTGTTTCTAACGTATATTATACATTGTGCATCGGCACAGTTTGATCCTAATTTAGTATTTGGCCACTATAAATCATCAGGTTATGCTCATCCGCACAGCTAAATCAGGCTCTGTGCGGCTTTCTCGAACATTTATTAAAATTCTCAAAACTGTCCTCAAATGGTAGCCGCGTCGCTATGCTAATTAATCGTAGACGGTCTCCAAAGGCGTCTACATGGTTGTTGAATCAAGTCTCAATAATACAAATGTATATTGAGCGGTTGTAAATCAAGAGTAGAAAATTAACAACTGAATAAAAGAACCGTTAATTGTGTTAATTCAACACACATTTGGGCAGACGGTTATTTAGATGATTGCATTTGGTCAGTCAGAGGTAAACCTTTGACGACTCAACACCGGTTTCTTCAATAAACCAGTACATGTGGTATTTTTTAATCCTAAAATCTGACCAAATTCAGAAGCAATCTTATGTCCGGTACCAATCCGGCCTTGCTTCTGGGAACATTGAAAATTTTCCAGTACCAACCTGGCTATGTTCCTTATGCGCATTCTATACAATAAAACGAGATATACTTAAAATTGGTACCAACCCAGTAATTCGCAAAATACGCGCTGTAGCAATACACAATACTGAAAAACTATCCAAAGACACATTGCATCCTCGGGAGAAAAACCGGACGCTCTCTATAAAAATACCATCGCACAAAATGTGTACTGAATTCCAAGCAACCTTATCACGGTATACACAGATCGTTTCATCTTGATGCAACTGAAGAAGGGACTGGTTCCCGAAAGATCTATTGCATTCAGATATTTTCTTCTGATATAAAGAAAGAAACGAATTCTCTACAGATTCAAAATGGTGTGTTAGGGTCTGACTAAGAATATGACAGTCCTACTCACATTATCCACGTTAGTTACGTGTAGAAAAAATGCGAAAACACATGCTGAAAGTGCCTAATAATACTTGCTAACACACAATAAAGTACGTGAACATTTCGGAATTCGGAAATACCAACATTACGAAATAAGACGCTCAGCTAGGGCTATTGAAATTATTCAGAACTTGAACACTTTTACATTTATTTGTGCGCATCCGCGCGGTCCAATCAAGGTCTTATTTGTATGCCAAGTGTTTTTACTGTGAATTTGCGCAGCCTGATCAGGACCTAAGCTACGTGCTGCCACTTTCATATATAATGTACACCGGTGCTGCCTGATCAGTGTTTAAACTGTTTCTAACGTATATCATACATTGTGCATCGGCACAGTTTGATCCAAATTTAGTATTTGGCCACTATAAATCATCAGG
Organism: Anodontia alba; assembly: GCA_964016985.1. Lineage (NCBI taxonomy): Eukaryota > Metazoa > Mollusca > Bivalvia > Lucinida > Lucinidae > Anodontia > Anodontia alba. Next base: position 53,599,676 of record OZ024831.1, read on the forward strand.
TGATGCTCATCCGCATAGCTAAATCAGGCTCTGTGCGGCTTTCTCGAACATTTATTAAAATTCTCAAAACTGTCCTCAAACGGTAGCCGCGTCGCTACGCTAATTAATCGTAGACGGTCTCCAAAGGCGTCTACATGGTTGTTGAATCAAGTCTCAACAATACAAATGTATATTGAGCGGTTGTAAATCAAGAGTGGAAATTGAACAACTGATTAAAAGAACCATTTACTGTGTAAAATCGATACACATTTGGGCAGACAGTTATTAAGATGATAGCAAATTGCATTTGGAAGGTCAGACGTAAACCTTTGACGACTCAACACCGGTTTCTTCAATAAACCAGTACGTGTGGTATTTTTTAATCCTAAAATCTGACCAAAATCAGAAGCAATTTTATGTCCGTTACCAACCTGGCCTTGCTTCTGGGAACATTGAAAATTGTCCAGTACCAACCTGGCTATGTTACTTATGTGCATTCTATACAATAAAACGAAATATACTTGGTACCAACCCAGTAATTCGCAGAATACGCGCTGTAGCAATACACAATACTGAAAAACTATCCCAAGACACATTGCACCCTCGGGAGAAAAACCGGACGCTCTCTATAAAAATACCATCGCACAAAATGTGTACTGAATTCCACGCAATCTTATCACGGTATACACAGATCGTTTCATCTTGATGCAACTGAAGAAGGGACTGGTTCCCGAAAGATCTATTGCATTCAGATATTTCCTTCTGATATAAAGAAAGAAACGAATTCTCTACAGATTCAAAATGGTGTGTTAGGATCTGACTAAGAATATGACAGACCTACTCACATTATCCACGTTAGTTACGTGTAGAAAAAACGTGAAAACATATGCTGAAAGCGCCTAATAATACTTGCTAACACACAATTAAGTACGTGTCTATTCCTTTTAGACAGACTGCTATGAATCTCTCTTAAAATAAAAGAGAACGGCGCAAAACCATCTGGGTGAGACACCGCATCTGTCGACCTGACTGGGTGGGGTGGTAGTGTGAGGCAGAGTGGGACCTTGGCTGCGGTCGGAATACCTACATCCCCATACCACGGCTGTCTTCGAGTTAGAGTTATACCATTGTTACGGCATGATCTTAGCACCGCGAACCGCCGCGCCCACCACATAGAAGCACTGTCAGATTCGACATCAGTGCCCTCCGATGGTCATAGACGATGACGATGGTGAACGAACAGGCATCGAGCAGCAGCCACAACGTGGCAGAGTTGCCGGCGCCAACGACTAACGCCCCAATAGAACGGGATGCTGTCTCTTCGCATGTCACATTTAAGAATCCGAAGAAAGTGGCAGCCGGGCGACCTGGAACTGCCGACCGAATTGCAAAGCATGAACTGCTCCGCGAGGCGCTTCGGGCAGCCAGGGAATCATTTCATGCTCCTGAAGATGTGACACGCGAACATGTCGCTGTTCCTGTTGCTTGGCAAACACGGAAACAGGAACGGGAACAACAGGAACACGCAGATAAACGGTAACACAACGACTGGACCCTATTGATCATCAGTCTTACGGGCGGTGCCGCGCTTGCCGTTGCTGAGCTGCGTGTGCTTCCAGTGAAGAAACCCACGCAAACAATACACGTGTCCGTTCAAACCCCAAAGCCGAACGTGCTTTTAGAGCCAAGCCGCCAGATCTCCATGGAGTGACGGTGTGAAGCAGTTACAGAGTAACAACCATGACGACCCCGGCAACCGACGGTAAAATGCTACTGAATGCGCTCTATCATCTCTGGTGGCGGGACGAGCGAGCAGCCTTTCGCTTCGCTCGCCCTGTGATGTCACGACCAAGCATGATCCGGAAAGGCGTCGCAAAACTCCCTTGGCGGTCGCGGAATCCTGTTGGAGACTGATCAATTGGCTGGAATATCTTGTGGCTCTCGATGGAGAGGAAGCTTGCTAGCATTTACTGCAGCTCCCGAGGCTACTGAAAGGGACTAGCGACAATCAAAAACCTCTCAGCCACAGCAAAGGTGACTGAGCAGCAGGCCAAGGACTGGCTCAAGAAGCAGGCCATCTGGCAGATCTATCTGCCTGCTCAACGGCACATTCCACGACCAAAATTCGACATCGCCACGCCAAATGAGGTCCATCAAGCGGACCTGATCTTTCTGTCACACGAACGCGTGGGTGTAAGACCTTTCGCTATGCACTCACGGTCGTTGATGTCGCCAGCAGCTACAAAGAGGCTGAGCCTCTGACTAGCAAGACCGCAGCAGAGGCCGCCGATGCCCTGTCTCGGATCTACAGACGGGGGCCACTGAAGTGGCCCAAGCTTCTCCAGGTTGACCCGGGCCGAGAGTTCATGGGCGCGGTCAGCCAGATGCTGGCGAAACATGGAGTTTCTGTTTGACGTGTTGTGTTGATAGCCATCGAGATAGGGCATTGTAGAACGCTTCAACCGGACGCTGGCTGAACGTCTCTTCGGACATCATTATGCCCAGGAGATGCGGCTCTCTGAGGGTGCGAGGTCCACAGAGTGGGTTAAGCGATTGCCCGCAGTTGTCGCAGCTCTGAATAGTGAGGTCACCCGGTTGACGGGCAAAAAAACCCCGGGATGCGATAAGGGCCGGGAGAGTTGCACAAAAGCCCTTCCTACCTGCTGACCGACCTGCTGGATTACAGGAGCAAAAGCTCCCTTCAGGTGCTGGCGTTCGCTGTCTGTATCAACCTGGCGAGCTAGAAGGTGGCCGTCGACGCGCCACAGACCCTGTGTGGTCTCTTGAAGTGTATGGGCTCGGACGCTCAGTGACCAAGCCCGGTGAGCCTGTGGTCTACTACTTGGAAGATGGTCCTTAGCGGGGCTTCGTGCATGAGGAGCTCCTCGTTGTGCCCCCAGACACCCAACAACCGCCGGATGGGGTTCTCAAGCGCTGAGTGCAGCGGCTCGCCTTTTTCAGTTGCACTCGAGGTAGGTCAGCCTGATGTTATCGCGGACGTGGCGTTTGGAATTGTCCATGTGGTCAACGTTAAACTACTGGGTATCCTTGGGCTGATAGGCCCAGAGCAGCTGAATGTCACATGCGGCACAGTGGTTGTTTTGGGCCTCCTTAAGTCGCAAGATGTGGTTGACTTTCAAATTGCACATGAGCCCTTTGTCTTGGTCTTGTCGCTTGTAAGCCACCAGCTTTTTTATGATGGTCTTGCGGAGCGATGGCTCATCAAGCTCTGTGAGTGGCCCAACCTCAGAACCCTCCTCTGTTGGATAGACTACCCTTTCGAGCTGATGTGTGCTCTCCGCAGTGAGACTGCAAGATAAGCCAGGTTAGACCACTGGAGGAAGTCGTCTATGATCCAGACTTTTTGGGGGTCTGAGATGGTGAGACCTCGGCTCGAGTGGACTGTGAGGGCATAGCTAATAGCCCAGTCCGAGTCCTACTTGCCGACGAGGACCTCCCAGGCATATTTTAAGGGTACATCGACAACGTCGTTTAGAGCGAGCTCCTGCAGGTCTGCCCTGTCATCTAGCAAGGGGCCAGGGATGGTGATCATGCTGTTTTGCCGCCGAGTGTCTTTGGGGCGGTATAGTAGAGGTACGGAGATGTTCGGGAAATACTTCTCATGGCGCTTGAACAGCAGCTTCTGGGCCCGGACACGGACCTTCAGTCTCGAGGTCAAGATGAGATCACATGTCTTCCAGGCCTCCACGAAGCATTCCCACCCGAGGCAACCAGGAAGCGCCTTTCGTATCTCTTGGCACTGGACCTTGTCGGGCTGCAGGCGGATCCGCTTTTTTAGGTCCTTGAGAAAAGGGTCCTTTGTCCGGTGATCCACCTTGACCACCTCGTAATAATCGGCGGTGTCGCGAAGCTACTCGTGCGGCATTTTTCCGACGATTGGCGATGGCTGCCCCTGGTCACCACAGCAGATGACCTGGACGCCGCGACCCTCGAGCCAGTCAAGGAAGATCTCCAGCGTGGGGCGGGGTACCGTGCATACCTCGTCCCAGATGATCACCCGGGGAACGAACTTCTCCCACATACTTTCGGGCATCCATTCTATCTGGCCACTCCAGCGGAAGCTGTGATAGGTCTGAGCCTGGACGCCTCGGGTCCGCATTTCTTTCGCCAGTCGATGGGTCGGAGTGAAGACGAGAGGATTCCTCTGGCGGAAGAGCTCGATCGCTCACTTGGTCTTGCCGGAGCCCCCGCCGCCATTGTGGTATGACAGCCGATACCTCGATCAGCAGATCGTCGTAGCATGGAGCGGCTCTGGGAGTGAGGTCCTTATTTGTCCGCCGCATGCTCCTTGGGCAAGAAGGTCAGCTCGCCTTTGTCACGCCACTGGCCAGGGGCGACGGGAGTGGCACGGCACATCGAACGCGCAGGCGAAGCAGAAGGGCTCCCGGCAACTGCACTTCCTGGGAGCCACATATGCTTCGACCCTTGAGTTTATGGAGCGCCGTTTTCTGGACAGAGATACTGTCTGTTGCAACCCTGATGGCCTCGTCTTGTGTGAACCTCGAAAGAATCGAGATGAGATTGATATGGAAGTAACCGAGCACGCTTGCCCGAAGGTGAGTGTACTGGGGGCTGGGAGCCTTCATACGTGAGGATGTGACCAAGAGGACATCCTTCAGGGGCGCCGACGAGGGTCCCACTTTGGCGGGTGTCACGCACGAGGAAGTCGAGTTCCCCGGGGTCACAGATCAGCCTCCTTGTCAGCCGTTTTCAGTCAGCCTTGCTGCCCTGGGTAAACTTGCCGACAACGGCCCGAGCGACATTGCAGTCCTCGGGAAGTCAGACCTCGGTTTCCTTCTCGAAGGCGATCATCGCCTTCCGGACCTTCAGAGACCTCAGCAGGCTAGACTCAACGAGGAACGCCAAGAGCGGCGTCGGGGCCCAACCGCCGCCCGCGAAATGCCTTCCGTACCATGCAGGGACCACCGGATGAAAGTCATCGGCGAACTCCCATTCCACGACTTCAGCAAAGCCGGTGCCAATATCTTAGGGCAGAGGGCCATTGATGGCCACGCTGGCCATGCGGTGTGATGGATGCCGAAATTTTTGGTAATAGGGTTCGCTTTACCCTTGCCCTGGAAGGACGCCGGGTAGCGCGACTGCATGTCGATACTGATGACCTCCGTCGGGTCATAGCCCATCGCGTTGGACAACCCCCGCGCCCATGTTCGACGCAAGATATCTGGATATCTTGGATGAGATTGGCTGAGATTGGCTTCCAGCCGTTCTTTTTCTTTGCCATAATGCTGGCCGCGTGGTTTTCGCCGAAGGCTTTGTCAGCGAGCTTGGGGTTGCCGAGTTAAGCGCAGGCTGCTTGGAGCCGCTTGTACGTCTCTGGCGTTCTGAAGGTCCGACACAGCACGAACTGGTCGGCCATGACACATCGGTCTTCGCAACCCAAGAGCCAGACCGCCACAGGCTTGCTACTGGTCGCCTCTCGGATCGCCTGCTAAATATCGCACTCGTGCTTTGTGGGGTGGCGGTCTTTTGACCAAGCGTGGCCGTTCTGGCAGATAAGTTCGACCGTTTTCCATCTTCTCTGTCGATATTTGCTGCTATTGTAGATGTCCCCGCCGGCGACGTCCCTCAGAATGATCGATCGTTTGAGGATCCTTTCCAGTCCCGTCACATCGTCAACGGACGCGCCACTCTCGTGAGCAATCTCTTCCCACTCCTGAATTTTCTGACGCCGTGCGGATGTTAGCCCCTCGCCCCTCAAAGCGCCCGGGAAATATTCCGGGCGACAGAGTTGAGGTCGCCGTGCCTCAACGCTGTCAGATTGGCAGGATCTGGATCACTGATGGGGTAGAGGTCGTATACGGCCGCGCTAATGGGGTAGGCGTTCTGATAAAAGACCTTGTCGATTCCTGTCAACACTCCAGGCTTCATGTCCGGAGCGATTTCAAGGATGGTCCCACCCTTCTTCTCCTCCACACGGACGGGGTCACTTGTCTTTAAGGACCCAATCGCCTCAGTCACGTCCCCGCAAGAACTTGATCCGAAGAAGGAACGCGTCCTCGGGGAGGATTGCAAGCAGCCTCACCGCCCTCCCGTCTGTCATGCGCGCGTCCTGATCCAGCCGGCCCGCTCCCTCTTCTTCCACCCTCCACGTTGAGAAGACCGCCGCGGCGCCGTCAGCCCCAAACTCGTCTTTGCCGTCGGTCAGAAGCTCAACCCACTGGTCGACTGGAAGTCTCACTGAGAGGGGCCCGGTCGACCCCCTAGGTCAGGCATTCCTTGTAGGATTTCATCGATGTAGGGATCGGGAGGGTCGGGAAAGCCTTGTAAAATTTCATCGACGTAGCCGTCCAAATGCCATGTTGGCTGACGGGTATGCGGTATGCATAGGAGTTCGGTTTGCAAGGAGCTGCTCCAACACCAAATCGAACTGTCTACGAGTTTTCCGCTCCAGGGCTATGGGCCAGTGGCTAATTCTTTCTCGTCCACAGCCCCGAAAGACCCCAAGTTCGCTTTGAACCCCTTTTCCACAGTACCTACAGGGAGCAGAGATCGTACATCCTTTTCGAATCTTAGCAAGATGAGCTTTGCAATAGGTTTTGCAACAGCTCTTTCCACAGATCTCCAACTCACCCGCCTTATTATAGCCCTTTGTCATACTTGCGGATTGAATATCCAAGGTATACCATATGCACGGATGTATCTAAATGGGGAGTTTGCTTTGAGTAGCCGCGCCCTGGGCCGGCGAGGGTAGTGGGCCGTCCACAGGGCACGGCAAGGGACCGACTGGGGCCCCGAATCAGGGGAAACGCGAATAGGGACCAAAATTGGGCTGAGGAGGTCGAATCCGGAAAAAACGCGACACAGGAAATTAGTATGCTCACCCACCCTGCTGCTGGACAGAATACTTACTACTTCTGTAACTTCAGCGATCTCTCCCCGTATGCTGTAAAAACCTGCGTGAAGAGTCAATACAACGCTATGATATTTACACATCTGACGACCCGGACCGGATACTTACTACTTCTGCAACATCAGCGATCTATCCCCGTGTTCTAAAAACAGTGCGAAGAGTCAAAACAACGCGATGATATTTACACATCTGATGACCCCGACCGAATACTTACTACTTCTGCAACATCAGCGATCTCTCCCCGTGTTGTAACAACCAGCGTAAATAGTCAAAACAACGCGATGATATTTACGCATCTGACAAGTAAATACTTACTACTTCTATATAATCAAATATCTCTCCCCGTGTTGTCAAAACCAGCGTAAATAGATAAAACAACGCGATGATATTTACACATCTGACGAACCGAACCAAATATTTACTATTTCTGCATCATCAGTGATCTCTCCTCGTGTTGTAAAAACCAGCGTAAAGAGACAAAACAACGCGATGATATTTACACATCTGACGACCCGGACCGAATACTTGCTACTTCTGCAACATCAGCGATCTCTCTCCGTATTGTAAAAAACAGCGTAAACAGTCAAAAGAACGCGATGATATTTACGCATCTGACAAGTAAATACTTACTACTTCTATATCATCAAATATCTCTCCCCGTGTTGTCAAAACCAGCGTAAATAGATAAAACAACGCGATGATATTTACATATCTGACGACCCGAACCGAATAGATACTACTTCTGCAACATCAGCGATCTCTCCGCATGTTGTAAAAAATAGCATAAACAGTCAAAAGAACGCGTTGATATTTATGCATCTGACTAGTAAATACTTACTACTTCTATATGATCAAATATCTCTCCCCGAGTTGTTAAAACCAGCGTAAATAGATAAAACAACGCGATGGTATTTACACATCTGACAACCCGGACCGAATACTTACAACTGTTGCAATATCAGCGATCTTTCCCCGTGTTGTAAAAACCAGCGTAAACAGTCAAAACAACGCAATGATATTTACGCATCTGACGAGTACATACTTACTACTTCTATATCATCAAATATCTCTCCACGTGTTGTAAAAAAACAGCGTAAATAGATAAAACAACGCGATGATATTTACACATCTGACGACCCGAACCGAATACTTACTACTTCTGTATCATCAGCGATCTCTCCCCTTGTTGTAAAAACCAGAATAAAGAGATAAAATAACGCGATGATATTTACGCATCTGACGACCCAGACCGAATACTTACTACTTCTGCAATATCAGTGATCTCTCCCCTTGTTGTAAAAACCAGCGTAAAGAGATAACATAACGCGATGATATTTACGCATTTGCCGATCCGGACCAGCAGCAGGGTGGGTGAGCATACCAATTTTCTGTGTCGCGTTTTTCCCCGATTCTACCCCCTCAGCCCAAGTTTGGTACCTATTTGCGTTTTCCCCTGATTCGGGGCCCCAGCCGGTCCTTTGTCGTTCCCCAGTGGACGGCCCACCACCCTCGCCGGCCCAGGGCGCGGCTATACAAGCGAACTCCCCCATTTAGAAGCTCCGTGCATATGGTATACTTTGGATATTCAATTCGCAAGTATCAGAAAGGGCTATAATAAGGCGGGTGAGTTGGAGGCTGGATAAAGGGCTATAATAAGTCCGCATGGTTGAAGGCTGGTGAATTGGAGGTCTGTGGAAAGAGTTGTTGCAAAACCTACTGTAAAGCTTATCTTGCTAAGATTCGCAAAGGATGTACAATCTCTGCTCCTTGTAGGTGCTGTGGAAAACGGGTTCGAAGCGAACTTGGGTCTGTCGGGGCTGTGGACGAGAAAGAATTTGCCATTGGCTCATAGCCCTGGTGAAGAAAACTCGTAGACAGTTTGGTGTTGGAGCAGCTCCTTGCAAACCGAACTCCCATGCATACCGCATACGCATCAGCCAACATGACACTTGGATAGCTACGTCGATGAAATTTTGCAAGGCATGCCCGACCCTCTCGACGCCTACATCGAAGACATCCTGCAAGGAATGCCTGACTCAGAGGATCGACCGGGCCCCTCACTCAATGAGACTTGCAGCCGACCAGTGGGTTGAGCTTCTGACCGACGGCAAAGATGAGTTTGAGGCTGACGGCGCCGCGGTGGTCTTCTCAACGTGGGAGATAGAAGAAGAGAGAGACGTCGACGGAGCGGGCCGACTGGATCTGGGCGCCCGCATGACAGATGGGAGGGCGGCGAGGCTGCTTGCAATCCTCCCCGAGGACGCGTTCCTTCTTCGGATCAAGTTCTTGCGGGGACGTGACTGAGGCGATTGGGTCCTCGAAAACAAGTTTGACCCCGTCCGTGTGGAGGGGAAGAAGGGTCAGACCGTCCTTGAAATCGCTCGGGACACGAAGCCTGGAGTGTTGACAGGGATCGACAAGGTCTTTTCTCAAAACGCCTACCCCGTTACCGCGGTCGTATACGGCCCCTACCCCATCAGGGATCCAGATCCTACCAATCTGGCAGTGTTGAGGCACGGCGACCTCCTGTGTCGCTCAACGGGTTCAGGAGTATTTCCAGGGCGCTTTGAGGGGCGAGGGGCTAACGAGGGACTAACATCCGCACGGCGTCAGAAAATTCGTGAGTGGGAGGAGAGGGTTCACGAGACTGGAGCGTCCGTTTACGATGTGGCGGGGCTGGAAACGATCTATCATTCTGAGGGACGTCGCCGGCGGGGACATCTACAACAGCGGCAAATATCGGCACAGCAGATGTAAAAACGGTCGAACATATCTGCCACAACGGCCACGCTTGGTCAAAAGACCTCCACTTCCCCCAAAGCAGGAGTCCACTTCTTTGAGGGCGATATTTGGCAGGCGATCCGGGAGGCGACGAGTGGCGAGCCTGTGGCGGTCTGGATCTTGGGCAGCGGACCGACGTCTCATGGCCGACCAGTTCGTACCGTGTCGGACCTTCAGAATGCGAGAGATGCACAAGCGGCTCCAAGCAGCCTCCACTAAACTCGGCAACCCTGAGCTCGCTGACAAAGCCTTCGGCGAAAGCCACGCGGCCAGCATTATGGCAAAGTAAAAAAAACGGCTGGAAGCCAACCCCAGCCAATCTCATCAAAGTTATCCAGAAGTTTGCGTCGAACATGGGCGCGGAGGTGGGGAGGGGGGACGTGGAACGCGATGGGCTATGACTTAAGGGAGGTCATCAGTATCGATATGCGATTGTCCTACCAGGCGTCCTTCCAGAGCAAGGGTGAAGCGAAACCCTATTTCCAGAAATTCAGGCATCCGTCATAACTCATGTCCCGCGTGGCCATCAATGGCCTTCTCCCCGAAGATATTGGCACCGGCTTTGCCGAAGTCGTGGAATGGAAGTTCACCACTGACTGTCATTCGATGGTCTCGGCATGGTACGGAAGGCATTTCGCGGGCGGCGGTTGGGCCCCGATGCCGCTCTTTGCGTTCCTCGTTGAGTCTGGCCTGCTGAAGTCTCTCAAGGTCCGAAAGGTGATGATCGCCTTCGAGAAGCAAACCGAGGTCTGGCTCCTCGAGGACCGCAATGTCGCTCGGGCCGTTGTCGACAAGTTTACCCAGAGCAGCAAGGCTGACGGAAAACGGCTGACAAGAAGGCTGGTCTGTGACCACGGGAAACTGGACTTCCTCGAGCGTGACACCCGCCAAAGTGGGACCTTCATCGGCGCCCCTGAAGGATGTCCTTTTGGTCACATCCTCACGTATTACGACGGCTCCCAGCCCCCAGTACACTCACCTTCGGGCAAGCGTGCTCGGTTACGTCCATATCAATCTCATCTCGATGCTTTCGAGGTTCACACAAGACGAGGCCGTCAGGGTTGCAATGGACAATATCTATGTCCAGAAAACGGCGCTCCATAAACTCGAGGGAGTCGAAGCGTATGTGGCTCCCAGGAAGTGAAGCTGCGGGGAGCCCTTCTGTTTCGCATGCGCGTTTGATGAGCCATCCCACACCCGGTTGCCCTTTGCCAGTGACGTGACAAAGGCACGCTGACCTTCTTGCCCAAGGACCATGCGGCCTATCTCCCCGGGCCGGGATTCAAAGCTACAAAAAAGGACCTCTCCCAGTGCCACGCCGCGCTTCGACGATCCGCTGTCGAGGTATCGGCTGTCATACCTCAATGGCGGCGAGGGCTCCGGCAAGACCACGCGAGCGATCGAGCTCTTCCGCCAGAAGAATCCCTTCGTCTTCACTCCGACCCATCGACTGGCGAAAGAAATGCCGACACGGGGCGTCCAGGCCCAGACCTATCACACCTTCTTCCGCTGGAGTGGCCAGACAGAATGGACGCCCGAAAAGATGGGGTAGAAGTTCTTTCCCCGGGTGATCATCTGGGACGAGGAATTCACGGTACCCCGTCCCACGCTGGAGATCTTCCTTGACTGGCTGGAGGGTCGCGGCATCCAGATCATCTGCTGTGGTGACCAGGGGCAGCCACCGCCAATCGCCGGAGAAATTCCGCACGAGTGGCACCGCCACACCGCCGATTATTACGAGGAGGTTGATGTGGATCACCGGGCAAAGTACCCCTTTCTCAATAGCATCAAAACGTGGATCCGCCTGCAGCCCGACAAGGTCCAGTGCCAAGAGATACGAAAGGCGCTTCCTGGTTGCCTCGGGTGGGAACGCTTCGTGGAGGAGTATTTCCCGGACACCTCCATACCTCTACTATACCGCCCCAAAGACACTCGGCTGCAAAACATCATGGTCACCATCCCTGGCCCCTTGCTAGTTGACAGGCCAGAACAGCAGTAGCTTGTCCTAAACGACGTTGTCGAGGTACCCTTGAAATATGCCAGTGAGGTCCTCGACGGCAACTGTGGCTCGGACTGGGCTCTTGGCTTTGCCCTCACAGTCCACTCGAGCCAAGGTCTACCATCGCAGACTCCTAAAAAGTCTGGCTCATAGACGACTTCCTCCAGTGGTCTAACCTGGCTTATCTTGCAGTATTAGGGGTGCAGCGCATGCATCAGCTCGAAAGGGTAGTCTGTCCACCAGAGGAGGGTTCTGGAGTTGGGAAGCCATCGTTCCGCAAGACCATCATAAAAAAGCTGGTGGCTTACAAGCGACAGGACCAAGCCAAAGGGCTCATGTTCAACCTGAAAGTCAACCACATCGTGCGACTTAAGGAGGCCCAAAACAACCACTGTGCCGCATGTAACATTCAGCTGCTCTGGGCTTGCCTAGCCCAAGGACACCCAGCAGTTTAGCGTTGACCGCCTAGACAAATTCAAACGCCACGTCCGCGATAACATCAGGCTGACCTGCCTCGAGTGCAGCCGAAAAAAGGCGAGCCGCTGCTCTCAGCGCTTGAAAACCCCATCCGGCGGTTGTTGGGTGTCTGAGGGCTCAACGAGTTTTGTTTGTTTGTGTTGAGGTTTTACGGCCCAGTCAACCCAATGGGGTCATGTCGAGCGCGGTCAGTTTACCTAGACACACGTTTACTGGGCAGGCTTAGTCCTCGAAGCGGTTAACCAGTATTGTGCACATTCTTTCGCCAGAAACTGACAACTGCCCTTCTTGAATCAGCGGAAGGGAAAGAATGACCGTAGAAAATATTTCATGATCAATCTCCACGAAAGAATGTTGCCGACCTCGGCGGGGGTTGAACCCGCGACCTCCTGGTCTCCAGTCGGACGGCGCATCCAACTGAGCCACCGACGCCAACAACGAGTTGCTCCTCACGCACGAAGCCCCGCTGAGGACCATCTTCCAAGTAGTAGACCACAGGTTCGCGGTCCTTATCGCATCCTGGGACTTTTTGCCCGTCAACCAGGTGTCCTCACCATTCAGAGCTGCGACAACTGCGGGCAATCGCTTAACCCATTCTGTGGACCTCGCGCACTCAGGGAACGGCATTTCCTGGGCATACTGCTGTCCGAAGAGACGTTCAGCCAGCGTCCGGTTGAAGCGTTCTACAATGCCCTGGTCTCGATGGCTATCAACACGACCACGTCGAACAGAAACTCCATGTTTTGCCAGCAACTGGCTGACCGCGCCCATGAACTCTCGCCCCGGGTCAACCTGGAGAAGCTTGGGCCACTTCAATGGCCCCCGTCTGTAGATCCGAGACAGGAAATCAGCGGCCTCTGCTGCAGTCTTGCTAGTCAGAGGCTCAGCCTCTTTGTAGCTGCTGGCGACGTCAACGACCGTGAGAGCATAGCGAGAGGTCTTCCACCCCACGCGGCTGTGCGGCAGAAAGAGTGGATCCGCTTGATTAACCTCGTTCGGCGAGGCGATGTCGAAAATATGTTCATGGAAAGTGCCGTGGAGTAGGCAGATAGATTTGCCAGATGGCCTGCTTCTTGAGCTAGCTTTGGCCTGCTGCTCAGTCACCTTTGCTGTGGCTGAGAGGTTTTTGATCGCCGCTAGTCCCTTCCAGTAGCCTCGGGGACTGTAGTAAATACTAGCAAGCTTCCTCTCCATCGGGATCCGCGGGATATTCCAACAAATTGATCAGTCTCCAACAAGCTTCCGCCACCGGCCAAGGGAGTTTCGCGACGCCATTCCGGATCATGCTTGGTCGTGCCATCACAAGGCGAACGAAGCGAAAGGCTACCCGCTCATCCCGCCGCCAGAGATCGAGAGACTTTTGTGCGACGTCGATCATAGTGCGGGCTACAGGGTCGGAGATTTTATGCCGTTTGGCCTGCCATCCAACCCCAAGCATTGCGAAGTGAAGCTCGTCGGGAAGACTCATGACTATCAAGGCCGCAGTAAATTGTTGCCAAGAAAAAAATAAAACTTGCCTCACTACTTTAGTCGTGTCGGTCGTTGCTTCGCAACAACAAACCCCAAACGCCGCACGGTCATTTAGGATTATTTGTCGAGCTTGTAGGCGGCCAAACCGGTCGCGGCCATTTCGATGAGGACGAAAGCAATCTCGCTGTCTTTTTGGCCATCGCTCGGGGTGTAAAAGTCAGAGAGCTGGGACTCGAGACCCAGGTCATCAAAGCTGACCTTTTTCCCGGTGACCTCGGCAGAGAGCCTCATGGCCGCGCTGACATCTTATCCTTGGTCACCCTGCGATATCGCAGCACTCGGTCGTACAGGATCGCAAGCTTGCCTTCTTACTGGTTGCCAATTATTCGGGCCAAATCCTCCAAATTCACCGTCGAACTCCAGGCTGATGTTATCAATAGCGTAGGAGGCGTCGGCAGCAGCCCCTGCTGCTCCTGTGGGTTGGATCACACGGTTGTAGTCTTTGAAGGTCAACTCAAGCGACACCCTCTGGAACTTCGACATCAACGTGACCGCCCGGAGTATGAGGGGGTCCCCATTCTCTTTGAGGCCGCGCAACCACCAGAAACTGACAAAGGTGGAAGTAACCATCGAGGGAGTCCCGAATCAACTCTATTTTCACTGCTTGAGGCCCAATCAAATGTGGGATGAAGTGAGGAAATACTTCGCCGCCGGCAGTAAGCGTCACCCCATTATCTCAGCGGCGGCGAAAGACATGGCCCTGGCAGACGTCAGCCTTCGAGGCTTCCTTACAAATAAACATGTCCTCTGTGGTCCCGGTGTTAGTCTTACTCTTTGTTGCTTTGTGGTTTATTCTACGAGGCGATTTGTTGTATGTCTTTCCGTGTGTCATTTCGTTCTTGTGTTTTTCAGTCCTTTTAGTATTGCGATTACCTCGCTTGGGGAAGAGAAAGCTAATCTTAGTGCTTTTCGTACGTTTGTTCGGTTTGTGCTTGTTTGGATTTGTCGGTTTCCTCTTCCTCTTGGGGTCTGGGAAGGGCTGCGGTTTGTGGTTGTGGCACTCCCTGGACTTTTCTCTTACCTTTCTTGACCTCCGGACCACCGTTGATGACCAGCTCCATGGCAGCGGACGCCGAATAAGCGAGGGGATGACCATCCAAATTCAAAAGGAGGCCGAGGCGGCCGGCCCTATGAACATCTACGTTCACCTGATATACGACGCCGAGCTCGATATCCAGGATGGCCGATTCGTCCAAGCAGCCTATTAACGACTTCCTGACGCGGACGGCACATTCGGCGATCATATGTGGGCAGACAGGATGTGGAAAAAGTCTTTGTATTTGATTTGCTTGAAGGACCCTTCCGGGGGGTATTCAAACAAATCGTCATCCTGTGCCCCACCATACGACACAATAAGACATACCACCGACGCCCATGGATTTGGGTTGACTCTGGGATCTTCGTTCTCAACCCTGGCGAGCGCCTGCATGATTACTTACGAGCCTTCTACCAGGTATTCCAAGGCAAGCCCACCCTATATATTATAGACGGTTGCTCGGCCACGAAGGCTTTCAGTCCTTTGTAGCATTGCGATTACCTCGCTTGTGGAAGAGGGAGCTAATTTAAGTGCTTTTCGTACGTTTGTTCGGTTTGTGCTTGTTTGGATTTGTCGGATTCCTCTTCCTCTTGGGGTCTGGGAATGGCTGCGGTTTGTGATTGTGGCACACCCTGGACTTTTCTCTTACCTTTTTTGAGACAGACCAACTCATCGATGATTTGCTGGAGTCGGAGACACTCGGCCAGTAATAGCCTGGCCCGACACAGGTTTCAGTGCGCTGTATTGTTAGCGCGGACGACAAAGGGCAACGTGCAAAAGCACCGTGAACGACTCGCTGCATTGGCAGTGGGAGGCCAAGCCAGGCAGTATGGACTAGCAGTCCGTGGAAAATCACTCACCGCTGACAAAGTTGATACTTTGGACGATAGCGAAGTCGAGAGGCTCTATGCTTGCTACGAAGCAAGACTAGGGGGCGGTGATGACGGATGGGGTCTGCAGCGCTCCAGGTTTATGCGGGGGTGGCAAAATCAGCTTAGGCTTATTGTGGACCTTGAGGGCGCTCACCAACCCGCACCCCCATACTACTGAGTTTTCGGCACCCAGTCTAAACCCCAGGTAGAGACCCCCTAACCAACAGAATTGTTGGGGTTAAGGACCCTCACTCTGCTGATTCAAACAACCATGTGACACATGACATTGCGTTTGAATTCTTTACATTGCTGCAGAAAATTCTAAACTTGAAGCAAGCAGTAGCGACTCAGTACTTTATGAACTTGACGAAAACGTCTACTAAGAAAAATAAACGCACTCTGTTACACGGAGACATTTTCTCAAAGTGCCTGAAATATATTATTTCAAAAAACAAATAAAACGTTCCAATCATACAAGAGAACAGCTTCTAATTCGGCAATGGTCATTAAAGATTTTTAAAAACGCAAAGGGCGTTAGCAAGTTCTCGTGAACATTTCGGAAATACCAACATTACGACATAAGACGCTCAGCTAGGGCTATTGAAATTTGATACCTTTTGAAGACACGTATTTGAATGAGTTTAAAAACAATACTCACTTTGTCAAAAGAAAAAAGAGATACAAAATTGATATCGATGTAATGTTCATCAGCACAGTCCAACCGATAGCCGAATCCCTTGCTAGCAGATGGCGTTTGTAACACGCATTCGCGCAATGTGATTGATATCTGTAGAGGTGGCTAGCATTATGCACCGTGGACTATTACTGTGCGCCCGCACATTTTATTCAGAACTTGAACACTTTTACATGTGCTATTTGTGCGAATTCGCGCGGTCCAATCAAGGTCTTATTTGTATGCCGTGTGTTATTTACTGTGCATTTGCGCAGCCTCATTGGGACCTAAGCTACATGCTGCCACTTCCATATATAATGTACACCGGTGCTGCCTGATCAGTGTTTAAACTGTTTCTGACATATATTATACATTGTGCATCGGCACAGTCTGAGCCAAATTTAGTATCTGACCACTATAAATCATCAAGTGATGCTCATCCGTGCAGCTAAATCAGGCTCTGTGCGGCTTTCTCGAACATTTGTTGAAAATCTCAAAACTGTCCTCAAACGGTAGCCGCGTCGCTACGCTAATTGTTCGTAGATGGTCTCCAAAGGCGTCTACATGGTTGTTGAATCAAGTCCCAATAATATATTGAGCGGTTGAAAATCAAGAGTAGAAAGTGAACAACTGATTAAAAGAACCGTTAACTGTATAAATTCGATACACATTTGGGCAGACGGTTATTAAGATGATAACAAATTGCATTCGGTCAGACAGAGGTTAACCTTTGACGACTCAACACCCGTTTCTTCAATAAACCCGTACGTGTGGTAGTTTTTAATCCTAAAATCTTACCAAAAAAGAAGCACTCTTATGTCCGGTACCAACCCGGCCTTGCTTCTGGGAACATTGAAAATTATCCAGTACCAACCTGGCTATGTTCCTTATCCGTATTCTAAACAATAAAACGAAATATACTTGGTACTAACCCAGTAATTCGTAGAATACGCGCTGTAGCAATACACAATACTGAAAAACTATCCCAAGACACATTGCACCCTCGGGAGAAAAACCAGATGCTCTCTATAAAAATACCACCGCACCAAATGTGTACTGAATTCCACGCAACCTTATCACGGTACACACAGATCGTTTCATCTTTATGCATTTGAAGAAGGGACTGGTTCCCGAAATATCTATTGCATTCAGATATTGTCTTCTGAAATAAAGAAAGAAACGAATTCTATACAGTTTCAAAATGGTGTGTTAGAATCTGTCTGTAAGAATATGACAGTCCTACTTACATTATCCACGTTATTTACGTGTAGAAAAAATGTGAAAACACATGCTAAAAGCGCCGTATAATACTTTCTAACACACAATTAAGTACGTGTCTCTTCCTCTTATTCCAGACTGCTATGAAATTCTCTTAAAATAAAAGAGAAAGGCGCAAAAACCTTGGGGTGAGGCACCGCATCTGTCGACCTGACTGGGCGGGGAGGCAGTGTGAGGCAGAGTGGGACCTTGGTTGCGGTCGGAATACCTACACCCCACAGACCACGGCTGTCTACGGGTTATACCATTGTTACGGCATGATCTTAGCACCGCGAACCGCCGCGCTCACCACATAGAAGCACTGTCAATTTCGACATCAGTGCCCTCCGATGGTCCTAGACGAACACGATGGTGAACGAACAGGCATCGAGTAGCAGCCACAACGTGACAGAGTTGCCAGCGCCAGCGACTAACGCCCCAGTAGAACGGGTAACTGTCGCTTCGCGTGTCACATTGAAGGATCCGAAGAAAGTGGCAGCCGGGCGAGTTGGCGCTGCCGCCCGTATGGCAAAGCACGAACTGCTCCTCGAGGCGCTTCGGGCAGCCAAGGAATCATTTCGTGCTCCTGACGATGTGACACGCGAACATGTCGCTGTTCCTGTTGCTTGGCAACCACGGGAACAGGAACGGGAACAACAGGAACACGCGGATAAACGGCAACACAACTACTGGACCCTATTGATCATCAGTCTTACGGGCGGTGCCGCGCTTGCCGTTGCTGCGCTGCGTGTGCTTCCAGTGAAGAAACCCACGCAAACAACAGACGTGTCCGTTCAAACCCCAAAGCTGAACGTGCTTTTAGAGCCAAGCCGCCCGTTCTCCATGGAGTGACGGTGTGAAGCAGTTACAGAGTAACAACCATGACGACCCCGGCAACCGACGGTAAAGTGCTTGTGAATGCGCTCTATCATAGCACAGTCATCTCTGGTATCGCTATGGGTTACGCCCGACTTGGCAAGATGGCGATAGGGGTAGCATCCCGACTCTTGACTTTACTTCCCGTAACGTGGGAATGGTCGTTGTAGACATCGCTCTCGCCATGGCGACCAAGGACTTCCTTGTTAAACAAAAACTGATCCCAGCTGATATCATGCAGTAAGCATGGCATCTATCACGATTATCAATGGAGGTGCCTTGGTGAATGCCCTGGCGTTCTCGGGATCGAACTTCCTGTTTACAATGCTCAAGAGCTCTGGTGCCGATGAGGAGCGAAAACGACACGATAAAGCGATTGAGCAGTTACAAGCCGCGCATGAAGCATGGAGTAAACAGCGGACAGAGCGCATGGATTGGATTGCCGAAGATCTTCGCCGACATGGCCACGCCCTGATAGTTCCGCCATGAGGCTCTATGCCGAGGTCACCGGGAAAAAGGTCAGCCTTGATGACCTGCATCCAGAGCCCCAGCTCTCTGACTTTTACACCCCGAGCGACGGCCAAAAAGACAGCGACATTGCTTTGGTCCTCATCGGAATGGCCGCGACCAGTTTAGTCGCCAACAAGCCCGCCAAGTAATCCGAAATGACCGTGCGGCGTTTGGGGTTTGTTGTTGCGAAGCAACGACCCACACGACTGAAGTAGTGAGGCAAGCTTTATTTACAATTTACTGCGGTCTTTATAGTCATGGGTCTTCCAGAAGAACTTCACTTCTCAATGCTTGGTCCTCTAGCCCGCACTATGATCGACGTCGCACAAAAGTCTCTCGATCTCTGGTAGCGGGACGAGCGGGCAGCCTTTCGCTTCGCTCGCCTTGTGATGTCACGACCAAGCATGATCCGGAATGGCGTCGCGAAACTCCCTTGGCGGTCGCGGAATCCTGTTGGAGACTGATCAACTTGCTGGAATATCTCGCGGATCTCGATGGAGAGGAAGCTTGCTAGCATTTACTACAGCTCCCGAGGCTACTGGAAGGGACTATCGACGATCAAAAACCACTCAGCCACAGCAAATGTGACTGAGCAGCAGGCCAAGGACTGGCTCAAGAAGCAGGCCATCTGGAAGATCTATCTGCCTGCTCCACGGCACATTCCACGACCAAAATTCGACATCGCCACGCCAAACGAGGTCCATCAAGCGGATCTGATCTTTCTGCCACACGAACGCGTGGGTGGAAGACCTTTCGCCATGCTCTCACGGTCGTTGACGTCGCCAGCAGCTACAAAGTGGCTGAGCCTCTGACTAGCAAGACTGCAGCAGAGGCCGCTGATGCCCTGTCTCGGATCTACAGACGGGGGCCATTGAAGTGGCCCAAGCTTCTCCAGGTTGACCCGGGGCGAGAGTTCATGGGCGCAGTCAGCCAGGTGCTGGCGAAACATGGAGTTTCTGTTCGACGTGGTCGTGTTGATAGCCATCGAGACCAGGGCATTGTAGAACGCTTCATCCGGACGCCAGCTGAACGCCTCTTCGGACACCATTATGCCCAGGAGATGCGGCTCTCTGAGGGTGCGAGGTCCACAGAGTGGGTTAAGCGATTGCCCACAATTGTCGCAGCTCTGTATGGTGAGGTCACCCGGTTGACGAGCAAAAAGCCCCGGGGTGCGATAAGGGCCGGGGGAGTAGCACAAAAGCTCTTCCTACCTGCTGACCGACCTGTTGGATTACAGGAGCAAAAGCTCCCTTCAGGTGTTTGCGTTCGCTATCTGTATCACCCTGGCGAGCTGGAAGATGGCCGTCGACTCGCCACAGACCCTGTGTGGACTCTTGAGGTGTATCGGCTCGGACGCTCAGTGACCAAGCCCGGTGAGCCTGTGGTCTACTATTTGGAAGATGGTCCTCAGCGGGGCTTCGTACGCGAGGAGCTCCTCGTTGTGCCCCCCAGACACCCAACAACCGCCGGATGGGGTTCTCAAGCGCTGAGCGCAGAGGCTCGCCTTTTTCGGTTGCACTCGAGGAAGGTCAGCCTGATGTTATCGCGGACGTAGCGTTTGGAATTGTCCATGTGGGGGACTTCTGGGTATCCTTGGGCTGATAGGCCCAGAGCAGCTGAATGTCACATGCGGCACAGTAGTTGTTTTGGGCCTCCTTAAGTCGTAAGATGTGGTTGACTTTCAGGTTGAACATGAGCCCTTTGTCTTGGTCTTGTCGCTTGTAAGCCACCAGCTTTTTTATGATGGTCTTGCGGAACGATGGCTCATCAAGATCTGTGAGTGGTCCAACCTCAGAACTCTCCTCTGGTGGACAGACTACCCTTTCGAGCTGATACGTGCGCTCTCCAGTGAGACTGCAAGATAAGCCAGGTTAGACCACTGAAGAAAGTCGTCTATGATCCAGACTTTTTGGGGGTCTGAGATGGTGAGACCGTGGCTCGACTAGACTGTGTTGGCATCGCCAAGATCCAAGTCCGAGTCCTACTTGCCATCGAGAACCTCACGGGCATATTTCAAGGGTACCTCAACAACGTCGTTTAGGGCGAGCTCCTGCTGGTCTGTCCTGTCATCTAGCAAGGGGCCAGGGACGGTGATCATGCTGTTTTGAAGCCGAGTGTCTTTGGGGCGGTATAGTAGAGATACGGAGATCTTCGGGAAATACTTCTCATGGCGCTCGAACAGCAGCTTTTGGGCCCGGTCACGGACCTTCAGTCTCGAGGTCAAGATGAAATCACATGTCTTCCAGGCCTCCACGAAGCATTCCCACCCGAGGCAACCAGGAAGCGCCTTTCGTATCTCTTGGCACTGAACCTTGTCGGGCTGCAGGCGGATCCGCTTTTTTGAGGTCCTTGAGAAGAGAGTCCTTTGCCCGGTGATCCACCTCGACCTCCTCGTAATAATCGGCGGTGTCGCGGAGCCACTCGTGCGGCATTTCTCCGGCGATTGGAGGTGGCTGCCCTGGTCACCACAGCAGATGACTTGGACACCACTACACTCGAGCCAGTCAAGGAAGATCTCCAGCGTGGGGCGGGGTACCGTGAATTCCTCGTCCCAGATGATCACCCGGGGAACGAACTTTTACCCAATCCTTTCGGGCGTCCATTCTGTCTGGCCACTCAAGCGGAAGTTGTGATAGGTCTGAGCCTGGACTTCCCGGGTCCGCATTTCTTTCGCCAGTCAATGGGTCGGAGTGAAGAAAAGAGGATTCCTCTGGCGGAAGAGCTCGATCGCTCGCGTGGTCTTGCTGGAGCCCCCGCCGCCATTGAGGTATGACAGCCGATACCTCGACAGCGGATCGTCGTAGCACGGCGCGGCTCTGGGAGTGAGGTCCTTTTTTGTCCGCCGCAAGCTCCTTGGGCAAGAAGGTCAGCTCGCCTTTGTCATGCCACAGGCCAGGGGCGACCGGGTGTGGCACGGCACATCGAACGCGCAGGCGAAGCAGAAGGGCTCCCCGCAACTGCACTTCCTTAGAGCCCCATATGCTTCGACCCTCGAGTTTATGGACCGCCGTTTTCTGGACATAGATACTGTCCGTTGCAACCCTGATGGCGACTAGAAAGCATCGAAATGAGATTGATATGGGCATAACTGAGCACGCTTGCCCGAAGGTGAGTGTACTGGGACGGGGAGCCGTCGTAATACGTGAGGATGTGACCAAGAGGACATCCTTCAGGGGCGCCGAGGAGGGTCCTGCTTTAGCGAGTGTCACGCACGAGGAAGTCGAGTTCCCCGGGGTCACAGATCAGCCTCCTTGTCAGCCATTTTTCGTCAGCCTTGCTGCCCTGGGTAAACATGCCGACAACGGCCCGAGCGACATTGCAGTCCTCGGGAAGTCAGACCTCGGTTTGCTTTTCGAAGGCGATTATCGCCTTCCGGACCTTGAGAGAGCTCAGCAGGACAGACTCAACGAGGAACGCCAAGAGCGGCGCGGGGCCCAACCGCCGCCCGCGAAAGGCCTTCCGTACCATGCAGGTACCACCGGATGACAGTCAGCGGCGAACTCCCATTCCACGACTTCGGCAAAGCCGGTGCCAATATCTTCGGGGAGAGGGCCATTGATCGCCACGCGGGCCATGCGGTGTGATGGATACCCGAATTTCTGGAAATAGGGTAAGCTTCACCCTTGCCCTTGAAGGACGTCGGGTAGCACGACTGCATGTCGATACTGATGACCTCCCTCGGGTCATAGCCCATCGCGTCGGACAGCCCCCGCGCCCATGTTCGACGCAAGATATCTCGATATCTTGGATGCGATTGGCTGGGGTTGGCTTCCAGCCGTTTTTTTTACTTTGCCATAATGCTGGCCGCGTGGTTTTCGCCGAAGGCTTTGTCAGCGAGCTTGGGATTGCCGAGTTAAGTGCAGGCTGCTTGGAGCCGCTTGTGCGTCTCTCGCGTTCTGAAGGTTTGACACAGCACGAACTGGTCAGCCATGAGACGTCGGTCTTCGCCATCCAAGAGCCAGATCGCCACAGGCTCGCTACTGGTCGCCTCCCGGATCGCCTGCCATATATCGCCCTCGAAGAAGGGGACTTCCCTGCTTTGTGGGATGGCGGTCTTTTGACCAAGCGTGGCCATTGTGGCAGATAAGTTCGACCGTTTTCCATCTGCTGTGCCGATATTTGCCGCTATTGTAGATGTCCCCGCCGGCGACGTCCCTCAGAATGATCGATCGTTTGAGGATCCTTTCCAGCCCCGCCACATCGTCAACGGACACGCCAATCTCGTGAGGCCTCTCCTCCTACTCCTGAATTTTCTGACGTCGTCGTGCCCCTCGCCCCCTCAAAGCGCCCTTGAAATACTCCTGAACCCGTTGGGCGACACAGTTGAGGTCGCCGTACCTCAACGCTGCCAAATTGGCAGGATCTGGATCCCCAAGAGGGTAGAGGCCGTACACGGCCGCGGTAATGGGATAGGAGTTTTGGTAAAAGACCTTGCCGATCCCTGTCAACACTCCAGGCTTCGTGTCTGGAGCGATTTCAGAGACGGTCCGACCCTTCTTCCCCTCCACACGGACGGGGTCAAACTTGTTTTCGAGGACCCAATCGCCATCGTCACGTTCCCGCAAGAACTTGATCCGAAGAAGGAACGCGTCCTCGGGGAGGATTGCAAGCAGCCTCACCGCCCTCCCGCCTGTCATGCGGACGTCCAGATCCAGCCGGTCCGCTAAGTCGACGTCACCCTCTTCTTCCACCCTCCACGTTGAGAAGACGCCGCGGCGCCGTCAGCCCCAAACTCGTCTTTGCCGTCGCCAGAAGCTCAACCCACTGGTCGACTGGAAGCCTCACTGAGAGGTGCCTGGTCGACCCCTGCGTCAGGCATTCCTTGCAGGATTTCATCGATGTAGGCATCGAGAGGGTCGGGCATGCCTTGCAAAATTTCATCGACGTAGCCATCCAAGTGTCATGTTGGCCGACGGGTATGCGGTATGCATGGGGGTTCGGTTTCCAAGGAGCTGCTCAAACACCAAATCGAACTGTCTACGAGTTTTCTGCTCCAGGGCCATGAGCCAATGGCGAATTCTTTCTCGTCCACATCCCCGACAGACCCAAGTTCGCTTTGAACCCCTTTTCCACAGCACCTACAGGGAGCAGAGATCGTACATCCTTTTCAAATCTTAGCAAGATGAGCTTTGCAGTAGCTTTTGCAACATGTCTTTCCACAGACCTCCAACTCACCAGCCTTCAATCATGCGCATTTATTATAGCCCTTTGTCATACTTGCGGATTGAATACCCAAGGTTTACCATATGCACGGATGTATCTAAATTAAGAGTTCGCTTGTATAGCCGCATCCTGGGCCGGCAAGGGTGGTGGGCCGTCCACTGGGGCACGACAAAGGTCCGGCTGGGGCCCACCCGAATCAGGGGTAAACGCGAATAGGGACCAAAATTGGGCTGAGGTGGTCGAATCGGGGAAAAACGCGACACAGGAAATTCGTATGCTCACCCACCCTGCTGCTGGACAGAATCCTTACTTCTTCTGTAATATCAGCGATCTCTGCCCGTGTTGTAAAAGCCAGCGTAAAGAGATAAAACAACGCGATGATATTTACACATCTGACGACCCGGACCGAATACTTACTACTTCTGCAACATCAGCGATCTCTCCCCGTATTGTAAAAAACAGCGCGAAGACTCAAAACAACGCGATGATATTTACACATCTGATGACCCCGACCGAATACTTTCTACTTCTGCAACATCAGCGATCTCTCCCCATGTTGTAACAACAAGCGTAAAAAGTCAAAACAACGCGATGATATTTACGCATCTGACAAGTAAATACTTACTACTTCTGTAACATCAGCGATCTCTCCCCGTGTTGTCAAAACCAGCGTAAATAGATAAAACAACGCGATGATATTTACACATCTAACGACCCGAACCGAATACTTACTACTTCTGCAACATCAGCGATCTCTCCGCATGTTGTAAATACCAGCGTAAAGAGACAAAACAACGCGATGATATTTACACATCTGACTACCCGGACCGAATACTTGCTACTTCTGAAACATCAGCCCAGTGTTGTAAAAACCAGCATAAACAGTCAAAACAACGCAATAATATTTACGCATCTAACAAGTAAATACTTACTACTTCTATATCATCAAATATCTCTCCCCGTGTTGTCAAAACCAGCGTAAATAGATAAAACAACGCGATGGTATTTACACATCTGACGACCCGGACCGAATACTTACAACTGTTGCAATATCAGCGATCTCTCCCCGTGTTGTAAAAAACAGCGTAAATAGATAAAACAACGCGATGATATTTACACATCTGACGATCCGAACCGAATACTTACTACAATGTACTTCTGTATCATCAGCGATCTCTCCCCTTGTTGTAAAAACCAGCATAAAGAGATAAAACAACGCGATAATATTTACGCATCTGTCGACCCAGGCCGAATACGTACTACTTCTGCAACATCAGTGATCTCTCCCCTTGTTGTAAAAACCAGCGTAAAGAGATAAAACATTGCGATGATATTTACGCATCTGACGACCCAGACCGAATACTTACTACTTCTGCAACATCAGTGAGCTCTCCCCTTTTTGTAAAAACCAGCGTAAAGAGATAAAATAACGCGATAATATTTACGCATCTGCCGACCCGGACCATCAGCAGGGTGGGTGAGCATACCAATTTCCTGTGTCGCGTTTTTTCCCCGACTCTACCCCCTCAGCCCAATTTTGGTACCTATTTGCGTTTTCCCCTGATTCGGGGCCCCAGCCGGTCCCTTGTCGTGCCCCAGTGGACGGCCCACCACTCTCGCCGGCCAAGGACGCGGCTATACAAGCGAACTCCCCATTTAGATACATCCCTGCACATTGTATACCTTGTGTATTCAATCCGTAAGTATGACAAAGGGCTATAATAAATGCGCATGGTTGAAGGCTGGTGAGTTGGAGGTCTGTGGAAAGAGTTGTTGCAAAACCTACTGCAAAGCTCATCTTGCTAAGATTCGAAAAGAATGTACGATCTCTGCTCCCTGTAGGTGCTGTGGAAAAGGGGTTCGAAGCGAACTGGGGTCTGTCGGGGCTGTGGACGAGAAAGAATTCGCCATTGGCTCATAGCCCTGGAGAAGAAAACTCGTAAACAGTTCGATTTGGTGTTTGAGCAGCTCCTTGCAAACCGAACTCCCATGCATACCGCATACGCGTCAGCCAACATGACACTTGGATAGCTACGTCGATGAAATGTTGCAAGGCATGCCCGACCCTCTCGATGCCTACATCGATGAAATCCTGCAAGGAATGCCTGACCCAGGGGTCGACATGGCCACTCACTCAATGAGACTTGCAGCCGACCAGTGGGTTGCTTCTGACCGACGGCAAAGACGAGTTTGAGGCTGACGGCGCCGCGGTGGTCTTCTCAACGTTGAATATAGAAGAGAGTGACGTCGAAAGAGCGGGCCGGCTGGATCTGGACGCCCGCATGATAGACGGGATGGCGGCGAGATTGCTTGCAATCCTCTCCGAGGATGCGTTCCTTCTTCGGATTAAGTTCTTGCGGGGACGTGACGAAGGCGATTGGGTCCTCGAAAACAAGTTTGACCCCGTTCGTGTGAAGGGGAAGAAAGGTGGGACCGTCCTTGAAATCGCTCTGGACACGAAGCCTGGAGTGTTGACAGGGATCGACAAGGTCACCAAAACGCCTACCCCATTACCGCGGCCGTATACGACCTCTACCCTCTCGGGGATTCAGATCCTACCAATCTGGCAGCGTTGAGGCACGGCGACCTCAACTGTGTCGCCAAACGGGTTCAGGAGTACTTCCAGGGCGCTTTGAGGGGCGAGGGGCTAACGAGGGACTAACATCCGCACGGCGTCAGCAAATTCGTGAGTGGGAGGAGAGGGTTCACGAGACTGGCGCGTCCGTTCACGTTGTGGCGGGGCTGGAAAATATCGATCATTCTGAGGGACGTCGCCGGCGAGGACATCTACAACAGCGGCAAATATCGGCACAGCACATGGAAAACGGTCGAACATATCTGCCACAACGGCCACGCTTGGTCAAAAGACCTCCACTTCCCCCAAAGCAGGGAAGTTCACTTCTTTGAGGGCGATATTTCGCAGGCGATCCGGGAGGCGACCAGTGGCGAGCCTATGGCTTTCTGGCTCTTGGGCGGCGGACCGACGTCTCACGGCCGACCAGTTCGTGCCGTGTCGGACCTTCAGAACGCGGGACACGCTCAAGCGGCTCCAAGCAGCCTGCGCTAAACTCGGCAACCATGAGCTCGCTGACAAATCCTTCGGCGAAAGCCACGTGGCCAGCATTATGGCAAAGGAAAAGAACGGCTGGAAGCCAACCCTAGCCAATTTCATCCAAGATATACAGAAGGCTTGCGTCGAACATGGCCGCGGGGAGGAGATGTGGAACGCGATGTGCTATGACCCGACGGAGGTCATCAGTATCGACATGTGATTATGCTCCGGGCGTCCTTCCAGGGCAAGGGTGAAGCGAAACCCTATTTCCAGAAATTCAGGCATCCGCCACACCTCATGTCCCGCGTAGCAATCAATGGCCCTCTCCTCGAAGATATTGGCACCGGCTTTGCCGAAGTCGTGCAATGGAAGTTCGCCACTGACTGTCATTTGGTGGTCCCGGCATGGTACGGAAGGCATTTCGCGGGCGGCAGTTGGGCCCCGACGCCGCTCTTGGCGTTCCTCGTTGAGTCTGGCCTGCTGAGCTCTCTCAAGGTCCGGAAGGCGATGATCGCCTTCGAGAAGCAAACCGAGGTCTGGCTCCCCGAGGACCGCAATGTCGCTCGGGCCGTTGTCGGCATGTTTACCCAGGGCAGCAAATCTGACGGAAAACGGCTGACAAGAAGGGTAGGCTGTGACCCCAGGAAACTGGACTTCCTCGAGTTTGACACCCGCCATAGTGGGACCCTCCTCGGCGGCCCTGAAGGATGTCCTCTTGGTCATATCCTCATGTATTACGACGGCTCCCAGCACCCAGTACACTCACCTTCCGGCAAGCGTGCTCGGTTACGCCCATATCAATCTCATCTCGATCCTTTCGAGGTTCACACAAGACGAGGCCGTCAGGGTTGCAACGGACAGTATCTATGTCCAGAAAACGGCGCTCCATAAACTCGAGAGAGTCGAAGCGTATGTGGCTCCCAGGAAGTGCAGCTGCGGGGAGCCCTTCTGCTTCGCCTGCGCGTTTGATGAGCCGTGCCACCCCAGTTCGGCCTGGCCAGTGGCGTGACAAAGGCTCGCTGACCTTCTTGCCCAAGGAGCATGCGGCCTATCTCCCCGGGCCGGGATTCAAAGCGACAAAAAAGGACCTCACTCCCAGAGCCAGGTCGCGCTACGACGATCCGCTGTCAAGTATCGGCTGTCATACCTCAATGGCGGCGAGGGCTCCGGCGAGACCACGCGAGCGATCTAGCTCTTCCGCCAGAGAGGATTCGTCTTCACTCTGACCCATTGACTGGCGAAAGAAATGCGGACCCGGGGCGTCCAGGCCCAGACCTATCACAGCTTCTTCCGCTGGAGTGGCCAGACAGACTGGACGCCCGAAAGGACGGGGTAGAAGTTCGTTCCCCGGGTGATCATCTGGGACGAGGAATTCACGGTACCCCGCCCCACGCTGGAGATCTTCCTTGACTGGCTCGAGGGTCGCGGCGTCCAGGTCATCTGCTGTGGTTACAAGGGGCAGCCACCGCCAATCGCCGCACGAGTAGCTCCGCGACACCGCCGATTATTACGAGGAGGTTGAGGTGGATCACCGAGCAAAGGATCCCTTTCTCAAGGGTCTCAAAACGTGGATCCGCCTGCAGCCCGACAAGGTCCAGTGCCAAGAGGTACGAAAGCCGCTTCCTGGTTGCCTCGGGTGGGAACGCTTCGTGGAGGCCTCAGAGCCATGTGATCTCATCTTGACCTCGAGACTGAAGGTCCGTGAACGTGTCCAGAAGCTGCTGTTCGAGCGCCATGAGAAGTATTTCCAGGACACCTCCATGCCTCTCCTATACCGCCCCAAAGACACGCGGCTGCAAAACATCATGGTCACCATCCCTGGCCTCTTGCTAGATGACAGGCCAGACCAGCAAGAGCTCGTCCTAAACGACGTTGTCGAGATAACCTTGAAATATGCCCGTGAGGTCCTCGACGGCAAGTGGGGCTCGGACTGAGCTCTTGGCTATGCCCTCACAGTCCACTCGAGCCAAGGTCTCACCACTGCAGACTCCCAAAAAGTCTAGATCATAGACGACTTCCTCCAGTGGTCTAACCTTGCTTATCTTGCAGTCTTACGGGTGCACCACACGTATCAGCTCGAAAGAGTAGTCTGTCCACCAGAGGAGAGTTCTGAGGTTGGGCCACTCACAGAGCTTGTTGAGCCATCGCTCCGCAAGACCATCATAAAAAGGCTGGTAGCTTACAAGCGACAGGACCGAGCCAAAAGGCTCATGTTCAACCTAAAAGTCAACCATATCTTGCGACTTAAGGAGGTCTAAAACAACCACTGTGCCGCATGTGACATTCAGCTGCTCTGGGCCTATCAGCCCAAGGATACCCAGCAGTTTACCGTTGACCGCCTGGACAAATCTAAACGCCACGTCCGCGTTAACATCAGGCTGACCTTCCTCGAGTGCAATCGAAAAAAGGGAGCCGCTGCTTGAGAATCCCATCCGGCGGTTGCTGGGTGTCTGGGGGCTCAACAAGGAGCTCCTCATGCACGAAACCCCGCTGAGGACCATCTTCCAAGTAGTAGACTACAGGCTCACCGGGCTTGGTCACCGAGCGTCCGAGCTGATACACCTCAAGAGACCACACAGGGTCTGTGGCGCGTCGACGGCCACCTTCCAGCTCGCCAGGTTGATACAGATAGCGAACACCAACACCTGAAGAGAGTTTTTGCTTCTGTAATCCAGGTCGGTCAGCAGGTAGGGAGGGCTTAAGTGCAACCCTCCCGGCCCTTATCGTATCCTGGGACTTTTTGCCAGTCAACCCGGTGACCTCACCATTCAGAGCTGCGACAACTGCGGGCAATCGCTTAACCCATTCTGTGGACCTCGCGCACTCAGGGAGCCGCATTTCCTGGGCATACTGGTGCCCGAAGAAGGCGTTCAGCCAGCGTCCGGTTGAAGCGTCCTCCCGATGGGTATCAATACGACCACGTCGAACAGAAACTTTATGTTTCGCCAGCACCTGGCTCACCGCGCCCATGAACTCTCGCCCCGGGTCAACCTGGAGAAGCTTGGGCCACTTCAATGGCTCCCGTCTGTAGATCCGAGACAGGGCATCAGCGACCTCTGCTGCGGTCTTGCTAGTCAGAGGCTCAGCCTCTTTGTAGCTGCTGGCGACGTCAACGACCGTGAGAGCATAGCGAAAGGTCATCCACCCCACGCGGTCGTGTGGCAGAAAGAGCAGATCCGCTTGATGGACCTCGTTCGGCGTGGCGATGTCGAATTTTGGTCGTGGAATGTGCCGTGGAGCAGGCAGATAGATCCTGTGGCTGTGAGGTTTCTGATCGCCGCCAGTCCCTTCCAGTAGCCTCGGGGGCTGTAGTAAATGCTAGCAAGCTTCCTCTTCATCGAGATGCGCGAGATATTCCAGCAAATTGATCAGTCTCCAACAGCCTTCCGCGACCGGCCAAGGGAGTTTCGCGTCGCCGTTCCGGATCATGCTTGGTCGTGACATCACAAAGCGAGCGAAGCGAAAGGCTGCCCGCTCGTCCCGCCGCCAGAGATCGGGAGACTTTTGTTCGACGTCGATCATAGTGCGGGCTAGAGGGTCGGGGATTTTGTGTCGTTTGGCCTGCCATCCAACCCCAAGCATTGCGAAGTGAAGCTCGTCGGGAAGACCCATGACTATCAAGGCAGCAGTAAATTGTTGCCAAGAAAAAAATAAAACTTGCCTCACTACTTTGGTCGTGTCGGTCGTTGCTTCGCAACAACAAACCCCAAACGCCGCACGGTCATTTAGGATTATTTGGCGAGCTTGTAGACGACCAAACCGGTCGCGGCCATTTCGATGAGGACGAAAGCACTCGCTGTCTTTTTGGCCATCGCTCGGGGTGTAAAAGTCAGAGAGCTGGGACTCGGGACCCAGGTCATTAAAGCTGACCTTTTCCCGGTGACCTCGGCATAGAGCCTCGTGGCCGCGCTGACATCTTATCCTTGGTCACCCTGCGATATCGCAGCACTCGGTCGTACAGGATCGCAAGATTGCTTCGTACTGGTTACAAATCATTCGGGCCCAATCCCCCATATTCACCAAGTCGAACACCAGGCTGATGTTATCAAAAGCGTACGAGGCGTCGGCAGCAGCCCCTGCTGCTCCTGTGGCCTGGATCACACGGTTGTAGTCTTTGAAGGTCAACTCAAGTGACACCCTCTGGAACCGACATCAACGTGCCCGCCCGGAGTATGAGGGGGTCACCATTCTCTTAGAGGCCGCGCAACAACCCTTTGTTCGCGATACCTTTGCCTTCCACAACCAGAAACTGACAAAGGTGGAGGTATCCATCGAGGGAGTCCCGAATCAACTCTATTCTCAGGGCTTGTGGCCCCATCAAATGTGGGATGAGGTGATGAAATACTTCGCCGCCGGCAGTAAGCGTCACCCCATTATCTCAGCGGCGGCGAAAGACATGGCCCTGGCAGACGTCAGCCACGGAGGCTTCCTTACTAATAAATATGCCCTCTGGCTTGATCTCCGGACCACCGTTGATGACCAACTCCACGGCAGCGGACTCCGAATAAGCGAGGGGATGACCATCCAAATTCTAAAGGAGGCCGAGGCGGTCGGCCCTATGAACATCTACGTTCACTTGATGTGCGACGCCGAGCTCGATATCCAGGATGGCCGATTCGTCCAAGCAGCCTATTAACGACCTCTTGCGCTTGACCTCCGGACCACCGTTGATGACAATCTCCATGGCAGCGGGCGCCGAATAAGCGAAGGGATGACCATCCAAAGTCAAAAGGACGCCGACGAGGCCGGCCCTATGAACATCTACGTTTACTTGATATGCGACGCCGAGCTCGATATCCAGGATGGCCGATTCGTCCAAGCAGCCTATTAACGACCTCCTGACGCGGACGGCACATTCGGCGATCATATGTGGGCAGACAAGATGTGGAAAAAGTCTTTGTATTTGATTTGCTTGAAGGACCCTTCCGGGGGCGGGGGGTATTCAAACACATCGTCATCCTGTACCCCACTATACGACACAATAAGACATACCACCGACGCCCATGGATTTGGGTTGACCCTGGGATCTTCGTTTTCAACCCTGGCGAGTGCCTGCATGATTACTTACGAGCCATCTACCAGATATTCCAAGACAAGCCCACCCTATATATTATAGACGGTTGCTCGGCCACGAAGGCTTTGAGGCAGACCAACTAATCGATGATTTGTTGGCGTCGGAGACACACGGCCAGGAAGAGCCTGGCCCGACACAGGTTTCTGTGCGCTGTATTGTTAGCGCGGACGACAAGGGAAACGTGCAAAAGCACCGTGAACGACTCGCTGCATTGGCAGTGGGAGGCCAAGCCAGGCAGTATGGACTAGCAGTCTGTTGAAAATCACTCACCGCTGACCAAGCTGATACTTTGGACGATAGCAAAGTCGAGAGGCTCTATGCCCGCTACGAAGCAAAATTAGGGGCGGTGATGATGAAGACGCTGGGGTCTGCAGCGCTCCAGGTATATGCGTGGGTGGCATCCATGCTCCTTCCTATCCCGGTCGAAAATCAGCCGGGGCTTATTGAAAACCTTGGGGTCGTTCACCTTCCCCCTCCCCCATACTACTGAGTTTTAGGCACCCAGTCTAAGCCCCGAATAGGGACACCCTAACCAATAGAATTGTTAGGGTTAAGGACCTTCACTCTGCTGATTCAAACAACCATGTGAGACATGAAATTGCGTTTGAATTCTATACATTGCTGCAGAAAATACTAAACTTGAAGCAAGCAATAGTGACTCAGTACTTTAAGAACTTGACGAAACGACTGGCAAGAAAAAAACGCCCTCTGTTACACGGAGACATTTTCTCAAAGTGACTGAAATATATTATTTCAAAAAACAAATAAAACGTTCCAGTCATACAAGAGAACAGACTCTAATTTGGCATTGGTCATTAAAGATTTTTAAAAACGCAAAGGGCGTTAGCAAGTACTCGTGAACATTTCGGAAATACCAACATTACGACATAAGACGCTCAGCTAGGGCTATTGAAATTTTATACCTTTTGAAGACACGTATTTGAATGAGTCCAAAAACAATACTCATTTTGTCAAAAGAAAATAGAGATACAAAATGGATATCGATGTTACGTTCATCAGCACAGTCTAACCGATAGCTGAATCACTTGCTAGCAGATGGCGTTTGTAACAAGCATTCGCGCAATGTGATTGATATCTGTAGAGGTGGCTAGCATAATGCACCGTGGACTATTACTGCGCGCACGCACATTTTATTCAGAACTTGAACACTTTTACATGTGCTATTTGTGCGCATCCGCGAGATCCAATCAAGGTCTTATTTGTATGCCGTGTGTTATTTACTGTGCATTTGCGCAGCCTGATCGGGACCTAAACTACGTGCTGCCACTTTCATATATAATGTACACCGGTGCTGCCTGATCAGTGTTTAAACTGTTTCTGACATATATTATACATTGTGCATTGGCACAGTTTGATCCAAATTTAGTATCTGACCACTATAACTCATCAAGGGATGCTCATCCGCGCAGCTAAATCAGGCTCTGTGCGGCTTTCTCGAACATTTGTTGAAACTCTCAAAACTGTCCTCAAACGGTAGCCGCGTCGCTACGCTAATTGTTCGTAGATGTTCTCCAAAGGCGTCTACATGGTTGTTGAATCAAGTCTCAATAATATATTGAGCGGTTGTAAATCAAGAGTAGAAAATGAACAACTGATTAAAAGAACCGTTAATTGTGTTAATTCGATACATATTTGGGCAGACAGTTATTAAGATGATAGCAAATTGCATTCGGTCAGTCAGAGGTAAACCTTTGACGACTCAACACCGGTTTCTTCAATAAACCCGTACGTGTGGTGTTTTTTAATCCTTAAATCTTACCAAAAAAAAGAAGCAATCTTATGTCCGGTACCAACCCGGCCTTGCTTCTGGGAACATTGAAAACTGTCCAGTACCAACCGGGCTATGTTCCTTATCCGTATTCTATACAATAAAACGAAATATACTTGGTACCAACCCAGTAATTCGCAGAATACGCGCTGTAGCAATACACAATACTAAAAAATTATCCCAAGACACATTGCACCCTTGGGAGAAAAACCGGACGCTCTCTATAAAAATACCACCGCACCAAATGTGTACTGAATTCCATGCAACATTATCACGGTACACACAGATCGTTTCATCGTTATGCAAATGAAGAAGGGTCTGGTTCCCGAACTATCGCATTCAGATATTGTCTTCTGAAATAAAGAAAGAAACGAATTCTATACAGATTCAAAATGGTGTGTTAGGATTTGACTATAAGAATATGACAGACCTACTTACATTATCCACGTTAGTTACGTGTAGAAAAAATGTGAAAACACATGCTGAAAGCGCCTAATAATAAATGCTAACACACAATTCAGTACGTGTCTGTTCCTCTTAGACAGACCGCTGTGAATCTCTATTAAAATAAAAGAGAAAGGCGCAAAACCCTTTGGGTGAAACACCGCATCTGTCGACCTGACTGGGTGGGGAGGCAGTGTGAGGCAGAATGGGAGCTTGGCTGCGGTCGGAAAACTATACACTAAATCTCCTTTCCCCACCCACCCCCCGCCCCCCTTCCCGTACTACTGAGTTTTAGACACCCAGTCTAAGCCCCACGTAGGGACTCCCTAACCAAAAGCAGTGTTGGAGTTAAGGATCCTCACTCTGCTTATTCAAACAATCATGTGACACATGACATTGCGTTTGAATTCTTTACATTGCTGCAGAAAATACTAAACTTGAAGCAAGCAGTAGCGACTCAGTACTTTAAGAACTTGACGAAAACGTCTACCAAGAAAAAAAACGGCCTCTGTTACACGAAGACATTTTCTCAAAGTGGCTGAAATATATTATTTCAAAAAACAAATAAAACGTTCCAATCAAGAGAACAGACTCTAATTTGGCAATGGTCATTAAAGATTTTTTTTAAAAACGCAAAGGGCGTTAGCAAGTTCTCGTGAACATTTCGGAAATACCAACAATACGACATAAGATGCTCAGCTAGGGCTATTGGAATTTGATACCTTCTGAAGACACGTATTTGAATGAGTCCAAAAACAATACTCACTTTGTCAAAAGAAAATGGAGATAGAAAATGGATATCGATGTTACGTTCATCAGCACAGTCTAACCGATAGCTGAATCACTTGCTAGCAGATGGCGTTTGTAACACGCATTCGCGCAATGTAATTGATATCTGTAGAGACGGCTAGCATAATGCACCGTGGACTATTACTGTGCGCCCGCACATTTTATTCGGAACTTGAACACTTTTACATGTGCTATTTGTGCGCACCCGCGCGGTCCAATCAAGGTCTTATTTGTATGCCACGTGTTATAACTTTGCATTTGCGCAGCCTGATCGGGACCTAAGCTACGTGCTGCCACTTTCATATATATTGTACACCGGTGCTGCCTGATCAGTGTTTAAACTGTCTCTAACATATATTATACATTGTGCATCGGTGCAGTTTGATCCAAATTTAGTATCTGGCCACTATAAATCATCAGGTAATGCTCATCCGCGCAGCTTAATCAGGGTCTGTGCGGCTTTCTCGAACATTTATTAAAACTCCCAAAACTGTCCTCAAACGGTAGCCGCGTCGCTACTCTAATTAATCGTAGACGGTCTCCAAAGGTGTCCACATGGTTGTTGAATCAAGTCTCTATAATATATTGAGCGATAGAAAATGAACAACTGATTAAAAGAACCGTTAATTGTGTTAATTCGATACACATTTGGGCAGACGGTTATTAAAATGATAGCAAATTTAATTGCATTTGGTCAGTCAGAGGTAAACCTTTGACGACTCAACACCGGTTTCTTCAATAAACCAGTACATGTGGTATTTTTTAATCCTAAAATCTGACCAAAATCAGAAGCAATCTTATGTCCGGTACCAACCCGGCCTTACTTCTGGGAACATTGAAAATTGTCCAGTACCAACCTGGCTATGTTCCTTATGCGTATTCTATACAATAAAACGAAATATACTTGGTACCAACCCAGTAATTCGCAGAATACGCGGTGTAGCAATACACAATACTGAAAAACTATCCTAAGATACATTGCACCCTCGGGAGAAAAACCGGACGCTCTCTATAAAAATACCACCGCACCAAATGTGTATTGAATTCCACGCAACCTTATCACGGTACACACAGATCATTTCATCTTTATGCAACTGAAGAAGGGACTGGTTCCCGAAAGATATATTGCATTCAGATATTGTCTTCTGAAATAAAGAAAGAAACGAATTCTATACA
This sequence comes from Anodontia alba, assembly GCA_964016985.1. Classification (NCBI taxonomy): domain Eukaryota; kingdom Metazoa; phylum Mollusca; class Bivalvia; order Lucinida; family Lucinidae; genus Anodontia; species Anodontia alba. Next base: position 53,636,045 of record OZ024831.1, read on the forward strand.
GGTTCAAAATGGTGCGTTAGGATTTGACTGTAAGAATATGACAGTCCTACTCACATTATCCACGTTAGTTACGTGTAGAAAAAAATGTGAAAATATATGCTGAAAGCGCCTAATAATACTTGCTAACACACAATTAAGTACGTGTGTCTATTCCTCTTAGACAGACTGCTATGAATCTATCTTAAAATAAAAGAGAAAGGCGCAAAACCCTTTGGATGAGACACCGCATCTGTCGACCTGACTGGGTGGGGAGGCAGTGTGAGGCAGAGTGGGACCTTGGCTGCGGTCGGAATACCTACACCCCCCATACCACGGCTGTCTGCGAGTTATACCATTGTTACTGCATGATAAGCACCGCGAACCGCCGCGCTCACCACATAGAAGCACTGTCAACTTCGACATCAGTGTCTTCCTATGGTCATATTCGAAGACGAACAGGCATCGAGCAGCAGCCACAACGTGACAGAGTTGCCGGCGCCAGCGACTAACGCCCCAATAGAACGGGTTACTGTCGCTTCGCGTGTCACATTGAAGGATCCGAAGAAAGTGGCAGCCGGACGAGATGGCGCTGCCGCCCGAATGGCAAAGCATGAATTCCTCCTCGAAACGCTTCGGGCAGCCAAGGAATCATTTCGTGCTCCTGACGATGTGACACGTGAACGCTAATCCTTTTGCTTGGCAACCACGGGAACAGGAACGGAATAACAGGAACACGCGGATAAACGGTAACACAACGACTGAACCCTATTGATCATCACTCTTACGGGCGGTGCCGCGCTTGTCTTTGCTGCGCTGCGTGTGCTTTCAGTGAAGAAACCCACGCAAACAACAGACGTGTCCGTTCAAACCCCAAAGCCGAACGTGCTTTTAGAGCCAAGCTGCCATTTCTCCATGGAGCGACGGTGTAAAGCAGTTACAGAGTAACATCCATGACGACCCCGGCAACCGACGGTAAAATGCTTGTGAATGCGCTCTATTATAGCACAGTCATTTCTGGCATCGCTATGGGTTACACCCTACTTGGCAAGATGGCGATGCATCCGAATCTTGACTTTACTCCCCGTGACGTGGGAATGGTCATTGCAGACATCGCTCTCGCCATGGTGACCAAGGACTTCCTTGTTAAAAAAACTGATCCCAGCTGATATCATGCAGTAAGAATGGCATCTATCGCGATGCTCAATGTAGGTGCCTTGGAGAATGCCCTGGCATACTCGGGATCAAACTTCCTGTTTGCAATGCTCAAGAGCTCTGGCGCCGATGAGGAGCGAAAGCGACACGATAAAGCGATTGAGCAGTTTTAAGCCGCGCATGAAGCATGGACAATAGAGGACAGAGCACATGGATTGGATTGCCGAGGATCTTCGCCGACAAGGCCACGCCGTGAATAAGTTCCGGGATTTCAGCGCGGCCATGAGGCTCTATGCCGAGGTCACCTGGAAAAAGGTCAGCTTTGATGACCTGGGTCCAGAGCCCCAGCTCTCTGGCTTTTACACCCCGAGCGACGGCCAAAAAGACAGCGAGATTGCTTTCGTCCTCATCGGAATGGCCGCGACCAGTTTAGTCGCCAACAAGCTCGCCAAGTAATCCGAAATGACCGTGCGGTGTTTGAGGTTTGTTGTTACGAAGCAATGACCCACACGACCAAAGTAGCGAGGCAAGTTATATTTTTTCTTCGCAACAATTTACTGCGGTCTTTATAGTCATGGGTCTTCGCGAAGAGCTTCACTTCGCAATGCTTGCGGTTGGATGACAAGACAAACGGCACAAAATCCACGGTCCTCTATCCCGAACTATGATCGACGTCGCAAAAAGTCTTTCGATCTCTGGTGGCGGGACGAGCGGGCAGCCTTTCGATTCGCTCGCCTTGTGATGTCACGACCAAGCATGATCCGGAACGGCGTCGCGAAACTCCCTTGGCGGTCGCGGAATCCTGTTGGAGACTGATCAATTTGCTGGAATATCTCGCGGATCTCGATGGAGAGGAAGCTTGCTAGCATTTACTACAGCTCCCGAGGCTACTGGAAGGGACTAGCGACGATCAAAAACCCTTCAGACACAGCAAACGCGACTGAGCAGCAGGCCAAGGACTGGCTCAAGAAGCAGGCCATCTGGAAGATCTGCTCCACGGCACATTCCACGACCAAAATTCGACATCGCCACGCCAAACGAGGTCCATCAAGCGGATCTGATCTTTCTGCCACACGAACGCGTGCGTGGAAGACCTTTCGCTCTCACGGCCGTTGACGTCGCCAGCAGTTACAAAGAGGCTGAGCTTCTGACTAGCAAGACCGCAGCAAAGGCCGCTGATGCCCTGTCTCGGATCTACTTACGGGGGCGATTGAAGTGGCCCAAGCTTCTCCAGGTTGACTCGGGGCAAGAGTTCATGGGCGCGGTCAGCCAGGTGCTGGCCAAACATGGAGTTACTGTTCGATGTGGTCGTGTTGATAGCCATCGAGACCAGGGCATTGTGGAACGCTTCAACCGGACGTTGACTGAACGCCTCTTTGGGCACCATTATGCCCAGGAGATGCGGCTCTCTGAGAGTGCGAGGTCCACAGTCGGTTAAGCGAATGCCCGCAGTTGTCGCAGCTCTGAATGGTGAGGTCACCCGGTTGACGGGCAAAAAGCCCCGGGATGCGATAAGGGCCGGAAGATTTGCACAAAAGCCTTTCCTACCTGCTGACCGACCTGTTGGATTACAGGAGCAAAAGCTTTCTTCAAGTGTTGGCGTTCGCTATCTGTATCACCCTGGCGAGCTGAAAGGTAGCCGTCGACGCGCCACAGACCCTGTGTGGTCTCTTGAGGTGTATCGGCTCGGACGCTCAGTGACCAAGCCCGGTGAGCCTGTGGTCTACTACTTAGAAGATGGTCTTAGCGGAGCTTCGTGCGTGAGGAGCTCCTCGTTGTGCCCCCAGACACCCAACAACCGCCGGATGGGGTTCTCAAGTGCTGTGCGCAGCGGTTCGCCTTTTTTTGGTTGCACTCGAGGCAGGTCAGCCTGATGTTATCGCGGACGTGGCGTTTGGAATTGTCCACGAGGTCAACGCTAAACTTCTGGGTATCCTTGGGCTGATAGGCCCAGAGCAGCTGAATGTCACATGCGGAACAGTGGATGTTTTAGGCCTCCTTAAGTCGCAAGATGTGGTTGACTTTCAGGTTGAACATGAGCCTTTTGGCTTGGTCATGTCGCTTGTAAGCCACCAGCTTTTTTATGATGGTCTTCCGGAGCGATGGCTCATCAACCTCTGTGAGTGGTCCAACCTCAGAACCCTCCTCTGGTGGACAGAGTAGCCTTTCGAGCTGATGCGTGCGCTCCGCCGTGAGACTGCAAGATAACCCAGGTTAGACCATTGGAGGAAGTCGTCTATGATCCAGAATTTTTGGGGGTCTGAGATGGTTAGACCTTGGCTCGAGTGGACTGTGAGGGCGTAGCCAAAAGCCCAGTCCGAGTCCTACTTGCCGTCGAGGACCTCGCGGGCATATTTCAATGGAACCTCGACAACGTCATTTAGGGCGAGCTCCTGCTGGTCTGGCCTGTCATCTAGCAAGGGGCCAGGGATGGTGATCATGCTGTTTTGCCGCCGAGTGTCTTTGGGGCGCTATAGGAGAGGTACGGAGATGTTCGGGAAATACTTCTCATGGCGCGCGAACAGCAGCTTCCACGAAGCATTCCCACCCGCGGCAACCAAATGGTGCCTTTCGTATCTCTTGGCACTGGACCTTGTCGGGCTGCAGGCGGATCCACTTTTTGAGGTTCATGAGAAGGGGGTCCTTTGCCTGTTGATCCAACTCGACCTCCTCGTAATATTCGGCGGTGTTGCGGAGCCACTCGTGCGGCATTTCTCCGGCGATTGGCGGTGGCTGCCCCTGGTCACCACAGCAGATGACCTGGACACCGCGTTCCTCGAGCCAGTGAAGGAAAATCTCCGGCGCGGGGCGGGGTACCGTGAATTCCTCATCCGAGATGATCACCCGAAGAACGAACTTCTACCCCATCCTTTTAGGCGTCCATTCTGTCTGGCCACTCCAGCGGAAGCTGTGATAGGTCTGAGCCTGGACGCCCCGGGTCCGCATTTCTTTCGCCAGTCGATGGGTCGGAGTAAAGAAGAGAGGATTCCTCTGGCGGAAGAGCTCGATCGCTCGCGTGGTCTTGCCGGAGCCCCCGCCGCCATTGAGGAATGACAGCCGATACCTCGACAGCAGATCGTCGTAGCACGGCGCGGCTCTGGGAGTAAGGTCCTTTTTTGTCCGCGGCATGCTCCTTGGGCAAGAAGGTCAGCTCGCCTTTGTCACGCCACAGGCCAGGGGCCACCGGGGGTGGACGGCACATCGAACGCGCAGGTGAAGCAGAAGGGCTCCCCGCAACTGCACTTCCTGGGAGCCCCATATGCTTCGACCCTCGAGTTTATGGGTCGCCGTTTTCTGGACATAGATACTGTCCGTTGCAACCCTGATGGCCTCCTCTTATGTGAACCTCGAAAGCATCGAGATGTGACTGATATGGGCGTAACCGAGCACGCTTGCCCGAAGGTGAGTGTACTTGGGCTGGGAGCCGTCGTAATATGTGAGGATGTGACCAAGAGGACATCCTTCAGGGGCGCCGACGAGGGTCCCGCTTTAGCGGGTGTCACGCAGGAGGAAGTCGACTTCCCCGGGGTCACAGATCAGCATCCTTGTCAGCCAGTTTCCGTCAGCCTTGCTGCCCTGGGTAAACTGGCCGACAACGGCCCGAGCGACATTGCAGTCCTCGGGAAGTCAGACCTCGGTTTGCTTCTCGAAGGCGATCATCGCATTCCGGACCTTGACAGAGCTCAGCAGGCTAGACTCAACGAGGAACGCAAAGAGCGGCGTCGGGGTCCAACCGCCGCTCGCGAAATGCCTTCCGTACTATGCAGGGACCACCGGATGACAGTCAGCGGCGAACTCACATTCCACGACTTCGGCAAAGCCGGTGCCAATATCTTAGGGCAGAGGGCCATTGATGGCCACGCGGGTCATGCGGTGTGATGGATTCCAGTATTTCTGGAAATAGGGTTTCGCTTCACCCTTGCCCTGGAAGGACGCCGGGTAGCACGACCGTATGTCGATACTGATGACCTCCCTCGGGTCATAGCCCATCGCGTTGGACAGCCCCCGCGCCCGTGTTCGACGCAAGACATCTGGATATCTTAGATGAGATTGGCTGAGGTTGGCTTCCAGCCGTTCTTTTCTTTTGCCATAATGCTGGCCGCGTGGTTTTCGCCGAAGGCTTTGTCAGCGAGCTTCGGGTTGCCGAGTTTAGCGCAGGCTGCTTGGAGCCGCTTGTGCGTCTCTCGGGTTCTGAAGGTTCGACACAGCACGAACTGGTCGGCCATGAGACGTCGGTCTTCGCCAACCAAGAGCCAGATCGCCACAGGCTTGCCACTGGTAGCATCCCGCCGTTGTGGCAGATAAGTTCGACCGTTTTCCATCTGCTGTGCCGATATTTGCCGCTGTTGTAGATGTCCCCGCCTGCGACGTCCCTCAGAATGATCGATCGTTTGAGGATCCTTTCCAGCCCCGCCACATCGTCAACGGACGCGCCAGTCTCGTGAGCCCTCTCCTCTCACTCCTGAATTTTCTGACACCGTGCGGATGTTAGCCCCTCGCCCCTCAAAGCGCCCTGAAAATACTCCTGAACCCTTTGGGCGACACAGTTGAGGTCACCGTGCCTCAACGCTGCATGATTGGCGGGATCTGGGTCCCTGATCGGGGAGAGGCCGTATACGGCCGCGGTAATGGGGTAGGAGTTTTGGTAAAAGACCTTGTTGATCCCTGAACACTCCAGGCTTTGTGTCCGAAGCGATTTCAAGGACGGTCCCACCCTTCTTCCCCTCCACACGGACGGGGTCAAACTTGTCTTTGAGGGCCCAATCGCCTCCGTCACGTCCCCGCAAGAACTTGATCCGAAGAAGGAACGCCTCCTCGGGGAGGATTCCAAGCAGCCTCGCCGCCGCCCCGTCTATCATGCGGGCGTCCAGATCCAGCCGGCCAGCTCCGTCGACGTCACCTTCCACCCTCCACGTTGAGAAGACCGCCGCGGCGCCGTCAGCCCCAAACTCGTCTTTTCCGTCTGTCAGAAGCTCAACCCACTGGTCGGTTGCAAGTCTCATTGAGTGAGGGGCCCGGTCGACCCCCCCGGGTCAGACATTCCTTGCAGGATTTCATCGATGTAGGAATCGAGAGGGTCGGGCATGCCTTACAAAATTTCATCGATGTAGCCATCCAAATGTCATGTTGGCTGACGGGTATGAGGTATGCATGGGAGTTCGGTTTGCAAGGAGTTGCTTCAACACTAAATCGAACTTTCTACGAGTTTTCTGCTCTAGGGCTATGAGCCAGTGGCGAATTCTTTCTCGTCCACATCCCCGACAGACCCCATGTCCGCTTTGAACCCCTTTTCCACAGCACCTATAGGGAGCAGAGATCGTACATCCTTTTTGAATCTTAGCTTTGCAGTAGGTTTTGCAACAGCTCTTTCCACAGACCTCCAACTCACCAGCCTTCAACCATGCGCATTTATTATAGCAGTTTGTCATACTTGCGGATTGAATACCACAGGTATACCATATGCACGGATGTCTCTAAATGGGGAGTTGGCTTATAGTAGCTGCGCCCTGGGCCGGCGAGGGTGGTGGGCCGTTCACTGGGACACGACAAGGGACCGGCTGGGGTCCCCGAATCAGGGGAAAAAGCAAATAGGGACCAAAATTGGGCTGAGGTGGTCGAATCGGGGAAAAACGCGACACAGGAAATTGGTATGCTCGTCCACCCTGCTGCTGGACAGAATGCTTACTACTTCTGTAACATCAACGATCTCTCCCTGTGTTGTAAAAGCCAGCGGAAAGAGATAAAACAACGCGATGATATTTACACATCTGACGACCCGGACCGAATACTTACTACTTCTGCAATATCAGCGATCTCTCCCAGTGTTGTAAAAAAACAGCGTGAAGAGTCAAAACAACGCGATGATATTTACACATCTGACGACCCGGACCGAATACTTACTAATCTGCAACATCAGCGATCTCTCCCCGTGTTGTAAAAAACAGCGCGAAGAGTCAAAACAACGCGATGGTATTTACACAACTGATGACCCTGACCGAATACTTGCTACTTCTGCAACATCAGCGATCTCTCCCCGTGTTGTAACAACCAGCGTTAAGAGATAAAACAACGCGATGATATTTACACATCTGATGACCCCGACCGAATACTTGCTACTTCTGCAACATCAGCGATCTCTCCCCGTGTTGTAACAACCAGCGTAAAGAGTCAAACAAACGCGATAATATTTACGCATCTGACAAGTAAATACTTACTACTTCTATATCATCAAAAATCTCTCCCCGTGTTGTCAAAACTAACGTAAATAGATAAAACAACGCGATGATATTTACACATCTGACGACCCGAACCGAATACCTTATTTCTGCAACATCAGCGATCTCTCCTCGTGTTGTAAAAACCAGCGTAAAGAGACAAAACAACGCGATGATATTTACACATCTGACGACCTGGACCGAATACTTGCTATTTCTGCAACATCAGCGATCTCTCCCCGTGTTGTAAAACACAGCGTAAACAGTCAAAAGAACGCGATGATATTTACGCATCTGACAAGTAATTACTTACTCCTTCTATATCATTAAATATATCTCCCCGTGTTGTCAAAACCAGCGTAAATAGATAAAACAACGCGATGATATTTACACATAGGACGACCCGAACCGAATACTTACCACTTCAGCAACATCAGCGATCTCTCCTCATGTTGTAAAAACCAGCGTAAAGAGACAAAACAACACGATAATATTTACACATCTGACGACCAAGACCGAATGTTTGCTACTTCTGCAACATCAGCGATCTCTCCCCGTGTTGTAAAAACAGCGTAAACAGTCAAAAGAACGCGTTGATATTTATGCATCTGACAAGTAAATACTTACTACTTCTATATCATCAAATATCACTCCCCGCGTTGTCAAAACCAGCGAAAATACATAAAACAAGGCTATTTACACATCTGACGACCCGGACAGAATACTTACAACTGTTGCAATATCAGCGATCTCTCCCCGTGTTGTGAAAACCAGCGTAAACAGTCAAAAGAATGCGATGATATTTACGCATCTAACAAGTACATACTTACTATTTCTATATCACCAAAGATCTCTCCCCGTGTTGTAAAAAAACAGCGTAAATAGATAAAACAACGCGACGATATTTACACATCTGACGATCCGAAACGAATACTTACAACTTCTGTATCATCAGCGATCTCTCCCCTTGTTGTAAAAACCAGCATAAAGAGATAAAACGCGGTGATATTTACGCATCTGACGACCCAGACTGAATACTTACTACTTCTGCAACACCAGTGAACTTTCTCCTTGTTGCAAAAAACCAGCGTAAAGAGATAACGCGATTATATTTACGCATCTGATGACCCGGACCAGCAGCAGGGTGGGTGAGCATACCAATTTCCATTATCGCGTTTTTCCCCAATTCTACCCCCTCAGCCCATTTTTGGTACCTATTTCGTTTTCCCCTTTCGGGGCCCCAGCCGGTCCCTTGTCGTCCCCCAGTGGACGGCCACCACCCTCGCCGGCCCACGGCGCTGCTACTACAAGCGAACTCCCCATTTAGATACATCCGTGCATATGGTAGGCCTTGGGTATTCTATCCGCAAGTATGACAAAGGGCTATAATAAATGCGCATGATTGAAGGCGGGTGAGTTGGAGGTCTGTGGAAAGAGCTGTTGCAAAACCTACTGCAAAGCTCATCTTCCTACGATTCGCAAAGGATGTGCAATCTCTGCTCCCTGTAGGTGCTGTGGAAAAGGGGTTCGAAGCGAACTTAGGGTTTGTCGGGGCTGTGGACGAGAAAGAATTCGCGATTGGCTCATAGCCCTGGAGAAGAAAACTCGTAGACAGTTCGATTTGGTGTTGGAGCAGCTCCTTGCAAACCGAACCCCCATGCATACCGCATACGCGTCAGCCAACATGACACTTGGATAGCTACGTCGATGAAATTTTGCAAGGCATGCCCGACCCTCTCGATGCCTACATCGATGAAATCCTGCAAGGAATGTCTGACCCAGGGGGTCGACCGGGCCCCTCACTCAAAGAGACTTGCAGCCGACCAGTGGGTTGAGTTTCTGACCGACGGCAAAGATGAGTTTGAGGATGACGGCGCCGCGGCGATCTTCTCAACGTGGAAGATAGAAGAAGACAGTGACGTCGACGGAGCGGGCCGGCTGGATCTGGACGCCCGCATGATAGACAGGAGGGCGGCGAGGCTGCTTGCAATCCTCCCCGAGGACGCGTTCCTTCTTCGGATCAAGTTCTTGCGGGGACGTGACGAAGGCGATTGGGTCCTCGAAAAGTTTGACCCCGTCCGTGTGGAGGAGAAGAAGGGTGGGACCGTCCTTGAAATCGCTCGGAACACGTAGCCTGGAATGTTGACAGGGATCGACAAGGTCTTTTACCAAAACGCCTACCCCGTGACCGCGGTCGTATACGGCCCCTACCCCATCAGGGATCCAGATCCTACCAATCTGGCAGCGTTGAGGCACGGCGACCTCAACTGTGTCGCCAAAAGGGTTCAGCAGTATTTCCAGGGCGCTTTGAGGGGCGAGGGGCTAACGAGGGACTAACGTCCGCACGTGAGTTGGAGGAAATAGTTCACGAGACTGGCGCGTCCGTTGACGATGTGGCGGGGTTGGAAACGATCGATCATTCTGAGGAACGTCGCCGGCAGGGACATCTACAACAGCGGCAAATATCGGCACAGCAGATGGAAAACGGTCGAAAATATCTGTCACAACGGCCATGCTTGGTCAATAGACTTCCCCCCAAAGCAGGGAAGTCCACTTCTTTGAGGGCGATATTTGGCAGGCGATCCAGTAGGCGACCAGTGGCGAGCCTGTGGCTTTCTGGCTCTTGGGCGGCGGATCGACGTCTCACGGCCGACCGTGCCGTGTCGGACCTTCAGAACGCGAGAGACGCACAAGCCGCTCCAAGTAGCCTGCGCTAAACTCGGCAACCCTGAGCTCGCTGACAAAGCCTTCGGCGAAAGCCACGCGGCCAGCATTATGGCAAAGGAAAAGAACGGCTGGAAGCCAACCCCACCCAATCTCATCCAAGTTATCCAGAAGCTTTGCGTCGAAAATGGGCGCGGGGGTGATGGGCTATGACACGAGGATCAGTATCGACATGCGATTGTGCTACAAGGCGTCCTTCCAGGTCAAGGGTGAAGCGAAACCCTATTTCCAGAAATTGAGGCATCCGTCACACCTCATGTCCCGCGTGGCCATCAATGGCCCTCTCGCCGAAGATATTGGCACCGGCTTTGCTGAAGTAGTGGAATGTGAGTTCGCCGCTGACTGTCATACGGTGGTCCCTGCATGGTACGGAAGGCATTTCGCGGGCGGAGGTCGGGCCCCGACGCGGCTCTTGGCGTTCCTCGTTGAGTCTGGCCTGCTGAGATCTCTCAAGGTCCGGAAGACGATGATCGCCTTCGAGAAGCAAACCGAGGTCTGGCTTCCCGAGGACCGCAATGTCGCTCGGGCCGTTGTCGGCAAGTTTACCCAGGGCAGCAAGGCTGACGGAAAACGGTTGACAAGAAGGCTGGTCTGTGACCCCAGGCAACTGGACTTCCTCGAGTGTGACACCGCCAAAGTGGGACCCTCCTCTGCGCCCCTGAAGGATGTCCTCTTGGTCACATCCTCAGGTATTACGACGGCTCCCAGCCCCCAGTACATTCACCTTCGGGCAAGCGTGCTCGGTTACGGCCATATCAATCTCATCTCGATGCTTTCGAGGTTCACACAAGACGAGGCCGTCAGGGTTGCAACGGACAGTATCTATGTCCAGAAAACAGCGCTCCATAAACTCGAGGGAGTCGAAGCGTATGTGGCTCCCAGGAAGTGCAGCTGCGGGGAGCCCTTCTGCTTCGCATGCGCGTTTGATGAGCCGTGCCACCCCCAATTGCCCCTGGCCAATGGCGTGACATAGGCGAGCTGACCTTCTTGCTCAAAAACCATGCGGCCTATCTCCCCGGGCTAGGATTCAAAGCGACAAAAAAGGACCTCACTCCCAGAGCCACGCCGCGCTACGACGATCCGCTGTCGAGGTATCGGCTGTCATACCTCAATGCGGCGAGGGCTCCGGCAAGGCCACGCGAGTGATCCAGCTCTTCCGCCAGAGGAATCCCTTCGTCTTCGCTCCGACCTATCGACTGGCAAAAGTATCGGGACCCGGGGCGTCCAGGCCCAGACTTATCACAGCTTCTTCCGCTGGAGTGACCAGACAGAATGGATGCCCGAAAGGATGGGGTAGTTCGTTCCCCGGGTGATCTTCTGGGACGAGGATTTCACGATACCCCGCCCACTCTGAAGACCTTCCTTGACTGGCTCGAGGGTCACGGCGTCCAAGTCATCTGCTGTGGTGACCAGGGACAGCCATCGCCAATCGCCGGAGACATGCCGAACGAGGGCTCCGTGACACCGCTGATTATTACGAGGAGATTGTGGATCACCGGGCAAAGGAGCCCCTTCTCAAGAACCTCAAAATGTGGATCCGCCTGCAGCCCGACAAGGTCCAGTGCCAAGAGATACGAAAAGCGATTACTGGTTCCCTCGGGTGGGAACGCTTCGTGGAGGCCTGGAAGCCATGTGATCTCATCTTGACCTCGAGACTGAAGGTCCGTGACCGGTTCCAGAAGCTGCTGTTCGAGCGCCATGATAAGTATTTCCCGAACATCTCCATACCACTACTTTACCGCCCCAAAGACACTCGGCGGCAAAACATCATGGTCACCATCCCTGGCCCCTTGCTAGATGACAGGCCAGACCAGCAGTAGCTCGTTCTAAATGACATTGTCGAGGTACCCTTGAAATATGCCCGTGAGGTCCTCGACGGCAAGTGGGGCTCGGACTGGCCTCTTGGCTATGCCCTCACAGTCCACTCGAGCCAAGGTCTCACCATCGCAGACTCCCAAAAAGTCTGGTTCATAGACGACTTCCTCCAGTGGTCTGACCTGGCTTATCTTGCAGTCTTACGGGTGCAGCGCATGCATCAGCTCGAAAGGGTAGTCTGTCCACCATAGGAGGGTTCTGAGGTTGGGCCACTCACAGAGCTTGATGAGCCATCGCTCCGCAAGACCACCATAAAAAAGCTGGCTTACAAGCGACAGGACCAAGCCAAAGGGCTCATGTTCAACCTGAAAGTCAACCACATCTTGCGACTTAAGGAGGCCCAAAACAACCACTGTGCCGCATGTGACATTCAGCTGCTCTGGGCCTATCAGCCCAAGGATACCCAGCACTTTAGCGTTGACCGCCTGGAAAAATCCAAACGCCACGTCCGCGATAACATCAGGCTGACCTGCCTCGAATGCAACCGAAAAAAAGCGAGCCGCTGCGCTCAGCACTTGAGAACCCCATCCGGCGGTTGTTGGTTGTCTGGGGGCTCAACGAGGAGCTCCTCACGCACGAAGCCCCGCTGAGGACCATCTTCCAAGTAGTAGACCACAGGCTCACCGGGCTTGGTCACCGAGCGTCCGAGCTGATACACCTCAAGAGACCACACAGGGTCTGTGGCGCGTCGACGGCCACCTTTCAGCTCGCCAGGTTAATACATATAGCAAACGCCAACACCTGAAGGGAGTTTTTGCTCTTGTAATCCAGGTCGGTCAGCAGGTAGGGAGGGCTTAAGTGCATCCCTCCCGGCCTTTATCGCGTCCTGGGACTTTTTGCCCGTCAACCAGGTGACCTCACCATTCAGAGCTGCGACAACTGCGGGCAATCGCTTAAACCACTCTGTGGACCTCGCGCCCTCAGGGAGCCGCATTTCCTGGGCATACTGGTAACCGAAGAGGCGTTCTAGCAGCGTCCGGTTGAAGCGTTCTACAATGCCCTGGTCCAGATGGATATCAACACGACCACTTCGAACAGAAACTCCATGTTTCGCCAGCACCTGGCTGACTGCGCCCATGAACTCTCGCCCCGGCTCAACCTGGAGAAGCTTGGGCCACTTCAATGGCCCCGGTCTGTAGATCCGAGAAAGGGCATCAGCGGCCTCTGCTGCGATCTTGCTAGTCAGAGGCTCAGCCTCTTTGTAGCGGCCGGCAACGTCAACGACCGTGAGAGCATAGCGAAAGGTCTTCCACCCCACGCGGTCGTGTGGCAGAAAGAGAAAATCCACTTGATGGACCTCCTTCGGCGTGGCGATGTCGAATTTTGGTCGTGGAATGTGCCGTGGAGCAGGCAGATAGATCTGCCATATGGCCTGCTTCTTGAGCTAGTCCTTGGCCTGCTGCTCAGTCACCTTTGCTGTGGCTAAGAGGTTTTTGATCGCCGCTAGTCCCTTCCAGTAGCCTCGGGGGCTGTAGTAAATGCTAGCAAGCTTCCTCTCCATCGAGGTCCGCGAGATATTCCAGCAAATTGATTAGTCTCCAACAGGCTTCCGCGACCGCCAAGAGAGTTTCGCGACGCCGTTCCGGATCATGCTTGGTCGTGACATCACAAGGCGAGCAAAGCGAAAGGCTGCCCGCTCGTCCCGCCGCCAGAGATCGAGAGACTTTTGTGCGACGTCGATCATAGTGCGGGCTAGAGGGTCGGGGATTTTGTGCGTTTGGCCTGCCATCCAACCCCAAGCATTGCGAAGTGAAGCTCGTCGGGAAGACCCATGACTATCAAGCCCGCAGTAAATTGTTGCCAAGAATAAAAATAAAACTTGCCTCACTACTTTGGTTGTGTTGGTCGTTGCTTCGCAACAACAAACCCCAAACGCCGCACGGTCATTTAGGATTATTTGTCGAGCTTGTAGGCGACCAAACCGGTCGCGGCCATTTCGATGAGGACAAAAGCAATCTCGCTGTCTTTTTGGCCATCGCTCGGGGTGTAAAAGTCAGAGAGCTGGGACTCGGGATCCAGGTCATCAAAGCTGAACTTTTTCCCGGTGACCTCGGCATAGAGCCTCATGGGCGCGCTGACATCTTATCCTTGGACACCCTGCGATATCGCAGCACTCGGTCGTACAGGATCGCAAGCTTGCCTTCTTACTGGTTGCCAATCATTCGGGCCAAATCCCCCCAATTCACCGTCGAACTCCAGGCTGATGTTATCAATAGCGTACGAGGCGTCGGCAGCAGCCCCTGCTGCTCCTGTGGCCTGGATCACACGGTTGAAGGTCAACTCAAGCGACACCCTCTGGAACTTCAACATCAACGTGCCCGCCCGGAGTATGAGGGGGTCCCCATTCTCTTTGAGGCCGAGCAACAGCCCTTTGCTCGCGATACCGATGCCTTCCACAACCCGAAACTGACAAATGTGGAGGTAACCATCGAGGGAGTCCCGAATCAACTCTATTCTCAGTTCTTGAGGCCCAATCAAACGTGGGATAAGGTGAGGAAATACTTCGCCGCCGGCAGTAAGCGTCACCCCGTTATCTCAGCGGCGGCTGAAGACATGGCCCTGGCAGACGTCGGCCTTGGAGGCTTCCTTACTAATAAATATGCCCTCTGGCTTGACCTCCGGACCACGGTTGATGACCAGCTCAACGGCAGCGGGCGCCGAATAAGCGAAGGGATGACCATCTAAATTTAAAAGGCGGCCGAGGCGGCCGGCCCTATGAACATCTACGTTTACTTGATATGCGACGCCGAGCTCGAAATCCAGGATAGCCGATTCGTCCAAGCAGCCTATTAACGACCTCCTGACGCGGACGGTACATTCGGCGCTCATATGTTGGCAGACAGGATGTGGAAAAAGGTTTTGTATTTGATTTGCTTGAAGGATCCTTCCGGGGGCAGGGTATTCAAACACATCGTCATCCTGTGCCCCACCATACGACACAATAAGACATACCACCGACGCCCATGGATTTGGGTTGACCCTGGGATCTTCGTCTCAACCTTGGCGAGCACCTGCGTGATTACTTGCGAGCCTTCTACCAGGTAATTCAAGGCAAACCCACCCTATATAATATAGACGGTTCCTCGGCCACGAAGGCTTTGAGACAGAACAACTCATCGATGAGTTGCTGGCGTCGGCCAGGAAGAGCCTGGCCCAACACAGGTTTCTGTGCGCTGTATTATCAGCGCGGACGACAAGGGCAACGTGCAAAAGCACCGTGAACGACTCGCTGCATCGGCAGTGGGAGGCCAAGCCAGGCAGTATGGACCAGCAATCCGTGGAAAATCATTTACCGCTGACCAAGTTGATACTTTGGATGATAGCGAAGTCGGGAGGCTCTATGCCCGCTACGAAGCAAGACTAGGGGTGGTGATAACGAAGACGCTGGTGTCTGCAGCGCTCCAGTTTTATGCGGGGGTGGCATCCATGTTCCTTCCTATCCCGGTCGAAAATCAGCCTGAGCTTATTGCGGACCTTGCGGGCGCTCACAACCCCCTCCCCCATACTACTGAGTTTTAGGCACCGTCTAAGCCCCAGGTAGGGACCCCCTAACCAACAGAATTGTTGGGGTTAAGGACCCTCGCTCTGCTGATTCAAACAACTATGTGACACATGACATTGCGTTTGAATTCTATACATTGCTGCAGAAAATACTAAACTTGAAGCAAGCAGTAGCGACTCAGTACTTTAAGTACTTGACGAAAACGTCTAGCAAGAAAAAAAACGCCCTCTGTTACACGGAAACATTTTCTCAAAGTGACTGAAATATATTATTTCAGAAAACAATTAAAACGTTCCAATCATACAAGAGAACAGACTCTAATTTGGCAATGGATATTAAAGATTTTTAAAAACGCAAAGGGCGTTAGCAAGTTCTCGTGAATATTTCGGAAATACCAACATTACAAAATAAGACGCTCAGCTAGGGCTATTGAAATTTGATACCTTTGAAGACACGTATTTGAATGAGTCCAAAAACAATACTCACTTTATCAAAAGAAAATAGAGATACAAAATGGATATCGATGTTACATTCATCAGCACAGTCTAACCGATAGCTGAATCACTTGCTAGCAGATGGCGTTTGTAACACGCATTCGCGCAGTGTGATTGATATCTGTAAAGATGGCTAACATAATGCACCGTGGACTATTACTGTGCGCCCGCACATTTTATTCAGAACTTGAACACATTTACATGTGCTATTTCTGCGCATCCGCGAGGTCCAATCAAGGTCTTATTTGTATGCCACGTGTTATTTACTGTGCATTTGCGCAGCCTGATCGGGACCTAAGCTTCGTGCTGCCACTTTCATATATAATGTACACCGGTGCTGCCTGATCAGTGTTTAAACTGTTTCTGACATATATTATACATTGTGCATCGGCACAGTTTGATCCAAATTTAGTATTTGGCCACTATAAATCATCAAGTGATGCTACTCTACGCAGCTAAATCAGGCTCTGTGCGGCTTTCTCGAACATTTATTAAAACTCTCAAAACTGTCCTCAAACGGTAGCCAAAGGCGTCTACATGGTTGTTGAATCAAGTCTCAATAATATATTGAGCGGTTGTAAATCAAGAGTCGAAAATGAACTGATTAAAAGAACCGTTAACTGTGTTAATTCGATACACATTAGCGCAGACGGTTATTAAGATGATAGCAAATTGCATTCGGTCAGTCAGAGGTTAACCTTTGACGACTCAACACCAGTTTCTTCAATAAACCCGTACTTGTGGTATTTTTTAGTCCTAAAATCCGACGAAAAAAGAAGCAATCTTATGTCCGGTACCAACCGGGCCTTGCTTTTGGGAACATTTAAAATTGTCCAGTACCAACCTGGCTATGTTCCTTATGCGTATTCTATACAATAAAACGAAATATACTTGGTACCAACCCAGTAATTCGTAGAATACGCGCTGTAGCAATACACAATACTGAAAAACTATCCCAAGACACATTACACCCTCGGGAGAAAAACCGGACGCTCTCTATAAAAATACCACCGCACCAAATGTGTACTAAATTCCACGCAACCTTATCACGGTACACACAGATCGTTTCATCTTTATGCAACTGAAGAAGGGACTGGTTCCCGAAAGAACTATTGCATTCAGATATTGTCTTCTGAAATAAAGAAAGAAACGAATTCTTTACAGATTCAAAATGGTGTGTTAGGATCTGACTGTAAGAATATGACAGTCCTACTCACATTATCCACGTTAGTTACGTGTAGAAAAAAATGTGAAAACACATGCTGAAAGCGCCTTATAATACTTTCTAACACACAATTAAGTACGTGTCTATTCTTTTTAGACAGACCGCTAAGAATCTCTCTTAAAATAAAAGAGAAAGGCGCAAAACCCATCGCATCTGCCGACCTGATTGGGCGGGGAGCCAGTGTGAGGCAGAGTGGGACCTTGGTTGCGGTCAGAATACCTACACCCCCATACTACTGAGTTTTAGGCACCCAGTCTAAGCCCCAGGTTGGTACCCCCTAACCAACAATATTTTTGGGGTTAAGGACCCTCGCTCTGCTGATTCAAACAACCATGTGACACATGACATTGCCATTGAATTCTATACATTGCTGCAGAAAATACTAATTTTGAAACAAGTAGTAGCGACTCAGTACTTTAAGTACTTGACGAAAACGTCTACCAAGAAAAAAAAACGCCCTATGTTACGCGGAGACATTTTCTCAAAGTGGCTGAAATATATTTTTTTTCAAAAAAAAAAAAAAAAATAAAACGTTCCAATCAAACAAGAGAACAGACTCTAATTTGGCAATGGTCATTAAAGATTTTTAAAAACGCAAAGGGCGTTAGCAAGTTCTCGTGAACATTTCGGAAATACCAACATTACGTAATAAGACGCTCAGCTAGGGCTATTGAAATTTTATACCTTTTGAAGACACGTATTTGAATGAGTCCAAAAACAATACTCACTTTGTCAAAAGAAAATAGAGATACAAAATGGATATCGATGTTACGTTCATCAGCACAGTCTAACCGATAGCTGAATCACTTGCTAGCAGATGGCGTTTGTAACAAGCATTCGCGCAATGTGATTGATATCTGTAGAGGTGGCTAGCATAATGCACCGTGGACTATTACTGTGCACCCGCACATTTTATTTAGAACTTGAACACTTTTACATGTGCTATTTGTGCGCATTCGCGCGGTCCAGTCAAGGTCTTATTTGTAGGCCACGTGTTATTTACTGTGCATTTGCGCAGCCTCATTGGGACCTAAGCTACATGCTGCCACTTTCATATATAATGTACACCGGTGCTGCCTGATCAGTGTTTTAACTGTTTCTAACGTATATTATACATTGTGCATCGGCACAGTTTGATCCAAATTTAGTATTTGGCCACTATAAATCATCAAGTGATGCTCATCCGCATAGCTAAATCAGGCTCTGTGCTGCTTTCTCGAACATTTATCAAAACTCTCAAAACTGTCCTCAAACGGTAGCCGCGTCGCTACGCTAATTACTCGTAGATGGTCTCCAAAGGCGTCTACATGGTTGTTGAATAAAGTCTCAATAATACAAATGTATATTAAGCGTTTGTAAATCAAGAGTAGAAAATGAACAACTGATTAAAAGTACCATTAATTGTGTTAATTCGATACACATTTGGGCAGACGATTATTAAGATGATAGCAAATTGCATTCGGTCAGTCAGAGGCAAACCTTTGACGACTCGACACCGGTTCTTCAATAAACCCGTACGTGTGGTATTTTTTAATCCTAAAATCTGACCAAAATCGGAAGCAATCGTATGTCCGGTACCAACCCGGCCTTGCTTCTGGGAACATTGAAAATTGTCAAGTACCAACCTGGCTATGTTCCTTATGCGTATTCTATACAATAAAACGAAATATACTTGGTACCAACCCAGTAATTCGCAGAATACACGCTGTAGCAATACACAATACTGAAAAACTATCCCAAAACACATTGCACCCTCGGGAGAAAAACCGGACGCTCTCTATAAAAATACCACCGCACCAAATGTGTACTAAATTCCACGCAACCTTATCACGGTACACACAGATCGTTTCATCTTTATGCAACTGAAGAAGAGACTGGTTCCCGAAAGATCTATTGCATTCAGATATTTTCTTCTGATATAAAGAAATAAACGAATCCTCTACAGATTCAAAATGGTGTGTTAGGATCTGATTAAGAATATGACAGTCCTACTCACATTAGCCAACGTTAGTTACGTGTAGAAAAAATGTGAAAACACATGCTGAAAGCGCCTAATAATACTTGCTAACACACAATTAAGTACGTGTCTATTCCTCTTAGACAGACTACTATGAATCTCTCTTAAAATAAAAGAGAAAGGCGCAAAACCCTTTGGGTGAGGCACCGCATCTGTCGACCTGACTGGGTGGGGAGGCAGTGTGAGGCAGAGTGGGACCTTGCTGCGGTCAGAATACCTACACCCCCCATACCACGACTGTTTGCGAGTTATACCATTGTTACGGCATGATCTTGGCACCGCTAACCGCCGCGCTCACCACATAGAAGCACTGTCAATTTCGACATCTGTGCCCTCCTATGGTCATAGACGAAGACGATGGTGAACGAACAGGCATCGAGCAGCAGACACAACGTGGCAAAGTTGCCGGCGCCAGCGACTAACGCCCCAATAGAACAGGTTACTGTCGCTTCGCGTGTCACATTGACGGATCCGAAGAAAGTGGCAGCCGGGCGAGTGGCTGCTGCCCGAATGACAGAGCACGAATTGCTCCTCGAGGCGCTTCGGGCAGCCAAGGAATCATTTCGTGCTCCTGACGATGTGACAAGCGAACGTGTCGCTGTTCCTGTTGCTTGGCAACCACGGGAACAGGGACGGAAACAACAGGAACACGCGGATAAACGGCAACACAACGACTGGACCCTATGGATAATCAGTCTTACGGGCGGTACCGCGCTTGCCGTTGTTGCGCTGCGTGTGCTTCCAGTGAAGAAACCCACGCAAACAACAGACGTGTCCGTTCAAACCCCAAAGCCGAACGTGCTTTTAGAGTCAAGCCGCCCTTTCTCCATGGAGTGACGGTGTGAAGCAGTTAGAGAGCAACAACCATGACGACCCCGGCAACCGGCGGTAAAATGCTTGTGAATGCACTCTATCATAGCACAGTCATCTCTGGCATCGCTATGCGTTACGCCCGATTTGGCAAGATGGCGATGGGAGTAGCATTCCGAATCTTGACTTAACTCCCCGTGACGTGGGAATGGTCGTCGCAGACATCGCTCTCGCCATGGCGACCAAGGACTTCCTTGTTAAACAAAAAATCCCAGCGGATATCATGCAGTAAGGATGGTATCTATCGTGATGCTCAATGTAGGTGCCTTGGTGAATGCCATGGCGTTCTTGGGATCGAACTTCCTGTTTACAATGCTCAAGAGCTCTGGCGCCGATGAGGAGCGAAAGCGACACGATAAAGCGATTGAGCAGTTATAAACCGCACATGAAGCATGGACTAAACAGAGGACAGAGCACATGGATTGGATTGCCGAGGATCTTCGCCGACAAGGCCACGCACTATGCCGAGGTCACCGGGAAAAAGGTCAGCTTTGATGACCTGGGTCCAGAGCCCCAGCTCTCTGACTTTTACACCCCGAGCGATGGCCAAAAAGACAGCGAGATTGCTTTCGTCCTCATCGGAATGGCCGCGACCAGTTTAGTCGCAAACAAACTCGCCAAGTAATCCGAAATGACCGTGCGGCGTTTGGGGTTTGTTGTTGCGAAACAACGACCCACACGACTAAAGTAGTGAGGCAAGTTATATTTTTTCTTCGCAACAATTTACTGCGGTCTTTATAGTCATGGGTCTTCCCGAAGAACGCAATGCTTGGGGTTGGATGGCAGGCCAAACGGCACAAAATCCCCGGTCCTCTATCCCGCACTATGATCGACGTCGCACATAAGTCTCTCGATCTCAGGTGGCGGGACGAGTGGGCAGCATTTCGCTTCGCTCGCCTTGTGATATCACGACCAAGCATGATCCAGAACGGCGTCGCGAAACTCTCTTGGCGCTCGCGGAAGCCTGTTGGAGACTGATCAATTTGATCATTACAACTGTATATTTACTGGGAGAGGGACTCTATAAGCATTTGCTTTCGTTCTAATCCTTTATATGTTTTTCAGCTTTCGTCTGTTTGTGTTATATTGTAAACTATTTGAATAAAATATGTTTATACTAATTAGCTGGAATATCTCGCGGATCTCAATGCAGATGAAGCTTGCTAGCATTTACTACAGCTCCCGAGGCTACAGGAAGGGACTAGCGACGATAAAAAACCTCTCAGTCACACCAAAGTTGACTGAACAGCAGGCCAAGGTCTGGCTTAAGAAGCAGGCCATCTGGGAGATCTATCTGCCTGCGCCACGGCACATTCCACGACCAAAATTCGACATCGCCACGCCAAACGAGGTCCATCAAGTGGATCTGATCTTTCTACCACACGAACGCATGTGTGAAAGACCTTTCGCTATGCTCTCACGGTCGTTGACGTCGCCAGTAGCTACAAAGAGGCTGAGCCTCTGACTAGCAAGACCGCAGCAGAGGCCGCTGATGCCCTGTCTCGGATCTACAGACGGGGGCCATTGAAGTGGCCCAAGCTTCTCCAGGTTGACCCGGGGCGAGAGTTCATGGGCGCGGTCAGCCAGGTGCTGGCCAAACATGGTGTTTCTGTTCGACGTGGTCGTGTTGATAGCCATCGAGACCAGGGCATTGTAGAACGCTTCAAACGGACGCTGACTGAACGTCTCCTCGGACACCATAATGCCCAAGAGATGCGGCTCTCTGAGGGTGCGAGGTCCACAGAGTGGGTTAAGCGATTGCCCGCAGTTGTTGCAGCTCTGAATGGTGAGGTCACCCGGTTGACGGGCAAAAAGATCCGGGATGCGATAAGGGCCGGGAGAGTTGCACAAAAGCCCTTCCTACCTGCTGACCGACTTGTTGGATTTCAGGAGCAAAAGCTCCCTTCAGGTGTTGGCGTTCGCTACCTGTATCAACCTGGCGAGATGTAAGGTGGCCGTCGACGCGCCACAGAACCTTTGTGGTCTCTTGAGGTGTATCGGCTCGGACGCTCAGTGACCAATCCCGGTGAGCCTGTGTTCTACTATTTGGAAGATGGTCCTCAGCGGGGCTTCGTGCGTGAGGAGCTCCTCGTTGTGCCCCCAGACACCCAACAACCGCCGGATGGGGTTCTCAAGCGCTGAGCGCAGTGGCTCGCCTTTTTCGGTTGTACTCGACGCAGGTCAGCCTGATGTTATCGCGGACGTGGCGTTTGGAATTGTCCATGTGATCAACGCTTAACTGCTGGGTATCCTTGGGCTGATAGGCCCAGAGCAGCTGAATGTCACATGCGGCACAGTGGTTGTTTCGGGCCTCCTTAAGTTGCAAGATGTGGTTGACTTTCAGGTTGAACATGAGCCCTTTGTCTTGGTCCTGTCGCTTGTAAGCCACCAGCTTTTTTATGATCGTCTTCCAGAGCGATGGCTCATCAAGCTCTGTGAGTGGTCTAAACTCAGAACCTTCCACTGGTGGACGGACTACCCCTTCGAGCTGATGCGTACGCTCCGCCGTGAGACTGCAAGATAAGCCAGGTTAGACCACTGGAGAAAGTCGTCTATGATCCAGACTTTTTGGGGGTCTGAGTTGGTGAGACCTTGGCTCGAGTGGACTGTGAGGGCATAGCCAAGAGCCCAGTCCGAGTCCTACTTGCCGTCGAGGACCTCACGGGCATATTTCAATGGAACCTCGACAACGTCATTTAGGGCGAGCTCCTGCTGGTCTGGCCTGTCATCTAGCAAGGGGCCAGGGATGGTGATCATGCTGTTTTGCCGCCGAGTGTCTTTGGGGCGGTATAGTAGAGGTACGGAGATGTTCGGGAAATACTTCTCATGGCGCTCGAACAGCAGCTTCTGGGCCCGGTCACGGACCTTCAGTCTCGAGGTCAAGATGAGATCACATGGCTTCCAGGCCTCCACGAAGCATTCCCACCCGAGGCAACCAGGAAGCGCCTTTCGTATCTCTTGGACCTTCTCGAGCTGCAGGCGGATCCGCTTTGAGGTCCTTGAGAAGGGGGTCCTTTGCCCGGTGATCCACCTCCTCGTAATAAATGGCGGTGTCGCGGAGTCACTCGTGCGGCATTTCTTCGGCGATTGGCGGTGGCTGCCCCTGGTCACCACAGCAGATGATATGGACGCCGCGACCCTTAAGACAGTCAAGGAAGATCTCCGGCGTGGGGCCGGGTACCGTGCATACCTCGTCCCAGATGATCACCCGGCGAATGAACTTCTACCCCATCCTTTCGGCGTCCATTCTTTCTGGCCACTCCAGCCGAAGCTGTGATAGGTCTGGGCCTGGACGCCAAGGGTCCGCATTTCTTTCGCCAGTCGATGGGTCGGAGTGAAGACGACAAGATTCCTCTGGCGGAAGAGCTTGATCGCTCGCGTGGTCTTGCCGGAGCCCCCGCCGCCATTGATGTATGACAGCCGGTACCTCGACAGCGGATCGTCGTAGCACAGAGCGGCTCTGGGAGTAAGATCCTTTTTTGTCGGCCGCCTGCTCATTGGGCAAGGTCAGCTCGCCTTTGTCACGCCACAGGTCAGGGGCGACCAGGGGTGGCACGGCACATCGAACGCGCAGATGAAGCAGAAGGGCTCCCTGCAACTACACTTCCTGGGAGCCACATATGCTTCGACCCTCGGGTTTATGGAGCGCCGTTTTCTGGACATAGATACTGTCCGTTGCAACCCTGATGGCCTCGTCTTGTGTGAACCTCGAAAGCATCGAGATGAGATTGATATGGGTGTAACCGAGCACGCATGCCCGAAGGTAAGTGTACTGGAGCTGGGAGCCGTCGTTATAAGTGAGGATGTGACCAAGAGGACATCCTTCATGGGCGCCGACGAGGGTCCCGCTTTAGCGGGTGTCATGCACGAGGAAATCGAGTTCCCCGGGGTCACAGATCAGTCTCCTTGTCAGCCGTTTTCCGTCAGCCTTGCTGCCATGGGTAAACTTGCCGAAAAAGGCCCGAGCGACATTGCAGTCCTCGGGGTCAGACTTCTGTTTGCTTCTCAAAGGCAATCATTGCCTTCCGGACCTTGAGAGACCTCAGCAGGCCAGACTCAACGAGGAACGCTAAGAACGGCGTCGGGGCCCAACCGCCGCCCGCGAAATGCCTTCCGTACCATGCAGGGACCACCGGATGACAGTCAGCGGCGAACTCACATTCCACGACTGGCAAAACCGGTGACAATATTTTCGGGCAGAGGACCATTGATGGCCACACGGGTCATGCGGTGTGATGGATGCCCGAATTTCTGGAAATAGGGTTTCGCCTCACCCTTGCCCTGGAAGGACGCCGGGTAGCACGACCGCATGTCGATACTGATGACCTCCCTCGGGTCATAGCCCATCCCGTTGGACAGCCCCCGCGCCCATGTTCGACGCAAGATATCTGGATATCTTGGATGAGATTGGCTGTGGTTGGCTTCCAGCCGTTCTTTTCCTTTGCCATAATGCTGGCCGCGTGGTTTTCGCTGAAGGCTTTGTCAGCGAGCTTGGAGTTGCCGAGTTTAGCGCAGGCTGCTTGGAGCCGCTTGTGCGTCTCTCGCGTTCTGAAGGTCCGACACAGCACGAACTGGTCGGCCATGAGACGTCGGTCTTCGCCGCCCAAGAGCCAGACCGCCACAGGCTGGCCACTACTCGCCTCCCGGATCGCCTGACAAATATCGAACTCGAAGAAGTGGACTTCCCTGCTATGTGGGTGGCTCTATTTTGACCAAGCGCGGCCGTTGTGGCAGATAAGCTCGACCGTTTTCCATCTGCTGTGCCGATATTTGCCGCTGTTGTAGATGTGCCCGCCGGTGACGTCCCTCAGAATGATCGATCGTTTGAGGATCCTTTCCAGCCCCGCCACATCGTCAACGATCGCGCCAGTCTCGTGAGCCCTCTCCTCCCACTCCTGAATTTTCTGACGCCGTGCGGATGTTAGCCCCTCGCCTCTTAAAGCGCCCTGGAAATACTCCTGAACTCGTTGGGCGACACAGTTGAGGTCGCCGTGCCTCAACGCTGCCAGATCGGTAGGATCTGGATCCCTGATGGGGTAGAGGCTGTATACGGCCGCGGTAATGGGGTAGGCGTTTTGGTAAAAGACCTTGCCGATCCCTGTCAACACTCCAGGCTTCTTGTCCGGAGCGATTTCAAGGACGGCCCAACCCTTCTTCCCCTCCACATGGACGGGGTCAAACTTGTCTTTGAGGACCCAATCGCCTCCGTCATGTCCCCGCAAGAACTTGTTCCGAAGAAGGAACGCGTCCTCGGGGAGGATTGCAAGCAGCCTCGCCGCCCTTACGTCTGTCATGCGGACGTCCAGATCCAGCCGGCCCGCTCCGTCGATGTGACCCTCTTCTTCCACCCTACACGTTGAGAAGACCGCCGTGGAGCCGTACCCCCAAATTCGTCTTCGCCGTCGGTCAGAAGCTCAACCCACTGGTCGACTGGAAGTCTCACTGAGAGGGGCCCGGTCGACCCCCTGGGTCAGGCATTCCTTGCAGGATTTCATCGATGTGGGCATCGAGAGGGTCGGGCATGCCTTGCAAAATTTCATCGACGTAGCCATCCAAGTGTCATGTTGGCTAACGGGTATGCGGTATGCATGGGAGTTCGGTTTGCAAGGAGCTGCTCCAACACCAAATCGAACTGTCAACGAGTTTTCTGCTCTAGGGCTATGAGCCAGTGGTGAATTCTTTCTCGTCCACAACCCCGACAGACCCCAAGTTCGCTTTGAACCCCTTTTCCACAGCATCGACAGGGACCAGAGATCCTACATCCTTTTCGAATCTTAGCAAGATCAGCTTTGCAGTAGGTTTTGCAACAGCTCTTTCCACAGACCTCCAACTCACACGCTTCAATCATGCGCATTTATTATAGCCCTTTGTCATACTTGCGGATACCGCGCCCTGGGCCGGCGAGGGTGTTGGGCTATCCACTGGGGCACGACAAGGGACCGGCTGGGGCCCCGAATCAGCGGAAAACGCAAATAGGTACCAAAATTGGCCTGAGGGGGTAGATTCGGGGAAGAACGCGACACAGGAAATTGGTATGCTCACCCACCCTGCTGCTGATCCGGGTCATGCAGATGCGTAAATATCATCGCGTTATTTTATCTCTTTACGCTGGTTTTTACAACAAGGGGAGAGATCACTGATGTTGCAGAAGTAGTAAGTATTCGATCTGGGTCGTCAGGTGCGTAAATATCATTGAGTTGTTTTATCTCTTTACGCTGGTTTTTACAACAAGGGGAGAGATCGCTGATGATACAGAAGTAGTAAGTATTCGTTTCGGATCGTCATATGCGTGAATATCATCGGGTTGTTTTATATATTTACGCTGTTTTTTACAACACGGGGAGAGATCTTTGATGATATAGAAGTAGTAAGTAAGTACTTGTCAGATGCGTAAATATCACTGCGTTGTTTTGACTGTTTACGCTGGTTTTTACAACACGGGGGGAGATCGCTAATATTGCAGCAGTTGTAAGTATTCTGTCCGGGTCGTCAGATGTGTAAATACTATCGCGTTGTTTTATCTATTTACGCTGGCTTTGACAACACGGGGAGAGATATATGATGATCTAGAGGTAGTAAGTATTTACTTGTCAGATGCATAAATATCAACGCGTTCTTTTGACTGTTTACGCTGTTTTTTACAACATGGGGAGAGATCGCTGATGTTGCAAAAGAAGCAAGCATTCGGTCCGGGTCGTCAGATGTGTAAATATCATCGCGTTGATTTGTCTCTTTACGCTGGTTTTTACAACACAAGGAGAGATCGCTGACGTTGCAGAATAAGTAAGTATTCGGTTCGGGTCGTCAGATGTGTAAATATCATCGCGTTGTTTTATCTATTTACGCTGGTTTTGATAACACGGGGAGAGATATTTGAGGATATAGAAGTACTAAGTATTTACTTGTCAGATGCGTAAATATCATCGCGTTGTTTTGACTTATTACGCTGATTGTTACAACACGGGGAGAGATCGCTGATGTTGCAGAAGTAGCAAGTATTCGGTCGGGGTCATCAGATGTGTAAATATCATCGCGTTGTTTTGACTCTTCGCGCTGTTTTTTTTACAACACTGAGAGAGATCGCTGATGTTACAGAAGTAGTAAGTATTCGGCCCGGGTCGTCAGATGTGTAAATATCATCGCGTTGTTTTGACTCTTCACGCTGGTTTTTTACAACACGGGGAGAGATCGCTGATATTGCAGAAGTAGTAAGTATTCGGTCTGGGTCGTCAGATGTGTAAATATCATCGCGTTGTTTTATCTCTTTCCGCTGGCTTCAACAACACGGGGAGAGATTGCTGATGTTACAGAAGTAGTACGTATTCTGTCCAGCAGCAGGGTAGGTGAGCATACCAATTTCCTGTGTCTCGTTTTTTTCCTGATTCGACCACCTCAGCCCAATTTTGGTCCCTATTCGCGTTTTCCCCTGATTTTGGGGCCCCAGCCGGTCCCTTGTCGTGCCCCAGTGGACGGCCCACCACCCTCGCCGGCCCAGGGCGCGGCTACTACAAGCAAACTCCCCATTTAGATACATCGGTGCATATGGTATACCTTGGGTATTCAATCCGCAAGTACGACAAAGGGCTATAATAAATGCGCATGATTGAATGCGTGTGAGTTGGAGGTCTGTGGAAAGAGCTGTTGCAAAACCTACTGCAAAGCTCATCTTGCTAAGATTCGCAAAGGATATACGATCTCCGTTCCCTGTAGGTGCTGTGGAAAAGGGGTTCTAAGCCAACTTGGGGTCTGTCGGGGCTGTGGACGAGAAAGAATTCGCACTGTCTCATAGCCCTGGAGAAGAAAACTCGTAGACAGTTCGATTTGGTGTTGGGGCAGCTTCTTGCAAACCGAACTCCCATGCATACCGCATACGCGTCAGACAACATGACACTTGGATAGCTACGTCGATGAAATTTTGCAAGGCATGCCCGACAATCTCGATGCCTTCATCGATGAAATCCTGCAAGGAATGCCTGACCCAGGGGGTCGACGTGGCCCCTCACTCAATGAGACTTGCAGCCGACCAGTGGGTTAAGCTTCTGACCGACGGCAAAGATAAGTTTGAGGCTGACGGCGCCACGGCGGTCTTCTCAACGTGGAAGATAGAAGAAGAGAGTGACGTCGACGGAGCGGGCCGGCTGGATCTGGACGCCCGCATGACAGACGGGAGGGCGGCGAGGCTGCTTGCAATCCTCCCTGATGACGCGTTCCTTCTTCGGATCAAGTTCTTGCGGGGACGTGACGAAAGCGATTGGGTCCTCGAAAACAATTTTGACCCCGTCCGTGTGGAGGGGAAGAAGAGTGGGACCGTCCTTGAAATCGCTCCGGACAAGAAGCCTGGAGTGTTGACTGGGATCGACAAGGTCTTTTACCAAAACCCCTACCACGTTACCGCGGTCGTATGCGGCCCCTATCCCATCAGGAATCCAGATCCTGCCAATCTGGCAGCGTTGAGGCACGGCGACCTCAACTGTGTCGCCAAACGGGTTCAGGAGTATTTCCAGGGCGCTTTGAGGGGCGAGGGGCTAACGAGGGACTAACGCCCTCATGGCATCAGAAAATTCGTGAGTGGGAGGAGAGGGTTCACGAGACTTTGACGATGTGGCGTCCGTTGACGATGTGGCGGGGCTGGAAACGATCGATCATTCTGAGGGACTTCGCCGGCGAGGATATCTAAAACAGCGGCAAATATCGGCACAGTAGATGGAAATCCGTCGAACATATCTTCCACAACGACCACGCTTGGTCAAAAGACCTCCACTTCCCCCAAAACATGGAAGTCCACTTCTTTGAGGGCGATATTTGCAGGCGATCCGGGAGGCCACCAGTGACGAGCCTGTGGCTTTCTGGCTCTTGGGCGGTGGACCGACGTCTCACGGCCGACCAGTTCGTGCCGTGTCGGACCTTCAGAACGCGAGAGATGCACAAGCGGCTCCAAGCAGCCTGCGCTAAACTCGGCAACCCTGAGCTCGCTGACAAATCCTTCGGCGAAAGCCATGCGGCCAGCATTATGGCAAAGGAAAAGAACAGCTGGAAGCCAACCCCACCCAGTCTCATCCAAGATATCCAGAGGCCTTGCGTCGAACATGGGCGCGGGGGGATGTGGAACGCGATGGCTGTGATCCGAGGGATGTCATCAGTATCGACATGCGATTGTGCTACCAGGCGTCCTTCCAGGGCAAGGGTGAAACGAAACCCTATTTCCAGGAATTCAGGCATCCGTCACACCTCATGTCCCGCGTGGCCATCAATGGCCCTCTCCCCGAAGATACTGGCACCGGCTTTGCCGAAGTCGTGGACTAGAAATTCGCCACTGACTGTAATTTGGTGGTCCCTGCATGGTACGGAAGGCATTTCGCGGGCTGCGGTTGGGCCCCGACGCCGCTCTTGGCGATCCTCGTTGAGTCTGGCCAGCTGAGGTCTCTCAAGGTCCAAAAGGCGATCATCGCCTTCGAGAAGCAAACCGAGGTCCGGCTTCCCGAGGACCGCAAAGTCGATCGGGCCGTTGTCGGCAAGTGTACCCAGGTCAGCAAGGCTGACGGAAAACGGCTGACAAGAAGGCTGCTTTGTGATCCCGGGAAACTGGACTTCTCCGAGCGTGACACCCGCCAAAGCAGGAACCTCGTCGGCGCCCATGAAGGATGTACTCTTGGTCACATCCTCACGTATTACGACGGCTTCCAGCCCCAGTACACTCACCTTCGGGCAAGCGTGCTCGGTTACACCCATATCAATCTCATCTCGATGCTTTCGAGGTTCACACAAGACGAGGCCATCAGGGTTGCAACGAACAGTATCTATGTCCAGAAAACGGCGCTCCATAAACTCGAGGGAGTCGAAGCGTATGTGGCTCCCAGGAAGTGCAGCTGCGGGGAGCCCTTCTGCTTCGCCTGCGCGTTTGATGAGCCGTGCCAATCCCTGTTGCCCCTGGCCAGTGGCGTGACAAAGGCAAGCTGACCTTGCCCAAGGAGCATGCGGCCTATCTCCCCGAGCCGGGATTCAAAGCGACATAAAAGGACCTCACTCCGAGGGCCACGCCGCGCTACGACGATCCGCTGTCGAGGTATCGGCTGTCATACCTCAATGGCGGCGAGGGTTACGGCAAGACCACGCGAGCGATCCAGCTCTTCCACCAGAGGAATCCCTTCGTCTGCGACCAATCGACTGGCGAAAGAAATGCGGACTCGGTGCGTCCAGGCCCAGACCTATCACAGCATCTTCCGCTGGAGTGGCCAGACAGAATGGACGCCCGAAAGGATGGGGTAGTATTTCGTTCCCCGGGTAAACATCAGGGACGAGGAATTCATGGTACCCCGCCCCACGCTGGAGATCTTCCTTGACTGGCTCGAGGGTCGCGCCATCCAGGTCATCTGCTGTGGTGACCAGGGGCAGCCACCGCCAATCGTCGGAGACATGCCGCACGAGTGGCTCCGCGACACCGCCGATTATTACAAGGAGGTTGAGGTGGATAACCGGGCAAAGGACGCCCTTCTCAAGGACCTCAAAACGTGGATCCGCCTGCAGCCCGACAAGGTCCAGTGCTAAAAGATACGAAAGGCGCTTCCTGGTTGCCTCGGGTGGGAACGCTTCGTGGAGGCCTCAGAGCCATGTGATATCTTGACCTCGAGACTGAAGGTCCATGACCGGGTCCAGAAGCTGCTGTTCGAGCGCCATGAGAAGTATTTCCCGGATATCTCCATACCTCTACTATACCGGCCCAAAGACACTCGGCGGCAAAACATCATGGTCCCCATCCCAGGCCCCTTGCTAGATGACAGGCCAGACCAGCAGTAGCTCGTCCTAAACGAGTTGTCGAGGTACCCTTGAAATATGCCCGTGAGGTCCTCGACGGCAAGTGGGGCTCGGAATGGGCTCTTGGCTATGCCCTCACAGTCCACTCGAGCCAAGGTCTCACCATCGCAGACTCCCAAAAAGTCTGGATCATAGACGACTTCCTCCAGTGGTTTAACCTGGCTTATTTTGCAGTCTTACGGGTGCAGCGCATGCATCAGCTCGAAAGGGTAGTCTGTCCACCAGAGGGGGGTTCTGAGGTTGGGCCACTCACAGAGCTTGATGAGCCATTGCTCCTCAAGACCACCACAAAAAGGCTGGTGGCTTACAAGCGACAGGACCAAGCCAAAGGGCTCATGTTCAACCTGAAAGTCAACCACATCTTGCGACTTAAGGCGGCCCAAAACAACCACTGTGCCGCATGTGACATTAAGCTGCTCTGGGCCTATCAGCCCAAGGATACCCAGCAGTTTAGCGTTGACCACCTGGATAATTCAAAACGCCACGTCCGCGATAACATCAGGCTGACCTGCCTCGAGTGCAACCGAAAAAGGCGAGCCGCTGCGCTCAGCACTTGAGAACCCCATCCGACGGTTGTTGGTTGTCTGGGGGCTCAACGAGGAGCTCCCCACGCACGAAGCCCCGCTGAGGACCATCTTCCAAGTAGTAGACCACAGGCTCACCGGGCTTGGTCACCGAGCGTCCGAGCTGATACACCTCAAGAGACCACAAAGGGTCTGTGGCGCGTCAACGGCCACCTTTCAGCTCGCCAGGTTGATACAGATAGCGAACGCCAACACCTGAAGGGAATTTTTGTTCCTGTAATCCAGGTCAGTCAGCAGGTAGGGAGGGCTAAAGTGCAACCTTCCCGGCCCTTATCACATACCGGGATTTTTTGCCCGTCAACCGGGTGATCTCACCATTCACAGCTGCGACAACTGCGGGCAATCGCTTAACCCGGTCTGTGGACCTCGTGCCCTCAGGAAGCCGCATATCCTGGGCATACTGGTGCCCGAAAAGTCGTTCAGCCAGCGTCCGTTCGAAGCGTTCTACAATGCCCTGGTCTCGATGGATATCAACACGACCACGTCGAACAGAAACTCCATGTTTCGCCAGCACCTGGCTGACCGCGCCCATGAACTCTCGCCCCGGGTCAACCTGGAGAAGCTTGGGCCACTTCAATGGCCCCCGTCTGTAGATCCGAGACAGGGCATCAGCGGCCTCTGCTGCGGTCTTGCTTGTCACAGGCTCAGCCTCTTTGTAGCGGCTGGCGACGTCAACGACTGTGAGAGCATGGCGAAAGGTCTTCCACCCCACGCGGTTGTGTGGCAGAAAGAGCAGATCCGCTTGATGGACCTCGTTTGGCGTGGCGATGTCGAATTTTAGTCGTGGAATGTGCCGTGGAGCAGACAGATAGATCTGCCAGATGGCCTGCTTCTTTAGCTAGTCCCTGGCCTGCTGCTCAGTCACCTTTGCTGTGTCTGAGAGGTTTTAGATCGCCGCTAGTCCCTTCCAGTAGCCTCGGGGGCTGTAGTAAATGCTAGCAAGCTTCCTCTCCATCGAGATCCGCGAGATATTCCAGCAAATTGATCAGTCTCCAACAGGCTTCCTTGACCGGCCAAGGGAGTTTCGCGACGCCGTTCCGGACCATGCTTGGTCGTGACATCACAAGGCGAGCGAAGCCCGCTCGTCCCGCCGCCAGAGATCGAGAGACTTTTGTGCGACGTCGATCATAGTGCGGGATAGAGGGTCGGGGATTCTGTGCCGTGTGGCCTGCCATCCAACCCCAAGCATTGCGAATTGAAGCTCGTCGGGAAGACCCATGACTATCAAGACCGCAGTAAATTGTTGCCAAGAATTTGTTGCAACTTTGGTCGTGTCGGTTGCTTCGCAACAACAAACCCCAAACGCCGCACGGTCATTTAGGATTATTTGGCGAGCTTGTAGGCGACCAAACCGGTCGCGGCCATTTCTATGAGGACGAAAGCAATCTCGAAGTCTTTTTGGCCATCGCTCGCAGTGTAAAAGTCAGAGAGCTGGGACTCGGGATCCAGGTCATCAAAGCTGACCTTTTTCCGGTGACCTCGGCATAGAGACTCATGGCCGCGCTGATATCTTATCCTTGGTCACCCTGCGATATCGAAGCACTCGGTCGTACAGGATCGCAAGCTTGCCTTCGTACTGGTTGCCAATCATTCGGGCCAAATCCTCCAAATTCACCAAGTCGAACTCCAGGCTGATGTTATCAATAGCGTACGAGGCGTCGGCAGCAGCCCCTGCTGCTCCTGTGGCCTGGATCACACGGTTGTAGTCTTTGAAGGTCAACTCAAGCAACACCCTCTGGAACTTCGACATCAACGTGCCCGCCCGGAGTATGAGGGGTCCCCATTCTCTTTGAAGCCGCGCAACAACCCTTTGTTCGCGATACTGATGCCTTCCACAACCCGAAACTGACAAAGGTGGAGGGAGTCCGAGGCGGCCGGCCCTATGAATGAACATCTACGTTTTCTTGATATGAGACGCCGAGCTCGATATCCAGGATTGCCGATTCGTCCAAGGAGCCTATTAACGATCTCCTGACGCGGACGGCACATTCGGCGATCATATGTGGGCAGACAGGATGTGGAAAATGTATTTGATTTGCTTGAAGGACCCTTCCGATGGAGGGGG
Organism: Anodontia alba; assembly: GCA_964016985.1. Lineage (NCBI taxonomy): Eukaryota > Metazoa > Mollusca > Bivalvia > Lucinida > Lucinidae > Anodontia > Anodontia alba. The sequence goes on from OZ024831.1 coordinate 53,669,559, forward strand.
GTTCAAACACATCGTCATCCTGTGCCCCACCATACGACACAATAAGACATACCACCGACGCCCATGGATTTGGGTTGATCCTGGGATCTTCGTTCTCAACCCTGGCGAGCGCCTGCATGATTACTTGCGAGCCTTCTACGAGGTATTCCAAGGCAAGCCCACCCTATATATTATAGACGGTTGCTCGGCCACGAAGGCTTTGAGGCAGACCAACTGATCGATGAGTTGCTGGCGTCGGAGACACACGGCCAGGAAGAGCCTGGCCCGACACAGGTTTCTGTGCGCTGTATTGTTAGCGCGGACGACGAGGCCAAGTGCATAAGCACCGTGAACGACTCGCTGCATTGACAGTGGGAGGCCAAGCCAGGCAGTATGGACTAGCAGTCCGTAGAAAATCACTCACCGCTGACTAAGTTGATACTTTGGACGATAGCGAAGTCGAGAGGCTCTATGCCCGCTACGAAGCAAGACTAGGGGCGGTGATGACGAAGACGCTGGGGTCTGCAGCGCTCCAGGTTTATGCGGGAGTTGCATCCATGTTCCTTCCTATCCCGGTCGAAAATCAGCCTGGGCTTATTGCGGACCTTGAGGGCGCTCACTTCCCCCGCCCCCCCCCCCCCCCACCTCTCCCATACTACCATACTACTGTGTTTTAGGCACCCAGTCTAAGCCCCAGGTAGGGACCCCCTAACCAACAGAATTGTTGGGGTTAAGGACCCTCACTCTGCTGATTCAAACAACTATGTGACACATAACATTGCGTTTGAATTCTATACATTGCTGCAGAAAATACTAAACTTGAAGCAAGCACTAGCGACTCAGTACTTTAAGTACTTGACGAAAACGTCTAGCAAGAAAAAAAAACGCCCTCTGTTACACGGAAACATTTTCTCAAAGTGACTGAAATATATTATTTCAGAAAACAATTAAAACGTTCCAATCATACAAGAGAACAGACTCTAATTTGGCAATGGATATTAAAGATTTTTAAAAACGCAAAGGGCGTTAGCAAGTTCTCGTGAACATTTCGGAAATACCAACATTACAAAATAAGACGCTCAGCTAGGGCTATTGAAATTTGATACCTTTGAAGACACGTATTTGAATGAGTCCAAAAACAATACTCACTTTGTAAAAAGAAAATAGAGATACAAAATGGATATCGATGTTACATTCATCAGCACAGTCTAACCGATAGCTGATTCACTTGCTAGTAGATGGCGTTTGTAACACGCATTCGCACAGTGTGATTGATATCTGTAGACATGGCTAGCATAATGCACCGTGGACTATTACTGTGCGCCCGCACATTTTATTCAGAACTTGAACACTTTTGCATGTGCTATTTGTGCGCATTCGCGCGGTCCAATCAAGGTCTTATTTGTATGCCACGTGTTATAACTGTGCATTTGCGCAGCCTGATCGGGACCTAAGCTACCTGCTGCCACTTTCATATATAATGTACACCGGTGCTGCCTGATCAGTGTTTAACCTGTTTCTAACATATATTATACATTGTGCATCGGCACAGTTTGATCCAAATTTAGTATCTGGCCACTATAAATCATCAAGTGATGCTCATCCACGCAGCTAAATCAGGCTCTGTGCGGCTTTCTCGAACTTTTATTGACACTCTCAAAACTGTCTTCAAACGGTAGCCGCGTCGCTACGCTAATTGTTCGTAGATGGTCTCTAAAGGCGTCTACATGGTTATTGAATCAAGTCTCAATAATATATTGAGCGGTTGTAAATCAAGAGTAGAAAATGAACAACTGATTAAAAGTACCGTTAACTGTGTTAATTCGATACACATTTGGGCAGACGGTTATTAAGATGATAGCAAATTGCATTCGGTCAGTCAGAGGATAATCTTTGACGACTCAACACCGGTTTCTTCAAAAAAAAAAACGTACGTGTAGTATTTTTAATCCTAAATGGTGACCAAAAAAGAAGCAATCTTATGTCCGGTACCAACCCGGCCTTGCTTCTGGGAACATTGAAAATTGTCCAGTACCAACCTGGTTATGTTCCTTGTGCGTATTCTATACAATAAAACGAAATAAACTTGGTACCAACCCAGTAATTCGTAGAATACGCGCTCTCTATAAAAATACCACCACACCAAATGTGTACTGAATTCCACGCAACCTTATCACGGAACACACAGATCGTTTCATCTTTAAGCAACTGAAGAAGGGACTGGTTCCCGAAAAGCCTCTTGCATTCAGATATTGTCTTCTGGAATAAAGCAAGAAACGAATTCTATACAGATTCAAAATGGTGTGTTAGGATCTGACTGTAAGAATATGACAGTCCTACTCACATTATCCACGTTAGTTTCGTGTAGAAAAAATGTGAAAACACATGCTGAAAGCGCCTAATAATACTTGCTAACACACAATTAAGTACGTGTCTATTCCTCTTAGACAGACCGCTATGAATCTCTTTTAAAATAAAAGAGAAAGGCGCAAAACCCACCGCATCTGCCGACCTCATTGGGCGGGGAGGCAGAGTGGGACCTTGGCTGCGGTCGGAATACCTACACCCCCTCCCACGCCCCCCACCCCCACCCCACACACACACTACTGAGATTTAAGCACCCAGTCTAAGCCCCAGGCAGGGACCCCCTAACCAACAGAATTGCTGGGGTTAAGGACCCTCACTCTGCTGATTCAAACAACCATGTGAAACATGACATTGCCATTGAATTCTATACATTGCTGCAGAAAATACTAAACTTGAAGCAAGTAGTAGCGATACAGTACTTTAAGTACTTGACGAAAACCTCTACCGATAAAAAAAAACGCCCTATATTACACGGAGACATTTTCTCAAAGTGGCTGAAATGTATTATTTCAAAAAAAAATAATAAAACGTTCCAATCAAAGAAGAGAACAGACTCTAATTTGGCAATGGTCATTCAAGATTTTTAAAAGCGCAAAGGGCGTTAGCAAGTTCTCGTGAACATTTCGGATTACCAACATTACGAAATAAGACGCTCAGCTAGGGCTTTTGAAATTTGATACCTTTTGAAGACACGTATTTGAATGAGTCCAAAAACAATACTCACTTTGTCAAAAGAAAATAGAGATACAAAATGGATATCGATGTTACGTTCATCAGCACAGTCTAACCGATAGCTGAATCACTTGCTAGCAGATGGCGTTTGTAACAAGCATTCGCGCAGTGTGATTGATATCTGTAGAGATGGCTAGCATAATGCACCGTGGACTATTACTGTGCGCCCGCACATTTTATTCAGAACTTGAACACTTTTACATGTGCTATTTGTGCGCATTCGCGCGGTCCAATCAAGGTCTTATTTGTATGCCACGTGTTATTACTGTGCATGTGCGCAGCCTGATCGGGACCTAAGCTACGTGCTGCCACTTTCATATATTATGTACACCGGTGCTGCCTGATCAGTGTTTAAACTGTTTCTAACGTATATTATACATTGTGCATCGGCACAGTTTGATCCAAATTTAGTATTTGGCCACTATAAATCATCAAGTGATGCTCATCCGCATAGCTAAATCAGGCTCTGTGCGGCTTTCTCCAACGCTAATTAATCGTAGACGGTCTCCAAAGGCGTCTACATGGTTGTTGAATCAAGTATCAATAATACAAATGTATATTAAGCGGTTGCAAATCAAAAGTAGAAAATGAACAACTGATTAAAAGAACCGTTAATTGTGTTAATTCGATACACATTTGGGAAGACGGTTATTAAGATGATAGCAAATTGCATTCGGACAGTCAGAGGTAAACCTTTGACGACTCAACACCGGTTTCTTCAATACACCCGTACGTGTGGTATTTTTTAATCCTTAAATCTGACCAAAATCAGAAGCAATCTTATGTCCGGTACCAACCCGGCCTTGCTTCTGGGAACATTGAAAATTGTCCAGTACAAACCTGGCTATGTTCCTTGTGCGTATTCTATACAATAAAACGAAATATACCTGATACCAACCCAGTAATTCGCAGAGTACGCGCTGCAGCAATACACAATACTGAAAAACTATCCCAAGACACATTGCACCCTCGGGAGAAAAACCGGACGCTCTCTATAAAAATACCACCGCACCAAATGGGTACTGAATTCCACGCAACCTTATCACGGTACACACAGATCGTTTCATCTTTATGCAACTGAAGAAGGGACTGGTTCCCGAAAGATCTATTGCATTCAGATATTTTCTTCTGATAAAAAGAAAGAAAAGAATTCTCTACAGATTCAAAATCATGTGTTAGGATCTGACTAAGATTATGACAGTCCTACTCATATTATCCACGTTAGTTACGTGTAGAAAAAAATGTGAAAACACATGCTGAAAGCGCCTAATAATACTTGCTAACACAATTAAGTACGTGTCTATTCCTCATAGACAACTGCTATGAGTCTCTCTTAAAATACAAGAGAAAGGCGCAAAACCCTTTTGGTGAGACACCGCATCTGTCGACCTGACTGGGTGGGGAGGCAGTGTGAGGCAGAGTGGGATCTTGGCTGCGGTCGGAATACCTACCATTGTTACGGCATGATCTTAGCACCGCTAACCGCCGCGCTCACCACAAAGAAGCTCTGTCAATTTCGACATCTGTGCCCTCCGATGGTCATAGACGAAGACGATGGTGAACGAACAGGCATCGAGCAGCAGCCGCAACGTGGCAGAGTTGCCGGCGCCAGCGAATAACGCCCCAATAGAACGGGTTACTGTCGCTTCGCGTGTCTCATTGAAGGATTCGAAGAAAGTGGCAGCCGGGCGAGCTGGCGCTGCCGCCCGAAAGGCAAAGCACGAACTGCTCCTCGAGGCGTTTCGGGCAGCCAAGGAATCATTTCGTGCTCCTGACGATGTGACACGCGAACATGTCGCTGTTCCTTTTGCTTGACAACCACGGGAACAGGAACGGGAACAACAGGAACACGCGGTTAAACGGCAACACAACGACTAGACCCTATGGATCATCGGTCTTACGGTCGGTGCCGCGCTTGCCGTTGCTGCGCTGCGTCTGCTTCCAGTGAAGAAACCCACGCAAACAACAAGTGTCCGTTCAAACCCCAAAGCCGAACGTGCTTTTAGAGCCAAGCTGCCCGTTCTCCATGGAGTGACGGTGTGAAGCAGTTACAGAGTAACAACCATGACGACCCCGGCAACCGACGGTAAAATGCTTGTGAATGCGCTCTATCATAGCACAGTCATCTCTGGCGTCGCTATGGGTTACGCCCGACTTGGCAAGATGGCGATGGGGGTAGCATCCCGAATCTTGACTTTACTCCTCGTGACGTGGGAATAGTCGCTGCAGACATCCCTCTCTCAGACTTCCTTGTTAAACAAAAACTGATCCCAGATGATATCATGCAGTAAGGATTGCATCTATCGCGATGCTCAATGGAGGTGCCTTGGTGAATGCCCTGGCGTTCTCGGGGTCGAATTTCCTGTTTACAATGCTCAAGAGCTCTGGCGCCGATGAGGAGCGAAAGCGACACGATAAAGCGATTGAGCAGTTACAAGCCGCGCATGAAGCATGGACTAAACGGCGGACACAGCGCATGGATTGGATTGCAGAGGATCTTCGCCAACAAGGCCACGCCGTGAAAAAATTCCGGGATTTCAGCGCGGCCACGAGGCTCTATGCCGAGTTCACCGGGAAAAAGGTCAGCTTTGATGACCTGGGTCCAGAGCCCCAGCTCTCTGACTTTTACACCCCGAGCGACGGCCAAAAAAACAGCGAGATTGCTTTCGTCTTCATCGGAATGGCCGCGACCTATTTAGTCGCCAACAAGCTCGCCAAGTAATCCGAAATGACCGTGTGGCATTAGGGATTTGTTGTCGCGAAGCAACGACCCACACGACCAAAGTAGTGAGGCAAGCTTTATTTTTCTTCGCAACAATTTACTGCGGTCTTGATAGTCATGGGTCTTCCCGACGAGCTTCACTTCGCAATGCTTGGGGTTGGATGGCAGGCCAAACGGCACAAAATCCCCGGTCCTCTAGCCCGCACTATGATCGACGTCGCACAAAAGTCTCTCGATCTCTGGTGGCGGGACGAGCACAGGCAGCCTTTTGCTTTGCTCGCCTTGTGATGTCACGACCAAGCATGATCCGGAAACTCCCTTGGCGGTTGCGGAATCCTGTTGGAGACAGATCAATTTGCTGGAATATCTCGCGGATCTCGATGGAGAGGAAGCTTGCTAGCATTTACTACAGCTTCCGAGGCTACTGGAAGGGACTAGCGGCGATCAAAAACATCTCAGCCACAGCAAAGGTGACTGAGCAGCAGGCCAAGGACTGGCTCAAGAAGCAGGCCATCTGGCAAATCTATCTGCCTGCTCCACGGCACATTCCACGACCGAAATTCGACATCGCCACGCCAAATGAGGTCCATCAAGCGGATCTAATCTTTCTGCCACACGAACGCGTGGGTGGAAGACCTTTCGCTATGCTCTCACGGTCGTTGACGTCGCCAGCCGCTACAAAGAGGCTGAGCCTCTGACTAGCAAGACCGCAGCAGAGGCCGCTGATGCCCTGTCTCGGATCTACAGATGGGGGCCATTGAAGTGGCACAAGCTTCTCCAGGTTGATCCGGGACGAGAGTGCATGGGCGCGGTCAACCAGGTGCTGGCGAAACATGGAGTCTGTTCGACGTGGTCGTGTTGATAGCCATCGGGACCAGGGCATTGTAGAACGCTTCAACCGGACGCTGGCTGAACGCCTCTTCGGACACCATTATGCCCAGGAGATGCGGCTCTCTGAGGGTGCGAGGTCCACAGAGTGGGTTAAGCGATTGCCCGCAGTTGTCGCAGCTCTGAATGGTGAGGTCATCCGGTTGACGGGCAAAAAGCCCCGGGATGCAATAAGGGCCGGGAGAGTTGCACAAAAGCCCATCCTACCTGCTGACTGACCTGTTGGATTACAGGAGCAAAAGCTCCCTTTAGGTGTTTGCGTTCGCTATCTGTATCAACCTGGCGAGCTGGAAGGTGGCCGTCGACGCACCACAGACCCTGTGTGGTCCCTTAAGGTGTATCGGCTCGGACGCTCGGTGACCAAGCCCGGTGAGCCTGTGGTCTACTACTTGGAAGATAGTCCTCAGTGAGGCTTCGTGCGTGATGAGCTCCTCGTTGTGCCCCAAGACACCCAACAACCGCCGGATGGGGTTCTCAAGCGCTGAGCGCAGCGGCTGCCCTTTTTTGATTGCTCTCGAGGCAGGTCAGCCTGATGTTATCGCGGACGTGGCGTTTGGAATTGTCCAGGCGGTCAATGCTAAACTACTGGGTGTCCTTGGGCTGATAGGCCCAGAGCAGCTGAATGTCACATGCGGCACAGTGGTTGTTTTAGACCTCCTTAAGTCGCAAGATGTGGTTGACTTTCAGGTTGAACATGAGCCCTTTATCTTGGTCCTATCGATTGTAAGCCACCAGCTTTTTTATGATGGTCTTGCGGAGCAATGGCTCATCAAGCTCTGTGAGTGGCCCAACCTCAGAACCCTCCTCTGGTGGACACGACCCTTTCGAGCTGATGCGAGCGCTCCGCCGTGAGACTGCAAGATAAGCCAGGGGTGAGTTGCATAAGGAAAGCGCTTTCATGTAGCGCTCTGTAGCGATTTTGTCCTTGCTATGCAACGGTCTGTTTGTTTGGAGCGCTTTTTAAAATGTCTGCCAAAATGACACGATTTTCAAACTAGGAATTTCTCGTAAAAAACTTGCTTCAACGATTGGTTTTGTGTTCTATGGTCATTTCTGCATAATGCATGTCGTCTAAGGACAATAAAATAAATAAGAAACATTTCATCTCTTAAAATGGACACTGACTACGTCGGGCGCCGCCATTTTCTTTTGTCTCGTTGCTATGCAACAGTCTGTTTCAGATAGCGAGTCAGCTCCGAACACAGTTACAAAGCGCTACGAAGCGCTTTTTGGTAACGTACCGTTGCATTGAGAAGCGCTACAAAGCGCTCTGTAACGCTCGCCTTATGCAACTCGTCCCTGGTTAGACCACTGGAGGAAGTCGTCTATGATCCAGACTTTTTGGGGGTCTGAGTTGGTGAGACCTTGGCTCGAGTGGACTGAGTGAGGGCATAGCCAAGAGCCCAGTCCGAGTCCTACTTGCCGTCGAGGACCTCGCGGGCATATTTCAAGGGTACCTCGACAACGTCGTTTAGGGCGAGCTCTTGCTGGTCTGGCCTGTCATCTAGCAAGGGGCCAGGGATGGTGATCATGCTGTTTTGCCGCCGAGTGTCTTTGGGGCGGTATAGTAGAGGTACGGAGATGTTCGGGAAATACTTCTCATGGCGCTCGAACAGCAGCTCCTGGGCCCGGTCACGGACCTTCAGTCTCGAGGTCAAGATGAGATCACATGGCTTCCAGGCCTCCACGAAGCATTCCCACCCGAGGCAACCAGGAAGCGCCTTTCGTATCTCTTGGCACTGGACCTTGTCGGGCTGCAGGCGGATCCGCTTTTTGAGGTCCTTGAGAAGGGGATTCTTTTCCCGGTGATCCACCTAGACCTCCTCGTAATAATCGGCGGTGTCGCGGAGCCACTCGTGCGGCATTTCTCCGGCGATAGCCGGTGGCTGCCCCTGGTCACCACAGCAGATGACCTGGACGCCGCGACCCTCGAGCCAGTCAAGGAAGATCTCCATCGTGGGGCGGGGTACCGTGCATACCTCGTCCCAGATGATCACCCGGGGAACGAACTTCTACCCCATCCTTTCGGGCGTCCATTCTGTCTGGCCCCTCCAGCGGAAGAAGCTTTGACAGGTCTGAGCCTGGACGCCCCGGGTCCGCATTTCTTTCGCAAGTGGATGGGTCGGAGTCAAGACGAGAGGATTCCACTGGCGGAAGAGCTCGATCGCTCGCGTGGTCTTGCCAGAGACCCCGCCGCCATTGAGGTATGACAGCCGATACCTCGACAGCGGATCGTCGTAGCACGGCGCGGCTCTGGGAGTGAGGTCCTTGGGCAAGAAGGTCAGCTCGCCTTTGTCACGCCACAGCCCAGGGGCGACCGGGGGTGGCACGGCACATCGAACGCGCAGGCGAAGCAGAAGGGCTCCCCGCAACTGCACTTCTTGGGAGCCACATATGCTTCGACCCTCGAGTTTATGGAGCGCCGTTTTCAGGACATACATATTGTCTGTTGCAACCCTGATGGCCTCGTCTTGTGTGAACCTCGAAAGCATCGAGATGAGATTGATATGGGCGTAACCGAGCACGCTTGCCCGAAGGTGAGTGTACTGGGGCTGGGAGCCGTCGTAATACATGAGGATGTGACCAAGAGGACATCCTTCAGGGGCGCCGACGAGGGTCCCGCTTTGCCGGGTGTCACCTCGAGGAAGTCGAGTTCCCCGGGGTCACAGATCAGCCTCCTTGTCAGCCGTTTTCCGTCAGCCTTGCTGTCCTTGGAAAACTTGCCGACAACGGCCCGAGCGACATTGCAGTCCTCGGGAAGTCAGACCTCGGTTTACTTCTCGAAGGTGATCATCGTCTTCCGGACCTTGAGAGACCTCAGCAGGCCAGACTCAACGAGGAACGCCAAGAGCGGCGTCGGGGCCCAACCGCCGCCCTCGAAATGCCTTCCGTACCATGCAGGGACCACCGGATGACAAAAAAGTCAGCGGCGAACTCCCATTCCACGACTTCGGCAAAGCCAGTGCCAATAACTTCGGATAGAGGGCCATTGATGGCCACACGGGTCATGCGGTGTGATGGATGCCCGAATTTCTGGAAATAAGGTTTCGCTTCACCCTTGCCCAGGAAGGACACCGGGACGACCGCATGTCGACACTGATGACCTCCCTCGGGCCATAGCCCACTGCGTTGGACAGCCCCTACGCCCATGTTCGACGCAAGATATCTGGATGTCTTGGATGAGATTGGCTGGGGTTGGCTTCTAGCCGTTCTTTTCCTTTGACATAATGCTGGCCGCGTGGTTTTCGCCAAGGGATTTGCCAGCGACCTTGGGGTTGCCGAGTTTAGCGCAGGCTGCTTGGAGCCACTTGTGCGTCTCTCGCGTTCTGAAGGTCCGACACAGCACGAACTGGTCGGCCATGAGACGTCGGTCTTCGCCGCCAAAGAGCCAGACCGCCACAGGCTCGCCACTGGTAGCCTCCCGGATCGCCTACCAAATACCGCCCTCGAAAAAGTGGACTTCCCTGCTTTGTGGGACGGCGGTCTTTTGACCAAGCGTGGCCGTTGTGGCAGATAAGTTCGACCGTTTTCCATCTGCTGTGCCGATATTTGCCGCTGTTGTAGATGTCCTCGCCGGCGACGTCCCTCAGAATGAGCGATCGTTTGAGGATCCTTTCCAGCCCCGCCACATCGTCAACGGACGCGCCAGTCTCGTGAGCCCTCTCCTCCCACTCCTGAATTTTCTGACGCCGTGCGAACGTTAGCCCCTCGCCCCTCAAAGCGCCCTGGAAATACTCCTGAACCCGTTTGGCGACACAGTTAAAGTCGCCGTGCCTCAACGCTGCTAGATTGGCAGGATCTGGATCCCTGATGGGGTAGAGGCCATATACGGCCGCGGTAATGGGGTAGGCGTTTTGGTGAAAGACCTTGTCGATCCCTGTCAACACTCCAGGTTTCGTGTCCGGAGCGATTTCAAGGACGGTCCCACCCTTCTTCCCCCTCCACACGAACGGGGTCAAACTTGCCTTTGAGGACCAAATCGCCTTCGTCACATCCCCGCAAGAACTTGATCCGAAGAAGGAACGCGTCCTCTGGGAGGATTGCAAGCAGCCTCGCCGCCCTCCCCGTCTGTCATGCGGGCGTCCAGATCCAGCTGGCCAGCTCCGTCGACGTCACCCTCTTCTTCCACCCTCCACGTTGAGAAGACCGCTGCGGCGCCGTCAGCCCCAAACTCGTTTTTGCCGTCGGTCAGAAGCTCAACCCACTGGTCGACTGGAAGTCTCACTGAGAGGGGCCCGGTCGACCCCCTGGGTCAGGCTTTCCTTGCAGGATTTCATCGATGTAGGCATCGAGAGGGTCGGGCATGCCTTGCAAAATTTCATCGACGTAGCCATCCAAGTGTCATGTTGGCTGACGGGTATGCGGTATGCATGGGAGTTCGGTTTGCAAGGAGCTGCTCCATCACCAAATCGAACTGTCTACGAGTTTTCTGCTCCAGGGCTATGAGCTAGTGGCGAATTATTTCTCGTCCACAGCCCCGACAGACCCCAAGTTCGCTTTGAACCCCTTTTCCACAGCACCTACAGGGAGCAGAGATCGTACATCCTTTTCGAATCTTAGCAAGCTGAGCTTTGCAGTAGGTTTTGCAACATGTCTTTCCACAGACCTCCAACTCAACCGCCTTCAATCATGCGCATTTATTATAGCCTTTTGTCATACTTGCGGATTGAATACACAAGGTATACCATATGTACGGATGTATCTAAATGGGCAGTTCGCTTTTAGTAGCCGCGCCCTGGGCCGGCGAGGGTGGTGGGCCGTCTACTGGGGCACGACAAGGGACCGGCTGGGGCCCCCGAATCAGGGGGAAAACGCGAATAGGGAACAAAATTGGGTTGAGGTGGTCGAATCGGGTAAAAACGCGACACGGGAAATTGGTATGCTCACCCACCTGCTGCTAGACAGAATACTTACTACTTCTGTAACATCAGCGATCTCTCCCGTATTGTAAAAGCCAGCGTAAAGAGATAAAACAACGCGATGATATTTACACATTTGACGACCCGGACCGAATACTTACTACTTCTGCAACATCAGCGATCTCTCCCCGTGTTGTAAATAACAGCGCGAAGAGTCAAAACAACGCGATGATATTTACACATCTGACGACCCCGATCGAATACTTACTACTTCTGCAACATCAGCGATATCTCCCCGTGTTGTAAAAAACAGTGCGAAGAGTCAAACAACGCGATGATATTTACGCAGTTGACGACCGGAACCGAATACTTACTACATACTTCTGTAACATCAGCGACCTCTCCCCGTGTTGTAGAACCAAGCGTAAAGAGATAGAATAACGCGATGATATTTACGCACCTGACTACCCGGACCGAATACTTAGTACTACTGCAACATCAGCGATCTCTCCCCGTGTTATAAAAACCAGCGTAAAGAGATAAAAAATAACGCGATGACATTTACACATCTGACGATTCGAACCGAATGCTTACTACTTCTGTAATATCAGCGACCTCTCCCCGTATTGTAAAAACCAGCGTAAAGAGACAAAACAGCGCGGTGATATTAACGCATCTGACAAGTAACTACTTACTACTTCTACATCATCAAAGTGTTGTAAAAACACCAGTGTTGTAGAAAACCAGCGTACAGTGACAAAACAGCGCAGTGAACGCTTGAAAACAGTCGAGTATGAACAACCTAAAATGTTACAGACGGACGAACGTTTGTGACCAAAGCAACATGACCCCTTAACTTCAGCGAAGTTGGGGACATACAGACGTACATGACAAAAGCAACACGATCCCTCAACTTCTCCGATGTTGGGGACATAAATTTAAAACAAGATAGTCGCTTTTATCGGTGACTTAAACGAATAAAATCCTTGTTCACAGAACTGGTACAGTAGTATTTCAAGAAACCATTTCTCTATAACATCGATATAACAACATACAGGTCATTTTTCGCCATGATACACGACATTTTTATTATGAATGTCGGCTGAGTTTTGAGTTTTGAAACTGCAAAATGTTGCTCTCCTATCTGATGTTTCTGATTGCTAAATTGTGGTCAGATATTGACTAATACATGCAAGATATCAAAAGACAATTTAGGTTTTATTTATAACACAATTTCTTCTTGTCAGTATGTAATAGACAGGTAAACAAAACTCTGAGTAAAAGAAGTTAAACCCGTGCGCACATCTTACGTTATACTGTTCTATTCCAAACCGACGGTCACAGCTTCAGATAAGCATTATGAAAACATGCCTATTTAAATATACTGAAATTTTTACCACCACAAAATGAAAAACTTCAGATAAAAAATCTGATATTTTTCATATTTCCGCTCAAAACATAGATTGTGGATAATTGTTAGAACTGCCTCGACGAGGCGGTTCTAACGAGTACCCACAATCTATGTTTTGAGCAAAAATAAGGAAAATAATGTATACCCCTGTAAATCCCAGTTTTACTATATAAAAGTGGGGTTTCAGGGGGTCAAAATTATATAGGCACCTTCGTGTTGGCACCTTTTTTCAACCAAAAAATGCTGATATTATTTCTTATTGCTCCATGAAAACATGAGAGTACACATTAGAAGCGGCTTGCTTCTAATTTTTTATGGAGAAATAAGAAAAAATACCTCTTATCTGGAGCTCTGCACATGACGGCCAGTCAACACGGTGGATAACGTAGTTGTAAGAATGTAACCATTTTTTGAGCTGAAACTATAAATATCAATTCCAACATTTACATGTATATTTTGCCCAGAATTACTGTAATTACTGTAAATATTGTTAACCCTGATCAGATACTACATAATTTGGGGAAGCCAGGAATAAACAGGTTGAAATTTTGAAATTATTTGATCGCAGTTAAACATCTGAAAGTATCGTTTTCTATTACCAAAATGATAGAAGAAAAAAAACTCGCTTTTTTGTCTCAGTTCATGAACACTGACAAAATTTGAATCAGTTGTGCATTATATATATAAACAGAATATGTGAACGGGCTTATCTGCTTTTTACCAGTTTAAGAGGTACTAATACACTTTCAAGGGAGACAAATCTATCAAAATTGTTTTGCCTCTCTCCTGAAAAGGGGACAACTTTAAAAAGAAATATTTTTTCTCCCCGCATGAGCGTTTCCCCTTTAGAGAAGGACCCTTTTCAGGAAGTATTTGTAATGTAGGAAATCAAACAAGACGTTGCAAAAATTATCTCCCTTGTAAAAGATGGCAGAAAATCTACCAAGTGTATCCAGTCCCCTTAATTTGATCTTCACCATCTTGGTCTACTACACCTACTGCTACCACTATATCTCTTACCTCAACTTGAGCCATCTAGTTGTTATCATCAGACTTTCTCTGCAGATTTGGACTGTATTGCTTTTTTTGTGCAGGGCATCGCCTATAAAAACAGTTTAGTATATATGTGTTGATTTTCTAGGTCGTTTGCTGTTCTTCACATCTTTGGTTCTTGTTTAGAATAAACAAGATGGGCTAGTCTTTTGGACACATGCCTTTTGTTGTTCATGCTGTCCTTGGTTCGATTCCCGGTAAGAATTTCTGCTTTAGTGGTACTTTCAGGGCAAGTTTAAAATAAAGACGACGGGCCAGGTTGTTCGATTTTGTAGGTCGTTTGCTGTTCGTGCTGTCCTTGGTTCGATTCCCGACAAGAAATTTTGCTTTAGTGGTCTTTTCAGGGCAAGTTTAGAATAAAGACGACGGGCCAGGTTGTTGGATTTTGTAGGTCGTTTGCTGTTCGTGCTGTCCTTGGTTCGATTCCCGACAAGAAATTTTGCTTTAGTGGTCTTTTCAGGGCAAGTTTAGAATAAAGACGACGGGCCAGGTTGTTGGATTTTGTAGGTCGTTTGCTGTTCGTGCTGTCCTTGGTTCGATTCCCGACAAGAAATTTTGCTTTAGTGGTCTTTTCAGGGCAAGTTTAGAATAAAGACGACGGGCCAGGTTGTTGGATTTTGTAGGTCGTTTGCTGTTCGTGCTGTCCTTGGTTCAATTCCCGACAAGAAATTTTGCTTTAGTGGTCTTTTCAGGGCAAGTTTAGAATAAAGACGACGGGCCAGGTTGTTGGATTTTGTAGGTCGTTTGCTGTTCGTGCTGTCCTTGGTTCGATTCCCGACAAGAAATTTTGCTTTAGTGGTCTTTTCAGGGCAAGTTTAGAATAAAGACGACGGGCCAGGTTGTTGGATTTTGTAGGTCCTTTGCTGTTCGTGCTGTCCTTGGTTCGATTCCCGATAAGAATTTTTGCTTTAGTGTTACTTTCGGGCAAGTTTAAAATAAAGACGACGGGCCAGGTTGTTGGATTTTGTAGGTCCTTTGCTGTTCGTGCTGTCCTTGGTTCGATTCCCGACAAGAGTTACTTTCGGGCAAGAATAAAATAAAGACGACGGGCCAGGTTGTTGGATTTTGTAGGTCCTTTGCTGTTTATGCTGTCCTTGGCGTGGTGTGGCGTGTGTGCGTGCATGTGTGTAGGGGGTTACCTATGGCTTCCTCGTCCTCTTGATGATCTTCATTCCTGTATCTTTGTCGTCTTCTTGTTCTGCTGCTGCTACTACTACTACTACTACTCGTTATCGGATTGTAATCATCAACATTTGAACTTTATTCTTATTTTCAAGGCATATTTAGAATAAAGACGACGAACTAGTTTTTTTTTATTATTACTTTTTATTTATTCATTTTCTTTTCTTTTTTATTTTTTTTCTTTTGTTTTCTTTCTTTTTTTTTTTTTTTATTTATTTATTTTTTTTTCTTTTCTTTCTTTTCTTTTTTTTTTTTTTTTTTTTTTTTTTTTTTTTTTGATTTTATAAGTCATTTGCTGTTCATGTTGCCCTGGGCCCGATTCCCCATTTGGGAGGAATTCACCTCATATATGTTTTGTTTTTTTTTACTCTGAGCTTATATCGTTTTATCTCATTGTTATCATCAACATTTGAACTTTAACCCTTTCACCCCTGAAGACAAAAGCATATTTTTTTGCAAATAGTGTAGATCCAGATGAGATGGTTCATAATCAGCCATCTCATCAGGATCTACACTACTTGCCATTCTTTATTTATTTATTCATTTATTTATTTGTTTAATTTTTTACCAAGATCCATGTTTAGAATAATGGTTCCGTCCAAATTAGAAGATGGAAGAGTCCACATCAGAAACTCAGGGATGAATGGGTTAATGCTACTTTCAGGACAAATTTCAAATAAAGTTGACGGGCAAAGTTTTATAGGTCTTCTGCTGTTCATGTTTCCTTGGTTCGATTCCCGATAATGGCTGTTGATGTTCATAACTACTTCTACTACTACTACTACTAGTGCTACATTACGTTTGGGGCCTTTAACCAGCGTAACAGATAAGTGGGCATTTAGGTATTTGATCCCTCAAAATTTAAATGGTTAAAATTCTATTTTCATTTAAGGATTTGATTAAGATACCACCAAAATTAGAATTAAATCGGTAAAACTTAGAAAATGGAAAGAAAGGATACTAAAATTAAAAACGGCCTTTCATTATATACAGTCTAAAATTAGGACAGTATTGTGTCATTTGAAGTATAAAAACACCTTTTATGTGCAAAACTCATAATATAAATAGTGATCATGTGCTTTTCTGGCACTGAAGCATTTAATTTTTATCGCAGAATTTGGAAATAATAGGATACTCTGTCAAATATATTGGGTATCAATACCCACATTTTTGAAAATAATTGTGTGTTGGGTATTTTACTCAGATATATCCCCTCTTATCTCTTCCTCTGATTATCAACAATACATGAGAAACAAACACATACTATTGCAATTCACACCGTACTTACCCTAAGTAATTGGACAGACAGGCCTGGGCAAACAGTGCAGACCCAGATCAGACGCCGCAGGGTCTACAAGGTTTGTCACTCATTCAGCAATTCTGGTAGTAAAATGGACTTGAACAAAGTTTAGGACAAATATGGTAGGTGTTAAGGTGTTCGAATATTTAGGGTAAATACGGTTAATATGGATCCGCGCAGTCTGATCAAAGTCTTCGTAGGGCAGTCTGCAGGTAGCCAAGGATCCAACGCATCTTCAGGCAGACAGCGAAGACTCAGATCAGCTTGTGCGACCGCACAGGCTGATCTTCGCTGGGCGCACATGCAGTCTTGTAGGAAATGCTCCGACTCGTATGTTACCAATAACTGCACCAAGCGTAAAGGTGTCCTTCAGGCATATGCGGACAATGATGCCCTGATCGCATTCAGGTAGATGCAACTCTGTCAAACTCCTGAAAATGAAAGAATTTACTCCTTCTTGCGAGCAAATGCTTCCCTTTAAGAGCAGATCCATTTTCAGAACGGGTCTGGTGTGCAGAAAATAAAAAAAAAAAAACAAGAAGTCACAAAAGTTATCTCCCTTGTCAAAATTGCGGGGATTAAGGTTCCTAAATATGCTTAACTGGACACTTTTACGATTGATGGAGGTTGAGCAGCGGTTGGAAAGATTCGAAGCATGAGGATAGTCATATCCCAGTCAGCATTCTACGTAAATCTACATCGGGCCGTCATCGGCCCGTCAGCTACCCTGACGGGCCGATGACGGCCCGATTTAGATTTACGTAGAATGCTAGCTGGGATATCACATCTGCAAACAGCATAGACCCAGATAAAACTGCCTTTCTCGCGCAGTCTGATCAGGGTCCTTCTGTCCATTTATTCTATTATCCGTTTTTAACGATTCTATAACCGAACTTTGAAAGAATTGACCAGGGCCCAGCTGCCCGCATACTGGATAAGAATATTTCCTCATGACACGGTTCATGTGGAAGCACAGGCTTTCATGGGAGCCAACTCTTATCAATGTTCGTTTTGCATCCATATTGAAAAGGGAGCAAATGCTTTCGTTTAGGTATAGACCCCTTAATAGAAGGGGATTGGCGTGCAGCAAAGCATAAAAAGGAAGATACAAAAGTTGTCTCCCGTGAGAAAAGGCAGGTTAAATGGATCGCATTATGCGAAAAAAGGTCTTTGTAGAAAATTCAAACAGGGAAATCCTACAGCAGTCTGATCAGGCTGTGTAGATGTAATTCTTCAGTATTTAAAGACATATTAAGTAACCAGACAGCGCAGGTCTTTATCACACTTCACAGAAGTACAGGCTAATCTAGACATTTGCTGTCTGTATATTTGTATATGATCTGAAGACCTTTTTTCCCACGAAGCGACTCAAAACACAAAACAATACCAATATCTGACCAAAATTCATCCATTATTGAGAAGTAACACATTTTTGATATTTTAGAGAAAAAAAAAAAAATACTGGGATCAGGGAAATTAAAAGCTATATTTCATATGATTGTATTATAATTCCTAAAAAGTAACGTCGTGTATAGCGAAAAATGAACTGTACGCATGTTTGTGTATCAACCAACGGGGTCGATACACAGCAAAGAGGAATCAAAACTTTTGGGCTTGACTTGTTCGTTTGACCGTTATAACCGTATTTTTTTCCCCACCAGTATACACGGTTGTTGTGCGAATAGCAAATGTATATCAATACTAGCTTCCGGTTAGTACGACTCCGGCGGCAATTACAAGGGCTATTCCCGACACTCAAATGAACAAGTCTGGTTGGTGTGTTCAACAGTATTAGTACAACAACTTAACGGTGAAGGATATCTTTACATCGTGCCACTCTACATGCTTATCGCTCAGCAGGCTCAGAAGGCATTTTGAAATATTTTTTCCCCAAAAATATAGGATTTGGCATTTCATGCAAACTGTCTCCTCCTCTCCTTCGGAGACAGTTTGCATGAAATGTCAAAGTCAATTTCTGGGGGGAAAAAATGAGTAAAAATATCAACTTGTAGTCTGCTGAATTTGCCCATGGAGTGGTAAAGTTTAATTGATATTTCGAGCAGATCTTGGTATCATATAAAGTGATCCTTCATAAACACTATCGTTACTCACAGAATTTTGTAGCATCCTGCTCTCCACTCTTTCATTGGACGCGAATCACGATACTAACACCACTTCTTCTCCATAACTCCAGCAAAAGGAATATTTACATGTTTTTCTTATTTCTCCAAGCAAACATATGTTGTGGGTACTTATTAGAAGCGCCTCGTCGAGGCGCTTCCAATGAGTACCCACAACATAATGTTTTTCATTTAAAAATAAGAAAAACACCAGTAATGTTCAGCTAAAAAGGTGCCTTGTCTGGAGCTATGATTTCACTTAACTTTAATTCAGTCACGTAAATTATTGTTAAATAGTTTGTTCAAGTCACACAAGCGTAACGAAAAAAGGTGGATGTAACCTGGAGGCGCATCAGCTTGATTCTTTATAGGAGCCTGATTTTCTCAACATTCCATGTCACGTCTAGCTCGACACTGAAAGAATAAAGACAATGGTGAGGGAACCTGAACTCCTAACCGTTCAATGTCATTTTAGTTTGATAGTGTCGCAGAAATACTGAAAGAATAAAAATATGGGAAAAGAGCCAGTAGAGCATATGCGAACAGCAAAGGTTCAGGAGAAGGTCTCACCAGAACCAATGATGTTCTTCACGTAAGCGGTAAGCCAAGGGAAACTTCAGCCGAACAACTGGACATGTGGCCTCTCTAGGGGACCGGGCATGCGCATTGAAAGATTGTTTCGACGGAAAGTCCAAAGACACTTTTTCTCGCGACGCGGCTCATACATTGAAAGGAATTTAATTTTGATCGGGTCTACACAGTTTGCCATTCATCCAGCAATGTTAAGAGAGAGAAAGAAAAAAACACACACAAAACAAAACAACAGGGCCCAGTTGTTCAAAGCTAACGATGTCATTAGTTAACGATTCGTTAGAATTTACATCGAGTCATATGCAAATATGCTGAATTTTTTTGCTGAAAAAATGTGAGTAGCTTTTGCAGCGCAAAAGCTACTCACATTTTTTCAGCAAAAAATATCAGAATATTGTATATTGAATCTGCTAAAACAGTTAACGAAATGACCCTTAACGAGCTCGATAAGCTTTGAACAACTGGGCCCAGGTAATAAAGTGGAGGCGTAATGTTTCAGGAGAAGTATGACAAGGAGCTCAGGTGTCCGAATATTTATATAAACAAGAGCACCGCATGCGTGTGCCAACGCTCGGCTGCAGTTTCTTTTAGAAATCTATAGGGCATGTTTGATTTTAAGCAACAGAACTACTGAAATACATTAAATACATTAAATTGGAAGTTGCATAATTATGTAATACCAAACATGATCAGAATTCATCCATCAGTTCTTGAGAAATCGCAGTGAAACCATTTTTCAACAAAAATTCTAAGTCGAAAAAGGGGCATAACTGTGCCAAAAATATTTTGAGGGTTACCTCCCCTGTTGGTATGAGTTTCCCTTTTCATAATGAACAACTAGTCCGAGTTTCAAGTAGATATCTTCAGTAATGACAGAGATATTACAAAATGTCCAAATTTTTGCACGACGACGACGCAGACGCAGACGACGCCAGAGCTATGACAATACCTCGTCGTTTTCTTCGAAAACAGCCGAGCTAACTAGAAATGCAGGGGAAGATCCAGGGGATTTCTGAGGGGGTCGATTTAATCATATTTCCGTATTCGGACAGACATGCCTGAGCAAACTGTATAGATCCAGATCAGACGCCACTCACCCAGCAATTTTACACATATTCAGAGATTGTAAAATTGACTTGAAGAGAAGTATAAGGAAATGTCTCTACTTTATCAAATGTATTCAAATTTCCATGAAAATGAAATTTTTGCGTCAAAGCGGGTTCGACTAAACCCCCGGAACCCCCTCTGAATCCACCCCTGAAATGTGTTTGTAAAACACTATGCCCCTAAATATCTTCTTGTTTATACAAAATGCCGAAGTTGAAAAAGGGGCATAACTGACAAAATTAAATCAATTTTTGTCAAAGTTTAATCATGTGATCTACTCCTCAGTCCCAATACGCTCATCAAGTTTCAAGGCCCCAGCTCAAATAGAAATGTTGTCAAGATATCTTGCTCACAAGAAAAACAAACGGACGAACAGGTGGACGGACGGATTAAGAACCAAATGTAATTTGTTCCTCCAATTTCGTCGAAATTGGTGGCATAATCCCGGGATGCTGGAACAAGGGAAGCTGGCCTCGAAGGCTCAGTCGGATACGCGTCCGACCGGTGATCAAGGAAGGCAGTTGTCAGTTTAGGCCAAAGAATACATGTATGCATAAGTTCTGGTTAATCACTCAGAGGACTGAGCCTGCCCAGGAAAAGTGCGCTGGTAAACCGACCGGCTCAATATTACCTTCATTATGTTGACTGGACCGTTAAAATCCAAACCAACCTATGCATTGGGAACAAGGAAATCGAGGAAAGGGCAAATCCAGTACCATAGCTTCAGATGAAGGGGGTATCAGGAAAAATTTTTTCTTATTTTTCCGTGAGGCTCTTCTGATGAATAACACAAACTTTTGACTAAAAAGAAAACGCCTTATCTGGAGCTATGCAGTAAATCATATCTACCTTAATTGATGATGATGATGATGATGATGATGGTGGTGGTGAGGGGGTGTGGGGAGAGTGAAACTTGAGGGTAAATGTACTACAGGTGTACGAACCAGTATTTCGGAACCGTACCCATTCATATTCTTGGCCTTTGAAAAAACGGACCCATTAATATACTTGATTGTCAGAAATGTTGACCTTTCATATACTGCCCTTTCATTTTTATACCCATTTATTGCTGGTATAAAGTCAATTCATTGAATACCGAGAAAACCAGCAGCCTCAAAAAGTCTATGATCGAAAAAATATACGCATATACCAGGATGTCAGAAAAGCGAGGATTTTCACACACGAATCTAGAAAAAATCGGGTCAGTCATATATTTTTTGTTGAAAAAAGGGGGCTAATCATGTACCTGGCAGCGCTGAAAAAGGGGGTCATTCGGCACGCACATCCGTACTATGTCATATATAAAAAGTTACCCGTCCCCCCTCCCCTCCCCCGCCCCCCCCCCCCCCCCACCCCACACACACACACGCCCACACCCCAGAGTGTTTCACGCCTCTTTCAACATCGTTTTAGCCATATCGAGACGACAGAAAGATGATAATGAAAGGCTCTGTGCAATGAAGCGCCGTACAGTCATAAGCTGAATTCCGCCTGTAGCCGGATTCGAACTCGGGAACCTCGAGATCCGGTCGGGAGCGCTAACCACTCGGACACCCGGACGCTCCTCACTAAGTATTTGGACAGACAGGCTTTAGCAAATGGCATAGACCCAGACCAGCTGCCACAAATCACTGCATCGGATCATACTAATGTAAAATGGACGTTCCAAATTAAGATCACCCCGTCGTTCCGACGTCATGACGTCGCGGTGACGTCGGAGCGGCGGTGTTACGACGTTGTGTGTTAGCTGGGAAGTCTGTCAAGAAGGTGGTGATGATGATTTGGTGTTGAAGTTCCCTTTCAAAATTAAATAAGTCATATCGAGACGATTGTTCTGTGCAATGGAGCGTCGTACAGTCGTATGCTGAATTCCGCCTGGGATCTCCTGATCCGAAATCGGAAGCGCTAACCGCTCGACCACCAAGAGGCATCTAACTTTGACTATTTGAACAGACAGGCTTGAGCAAACAGTGTAGACACACACAGACCAGCTGCCACAAAATCACGGCATCTGATCAGGGTCTTTACTGTTTGCCACTCATCCAGCATTCTTTCAGACACATGAAGAGGAAGTTTTGTTTGTGTTTAGGTTTTACGGCCCATTCAACCCAGTGGGGCCATAACGAGCGCTGTCGGTTTACCTAACCACACTGTTATTGGGCAGGCTTAGTCCTCTAAGAGTTTAACCAGTACTGCGCACATTCTTTCGACAGAAAGCGACGACTGTCCTTCTTGAATCAACGAAAGGGAAAGAATGACCGTAGAAAATAGTTCATGATCAATGTCCACGAAAAAATGTTGCAGACCCGGCGGGGTCGAACCCGCAACCTCCTGATCTCCAGTCAGACGCAAATCCAACTGAACCACTGAAAATTTAAGTCTGCCAAATAGGTATCTGGATAAGTAGAGTATATACGGTACGCTACACTTCGACACTGTCAATTAATTGTCAGTGAAATAATGAATCAATTACCCAAGAAATTGCAACAATGAACTTAATATAGTTTTGTTGTACACCTAATAACAAAACTATATTAAGTTCAGTGACTTATCAATCTCGTATCTAAAACGGGACTCAAATCTGAAAAATACATAAATAAATGTTGAGCCTGTCAGTTTACCTATAACCACACTTTTTTCCTGGACATGTTTTGTCCTCTAAGCAGCTAACCTGTACTTGTGCATATTTTTTTTTTTTAACTTTTGGAATTGGATTTTTAAAAAAGTACAGTGAAACCTGTGTAAGACAGCCACCTTTGAGAATGACTTTAAATAGTGGTTGATGTGAAAAAGGTAGCTGTCTTATAAAGGTACATGTCATGTAATTTTGCTAGCAAAATTACATAACATGTACCTTTATAAGATAGCCACCTTTCCACATCAACCACTAAAGTCAATCTCAAAGGTGGCTTTCTTACACAGGTTTCACTGTGGACTGTTTTCTGGCACCAGACTGAGAACAATCTTGCCATTCAGCTAGCAATATTTAGACACATCACCAAATAGTAGTATGAACATTTTAACATCACGAAAACATACCTATATAATTTGGACCCCCTTAAACCCCACTTTTATACAGTAAAACTGGGATTTACAGGGGTACACACTATTTTTCTTATTTCTGCTAAAAACATACATTGTGGGTACTCGTTAGAACCGGTTTTTAGCAGAAAAATGAAAAAATATCAGTTTTTTTTATCTGAAAATTTTCAGTTTTTTTGTGGTGAGATGTTCAATATATTTGAATAGGCGTGTTTTCGTAATGACCCATTTTAGTCTGGAAATCCCCGAAAGGGTATAATTGACAAACAGTGCAGACCCAGATCAGACCCTGCACAACGCGACGTCTAATCAGGGTCTACACAGTTTGCTTTAAATACAGAAATTTCTGTCTAAAAACATAATGATAATATAAAAAACTAGCCAGACACTTCCTTACTGGAAATAGACCGGTCCAAAGAGATGTCGTGGAAGAGACCACTCGATATAAAATTATAGCAAGTACAGCAAGAAGGAACTGTGTCTGAGTATTAACCCTTCCATCCTTGCATGATTTGGTGTTTTACGTCCCTTTCAATATTATTTAAGCCATATCAAGACGATCGAAAGGTGATTATGAAAAGCTCTGTGTAATGAAGTGCTGTACAGTCATGAGCTGAATTCCACCGCCAGCTGGATTCGAACCTGGGCCTCATAATCCGAGAGCAGGAGCGCTAACCAGTCGGCCATCCGGAAACTTCTCCTGCAGACCGAAACAGATGCAAATAGTGTAGCTCCAAATGAGATATCTGGATCAACACTATTTGATGTCAAATGCTGATTTTTCATGGACACCACTATTTGTTTGTTTTCTTTTTTTTTTTTCTTTTTTTTTTTTAATTCGGACTTTACGTCGCTTTCAACAATGTTTCAGTCATATCATAACAGTGGATGTGTTCAAATTCAAAGATGGAAAAGTCCATTTCAGGGGCGGATCCAGGATGATTTCTGAGGGGTTCGATCTGATAAAAATTACGGTATTTACTCTACGTATTCGGAAAGACAGACCTGAGCAAAAAGTGTGACCCATATCAGATGCCATCTCATTCATAGGCAGTAAAATGGACTTGTTGAAGAGAAGTATAAGGTAAAGATAAAGGCCGTGAATATTAAGTGTAATAACGGTATCCCAAAGTTATCAAATGTATCCAGAATTTCCAATGAAAATAAAATTCAAGTCAAAGGGGGTTCGACTGAGCCTCGAACACCTCTGAATCCGCCCCTGCATTTCAGAAATTCGGGTATGAAGAGTTAAGGGCAATTAAAGTTGTACCTTGCAACACCTACTGTTAGGACTGGAACATCGGCGTCAGTAGTGTCGACAGGGAGAGCGGAGGACAAAAACGGTGTATACTGGAGTTATAGGCGACTGCTTGAATAGAGTGCCACCATCTCTTGTAGGAATTGTCAACTGTAATAGACAACCAACAGCTTAAATAAGAATTACAGTCGACTCTCGTTATCTCGAATTCCAAGGGACTCTCTGAAATACTTCGAGATATCCGTACTTCGACATATAAGATTTGCAGAATTGGGGAAAAAACTAATTCGATTAACCACATTTAACAAATATATGTGTAATTGGACTCTTGAAGTTAGAGATCTATAAAAAATATTGTGGAAAAGAGGAGAAATTGCTCCTTAGGAGCAATTTCTTCTCTTTTCCAGAATATTTTTTTTTACCTTTGTTAGATTTTCATGTTTAAGTAGGGACAAGATTTTCACTTCGAGATAAGCGGTTATTCGAGATAAGCGAGTTCGAGATAGCGAGAGTCAACTGTAATTTCCTAAATTCATGTCATAAGGTACAGTTTCTCATCTTGTGGCTCACATTAGCCACAAGCTCTTCCAAACAGAAAACAACAACAACAAAAACAAAAATGCCTTGCATATACAAGCTTAAACATAGCTCCAGGCGCTTCTAATGAGTACCTCGACGATGCGCTTCTAATGAGTACCCACAACATATTCTTTCGTGGAGAAATAAAATTTTTGCCTGAAACCTCCTCTTATCTAGAGCTATGAGTTTATCAGGCGCTCTTTTGCAGGAGCCACATGAGCTCCTCCCAATAGAAAAAAACAACAACAATAATGATAATGCCTTATGACATATACACAAGCGTATCCATAGTTCTACATTAGTTACTATTTTAAGTAACAAGAGCACCGCCAGTTGGGGCAATATACGCCCGTTTACCATTTTACAAGGGTACCCCATCTATATAGCTGGACAAAGGCGTATAATATGTGGACTTTTACAAATGTACGCTTGTTATGTTGCCTTTGTTACCATTTATGGCGCGAAGAAGGATGGTCAGAAAAATGGTCAAAGGGAAGTTACTCAAAAACTGAGAAAGGGAGTCTGAGCAATATTGTTTTGTAGATGACACATACATATTGCTATAAAGTTTCATTAAGATATTCCATATGGTTACCTAGTTATGGCACGCATAATGATAGTGTGAAAAAAAAACTAATCAAAGGGAAATAACTCGGAAACAAAGAAAGGGAGACAAATCTTTTCTTGTACGTGACACAATGTCGTAACCTCGTGCACATTGCTATAATTTTCATTAAGATATTCCATACGATTACCTACTTATGGTACTCACAAGGTCAGTCAAAAAAGGGAAGTAACTCAGAAATTAAGAACGGTGGAGCAATCTTTTTTGTACGCAACACACTCTCTTAACCTCAAACATATTGCTATAAAGTTTCATCAAGATATTCTATACGGTAAACTACTGATGGTACTCATAAGGTCAGTCAAAAATTTTATCAAAGGGAAGTAACTCAGAAAGTAGGAAAGGGAGAGCAATTATTTTTGCATGCGGCAGCCCGTCTTCACCTCAAATACATTGTTATAAAGTTTCATCAAGATACTGCATACGGTTACCGAGTTATGATGTGCACAAGGTACAAGGGTAGTCTGAAAAAAAATCAAATGAAAGCAACTCAGGAACTATGAAAGGGAGAGCAATCATTTTTGTACGCGACATACGGTCTCAGCCTCATACACATCGCTTTAAAGTTTCACCAAGATGTTCCGTACAGTTACCTACTTATGGTACCCACAAGGTCATTCAAAAATTTCATCAAACGGAAGTAAGTCAGAAACTGAGACAGAGACAGCAATCTTTTTTGTATGCGACACTCCTTCTTAATCTCATAGGTATTGCTCTAATGATCCATCAGGATATTCCATATAATAACCTACTTATGGCAGGCACAAGGTCGGTCAAAATTTAATCAAAGAAAGTAAGAAAGGGAGAGCGGTCATTTTTTGCATGCGATACGCCGTATTGACGTCATACACATTGCTATAAAGTTTCATCAAGATATTCCGAATGGTTCCCTAGTTATGGCATGCATAAGGATAGTGTCAAAAAGAACTCATGTAAAATGTATTTCAAATACAGACAACTTTTTTTTATATCGAAACTCGATACAACGACAAAATTCGTTATAATGACAATTTCACTGTCACAAAACTGTCGCTTAAGAGGTTTCAGTTAGTCACAAGACCGTCGCTTAAGAGGAACAAATCATGCAAGAATAGTGCATTTAATACTTTAAAGAAACATACGTTTGTATTTGTTAGAATCGCCTCAGCTAACAAATATCCAAAACATATGTTCTGTGAGGAAATAAGAGCAAAACAATACCTTTCTTACATAATCATTCTGTCCATTAAGGATTCTTTACAACAATGGCAACATCTTTGGTTTGTTTGTTTGTGTTGAGATTTTACGGCCCAGTCAACCCAATGGGGTCATGTCGAGCGCGGTAAGTTTACCTAACCACACGTTTACTGGGCAGGCTTAGTCCTCTAAGCGGTTAACCAGTATTGTGCACATTCATTCGCCAGAAACTGACAACTGCCCTACTTGAATCAGCGAAAGGGAGAGAATGACCGTAGAAAATATTTCATGATCAATCTCCACGAAAGAATGTTGCCGACCTCGGTGAACATCTTTGGTAACAAATTCTGTCGTTGTAACGAGGATTCACTGTACACCATCTTTATGAAAAAAGAGCGACTACTCAAATTATTTTATGAAAATAAAATATAGTACAGCAGTTCATTTGTTTTTTTTTTTTTATCAGAAAGTATCAGTATCGACCTTTTACCACATTGAGTACTGAGGACTTTCAATATTACTGGAAAACATATACCGTATTTACCGCAAGTATTCTGACAGACAGGCCTGAGCAAACAGTGTAGACCCAGGTAAGATGCCGTATGTCTCATTAGGGTTACCCGTTTGCCACTCATCCAGCAATTTTTAGATACAACATCGGGTAGTAAATTGTACTTGTTCAAACTTAAGAAGTATGGAGTTGAGGTGTCCGAATACTTATGGTAAATACGGCAGTAAAATAGCGAATTTAACCCTTGCCCTGCTGAATAATTTAATTAGCCACACCCATTTCTGACTATCAGCCAATCAGATTGCATCATATAATTTCGTTCCAATTCACAAACTGAATGACAAACAGTGTAGATCCTGATCAGATGGCTTCTTCTGAAGAAGCCATCTGATCTGGATCTACACTGTTTGCAAAGGTAGGGGTTGCGAGAGGGGTTGTCGTGAACAGCAAGATAAGGGTTAAAAGACCGATCTGCAGAGGGCTTCATGACGGTGTTAAATAAATATTATGTAGTATTTTTTCTTCTAATTTTTTCTTCTAATTTTCTTTAAAGCGAATGCTGCGGGAACCCATTCAAATCGTCTCGCCTTTTTTGGGGAATTTTATTGACTGGTCACAACACATGCTTTCATTAACTTTTACCACTCTCTTGGCTCATTCAGCTGACGAAAAATTGATATTTTTCTTGTTTACAACAAATAGGATTTGACATTTCATGCAAATATTGTGGGTACTCATTAGAATTGTCTCAACTTTTTTAGGTGATTCTATTGATATTCGCAACATATGCTTAATTAACCTTTACCACTCTCTGGTCCTCAGAAAATGGGCTTTGACATTTCATGCAAATTTTCTCCTCGGGAGAAAATTTGCATGAAATGCCAAAAGCCTATATTCTGTGAAAAATAAGAAAATATTTCAAAATGTTGTTTGCTGATTTTTACCCAGCATGCTAAGCATTAAAGAACTGGATAAAGGTACCATGGTAGAAAGCTGAAGACTCAGAAATTGTTTGACTGTGCTCGTATAGGGTATGTGATGTCAAAATTGAGAATACGGTATTTAAAATTTTAACACTTGGGGTGGGGTAGGGTCGGATCGGGGATGGGGTGGTGGGGTAGGGTCGGATCGGGGATGGGGTGGTGTCGGGGGTGGGGTGGGATGGGGTGGTGTCTGGGGTGGGGTGGGGTTTGGTGGGGTGGGGTGGGATGGGGTTGGGGGTCGGATCGGGGATGGGGTGGTGTCGGGGTTTGGTGGGGCGGGGTGGGTGGGGTGGGGTGTGGTCGGATCGGGTCAGGGGGTCGGATAGGGTAGGGTAGGGTGGGGTGGGATGGTCTGGCTGGTCTGGGTTGGGCTGTGGTTAGGTTAGGCTAGGCTAGGCTAGTGAAGGCTAGGGTAGGAGAGGCTACTCAAATTATTTTGTGGAAAAAATAGAGTATAGCGGCTCATTTTCTTTAATTCTTTTCTTTTTTTTTTTTTTTTTTTTTTTTTTTTTTTTTTTCATCAGAAAGTATCAGTATGGACCTTTTACCATATTGAGTACTAAGGACTTTCAATAATACTGGAATAAAAAAAACATATACCGTATTTACCTAACCGTAGTTAGGATAGGGTCCGGCAGGGTAGGCTAGGGTAGGCTAAGTAGGGTCTTTTGTCAGTCTTTGGTATGACTCGAACCTACAATCTCCCGGTCACATAGTGGTGGTTGGATGTAGATGGGGCGGGGGCGAAGGCGAAGGCGAGTGCAGTATGGGGCGCGGAAGCGGGGCGGGGCTTGATGGGGCAGGGCGGGGCGGGGCAGGGCAGGGCAGGGCAGGGCAGTACAGGGCATTGATACAGTGTAAAGTAAAGGGGAAGTTGCGATTTCTAAGATGACCGTCCTAATATTAGTTGACAGACTGGAAGCTTTTTTGGAGGAGACACATCAAGGGATTGAGAAAAATCCATGTGTAAAGTTTCGATAAAAATCTTCAAGTGGTAACAGGGAGATACAATAACGGAAAAAATCCAAGATGGCCAACGGGGGCCATATTTCTCGACAGATCGGAACCAAAACTCGAGCGGGCACAACTGGACCATTTTGAAACCATCTCAGACAAGTTTTTTTTTTTTTAAATGTGAAGAGTGGTCTCGGAGGAGATGCGACAACAAGATTGTTACAGTGTTAAGTAAAGGGGAAGTTGCGATTTCTAAGATGGCCGTCTGGCGGCCATATTAGTCGACGGACAGGAACCGTTTTCGCGTAGACCCATATTTAGGGGTTTAGAGGAATTCATATGCAAAATTTCGACGAAATTTCTCTGCCGGTTTCGGAGGAGCTGCGCTAATAGGAAAAATCTAAGATGGCCGACAGCGGCCATATTTGTCGATGGACCGGCACCGAATTCGGGTCA
Organism: Anodontia alba; assembly: GCA_964016985.1. NCBI lineage: Eukaryota > Metazoa > Mollusca > Bivalvia > Lucinida > Lucinidae > Anodontia > Anodontia alba. The sequence continues at coordinate 53,699,454 of OZ024831.1, forward strand.
CAAGGGAAACATCCCAGTTTCGAAAAAATCCAACAAGTAGTCTCGGAAGCGATGCGGTAACGAGATAATAGTGTTAAGTGAAGGGAAAGTCGCTTCTAAGATGGCCGTTTGGCGGCCATATTTGTCAACGGACAAGAATCATTTTCGCGGAGACACGTCTAGGGGTTGAGAGCGATTTGTATGTGACATTTCGACGAAATTCCTCGACTTGTTACGGAGGAGATGCAATAACGGGAAAAATCCAAGATGGTCGACCGCGGCGATATTTGTTGATGGACCTGAAAAGTCGTGCGTGCACAACTAGATCACTAGGGTAACATCACGGACAAGTTTTGAAAAAGTCCGACCAGTGGTGTCAGAGGAGATGAGATAACGAGATTGTAACAGTGTTAAGTAAAGGGGAAGTCAACGGACCGGAATCTTTTTGCAGACACATCTGGGGTTTGAGAGGAATCCATATGAAAAATTTCGATGAAATTCCTCCACTGGTTACGGAGGAGATACGATAACGGTAAAAATCCAAAGTGGCCGACGACGGAACCAAATTTGAGCGTGCACAACTAGACTACCAGGAGAACATCCCAGACAAGTTTCGAACAAGAGTTGTCAGTAGATAATATAGCACGCATGGGGGCATGTTGAAGGAGGGCAAAATGCAAAGACGCTTTACCTTAAAAAGCAGTTACTGCAATTAAGGCCTTTTATGAAGTAAAGGGATGGAACATGCCCCGGGGACCCTGCAGGCAGTGTCACTGGGTGTGTCTTATAACGAAAAGCAATATATATGGTTGGGGGCTGGGGATCTGCACAGTTTCTGAGATATAAGCCTTTCATTAATTGAAGGGGGGTAGGGCATACCCCTGGAGGATCCCCGATCTATGTCACTGGATGCGTCTTATCATAAGGAACAACAATATATAAGGCGTAGGGTGGGAACCTGAACGGTTTATGCGATACAAGATATTTTATTAACTAGAGGGTGTGGGGCATAAGTAGTACTACTGGCATAGCTCCGGGGGATCCGGATGCGTCTCATCATAAGTAACAACAATATATATGTTTTTATGGTTCAGGGCTGGGGAACTGCACGGTTTCTGAAATAAAAGCTCTTTATTAACTGGAGGGGTGGAGCATACCCCTGGGGGATCCCCGGTCTATGTCACTGGATGCGCCTTATCATAAGGAACAATAATATATATATATATATATATATATATATATATATATATATATATATATATATATATATATATATATATATATAATATATATATATATATATATATATATATATATATATGGTTTAGGGGTGGGTATCTGAACGGTTTCTTAGAATGCGTTTTATTAACTAGATGGGGTGGGGCATATCTCCGGGGGATCCCAAGTCTATGTCATTGGCTGCGTCTTATCATAAGGAACAACAATATATACGATTATATAGTTTAGGGTTGGGGATCTGCACGGTTTCTGAGATGTAAGGCCTTTTATTAAATAAAGAGGTTGGACATACCCCTGGGCACGAGGGGGGGAGGGGAGGGTAACTTCCTATATATTGCATAGTACGGATGTGCGTGCCGAATGGCCCCCTTTTTCAGCGCTACCAAGTATATGATTGGCCCCTTTTTTTTCAGGAAAAGTATATGATTGACCTCATTTTTCTGGATTGGTATATAAAAGGTACCACTTTTCCGATGTATCCTGTATTTTTTGTTCAGAGATTTTTCGAGGCTGCTTGTTTGCTTTGTATGAACTGACTGCAATACTTGTCTAACTAGCAGCAATAAATGGGTACAAAAATCAAAGGGCAGTATATGAATGGGTCAACATTTCAGACGATCGAGAATATGAATGGGTCCGTTTTTTCAAAGGCCAGATATATGAATGGGGTAAGTTTCGAAATACTGGCTCGAACACCTGTACCACAATTACCCCCAAGTTATACCCCCCCCCCCCCCCCCCCAAACGAGCCCCTGGGAATCCCCAGTCTATGTCATTGGGTGCGTCTTATCATAAGAAACAACAATATATATGGTTTATGGCTGGGGATCTGAACGGTGACTGAGATGTAAGCCTTTTATTAACTGGAAGGGGTGGGCATACCCCCAGGGGATCCCCGGCGTATGCCATTGGATGCCTCTACAATATACATGGTTTAGGAGTCCCAGATCTATGTCATTGGATGCCTCTTATCATAAGGAGCAATATATATGGTTTAGCGATGGGAAACTGAACGATTTCTGAGATATAAGGGCTCTTATGGAGGGGCTGGGGCATACCCCCACCACCTTAGGAATACCCAGTCTATGTCATTGGCTGCATCTTATCATAAGAAACAATATTTATTGTTTACGGATGAGGGTCGACAGGTTTCTGAGATATACGGCCTTTTATGAAGTGAAGGGGTGGGCATGCCCCTGGGGGACCCAGAGTTGACCTCCTGTTAGTGTTATTGTATGCGTCTTACCATAAGGAACAAGAATATATATGGTTAAGGGGTCCATGACATTTTATGAAATGAAGTGGGTGAGCCATACGTACGTGAGGCATGTGTCTTATCATAAGGAACAAGAATATATATGGTTTAAAGGTGGGGAGCTGATCAGATTCTGAGATATATGGCCTTTTATGTAATGAGGTGGGTGAAGCATCCCCCAGGGCACCCTTTGCAAAACTTCATATCCCAAAATTTCAGAACAATCCATCCAGTAGTTACCGAGACAAAGTTTGTAACTCAAGAGCTTAAACCAAGGGAGGTAACACATATAACTAGAGCTTGCAGGTAAACCTTAACCAAGGGAGGTAATTCAGCTGCAATTATTTAACATTTTAGCAAAAAAAGTAAGAAGGAATATGTTAAATAATATTTTCCATCTTATTAAATTGTTTTGAGGATAAATTTGTGAAACAGAGCCAATAAGAGACTAAGGCGCGGGACGGGGGAGGGGGCGGGGCTGAGTGAGGGGGAGCGGGGAGCAATTAGTAACGAAGAATATGTTGAATAATATTTTCAAAATAAGAGCTAGAAAGGTAAACGTTTATCAAATGCGGACAGCAACGACGGACGCCGTGGGTATGACAATAGCTCCCCTTACTTTCGTAAAGGTGAGCTAAAAATCTGACCAGTGGTCTCGCAGGAGATGCGATAACGAGAAATTGCTCACGGACTATGGACGTACCCCTGTGCGATAAACTCTACCTATGGTACATCACAAAAACATACCCATATAATTTTGACCCCCTTAAACCCCACTTTTATATAGTAAAATTAGGCTTTACAGTGGTAAACATGTTTTTCTTATTTCTGCTGAAAAACATTGTGGGTACTCGTTAGAACCGCCGAGGCGGTTCTAATGAGTACCCACAATCTACGTTTTGAACAGAAATATGAAAAATACCAGAATTTTTATCCGAATTCGCCCACCCGGACACTTCTAGAATATTAATGTATTAAATGTCCTATTATTTTTAAGGCTTTGTTAATATACAATTTGAGCAAGAATTTTACCTGATATGAAGAGGAGGTGGCTGTGTTCACCTTCGACACGATCTGGCCAGATTCTGGATCAGTACAGAACAGTATGTTGAACAAGTCCAAGACACTATGTAGAATCTTCGTGCATTGTATGGGTACTGAAAAACAAAAGGCAAACTCAACATCGGCGATTGTTCCCATTAATCCTTTCACCCCGAGTTTCTGACATGGACTCTTCCAACTCTGAATTTGGACACATCCATTGCTGCAAATAGGGGCTTCAGTCAAAAATCAGTAGCAGAATAGCAAACCGTGTATCCTGATGAGACGTCTCATCTGGATCTGCACTGTTTGCAAAGGCGTCTATATGATCTGCAGGAATGAAAGAGTTAAACCACCTTATCAATAAACAACATTCATAATTTCAGCCATGATGCTATTTAACCTTTAGCACTCTCTGCGCAATATAAGCAGGCAACAAACTGATTCTATCATTATTATATATTTTTTTTTTAAGTTTTCCGAGAAAAATAGTATCACATTTCATGTAAATTGGATCTGCTTGAAATGTTAAACATTATTTTCGAGGAAAAATTAAGGAAAACTATTTATTTAGGGGTTCTCATTCACTTGTATTTTTAGAATAACCTCATAATTCAAATTATTGTTTGTGTTGAGATTTAATCCAGTGGGGTCATGTCAGTGTACCTAACTACACTTTTACTGGGCATGGTTAGTCCTCTAAGCGGTTAACCAGTGTACAGTCTTTCGCAAGAAACTGATAACTGACCTTCTTGAATCAGTGGAAGGGAGAGAATGACCATAGAAAATATTTCATGATCAAATCTCCACGAAAGAATTATTTCCGACCCGGCGGGGAGGGGGGTCGAACCCGCAACTTCCTGGTCACCAGTCGGACGCGCATCCAACTGAGCCACCGAGGTCGGCTTATTCCAAGTAAGTCCCAATTAAGTTATTTGTTTTGTTTTATTCGGGTTTTACGTCGCTTTCAACAATTTTTTTAGTCATATCAGGTGAGTAGTGTAGGGTGCCCATAGTGGCACCCTAAACTACTCACGTGGCCGGCAGTTCAATGCTTATCATGCCCCATACAGATTAGATGATATTCACGCAGTCTCATTATACTCACACCTGGCAGGGTGACAAGTTCTAGCTCTTCTTTCTGCGGAGCGCCAAGCAAAAAAGCATTTTTAAAGTGTTTAGTATGACTCGGCCGGGGTTCGAACCTACAACCTCCCGCATGTATGTTGACTCTCAACGAGGCACTACTAAAAAGTACCAACTAGAAATTGTTTTTTATAGCACTGGGCCCAAACTATAAGGTTGATGATACAAAATGCCAAAGTTGGAAAGGGGCTTAACTCTGAAAAGATTAATCCGTTTGTTTGTTTTTTTGTTTTTTTGTTGTTGTTTTTTTTTTTTTGTTTGTTTTTTTGTTTGTTTTTTTTTTTGTTTTGTTTGTTTTTTTTTTTTTTTTTTTTTTTTTTTTTTTGTTTCAAAAGTTAATCAGGTAAAACACTCATCGTTTCCAATAAGCTCACCAACGCGGTGTCTGTTCACGGTCTACACAGTTTGCATTAAATATTGGAATTTCTAAAAATAGGATAATAATAAAAACAATCAGACACCCGTCACTATCCAAAGAGTTTAGTTAGAAGAGTCCACCCGGTATAAATGGGTTAAAAAAAGATATAATTATGGGCCTCTGATGCCGCTTATGGCAAGAGTTTTTTTTTTTTTTTGCTCCGCGTCAAAAGTAGCAACAGTTTCAGTTTTGCCTACACGGGAAACAAGATACAATGCTGACTGCTTATGTTATTCCAGTTAATACACGGCGTCGTAATAACGTCGCTCCGATGTCATGACGTCTCTGCGACGTCAGAGCGACGTTGTTACGACGCTGTATGTTTATTGAGATAACAACACAATTGCACTAGAGCAACTGACCAAAGAGAGATGAGGGTAACGTATACTGAAGGCCGGTCTTCCAGCCTTTGGCCGTTTGGGTAGCTTCCTTTTCTTCATCTTACATCTTTCTATCTTATCGGTCAGCTACCGTCGGGTAAAGAGGCATCATCACGTAACCGGGGTTACGTATACTCTGGCCGCTGCCAGTGCCATAAAAAAAACCGCAAAATTCCAAAGCTATCGCCTTGAAAGTTCGTCAGAATAAATAGCAATGGAATCTTTGGATCTGTGAGTACATGAAACAGCAATGCCGCTCCTGCACTTAACAATTTTAACCCACTGAGGACCGGAGACCCCTAAACAGGTAACTGACAAACGGTGCAGACTCAGATCAGACGCGGCGTCTGATAAGGGACTCCACTGTTTGCAAACAGTTCAATCCATTTTTCTTTGGAATATCTATATATTGCCCGACATACCTAAATTCGAAACTGGACTCATCCAATATACAGTGCGGGAGAATTTATTCAGTCTTTAATGGGTTAATCCCGTTGGTTATTTACATTGGACGAGTCGAGCGAGCGAACCTCTGGTTGAAAATCACGTGCTCTACCAATCATGGTAAGCATGCCGACGCCGGTCCTGCAAATCACTACCAACACAAATTAGTATGCACATTATGTGTTTATTGTAGAATTGCAGCCCCTCAGAGTGCAGCCCAGATTCCTTGTCAGGAACTTCTAACCATTTGGTATATATTTAGGCTAACCAAAATCATGCACATAACTCCAGATAAGTTTCTTGTTTTTTTGTTGTTTTTTTTTTTTTTTTTTGTTTTTGTTTTTTTTTTTTTTTTTTTGTTTCAACCGAAAAATTTTGATACTTTTACCTATTTCTCCACGAAAATGTGTGTTGGGTAATCATTAGAAGCGCCTCGCCGAGGCGCTTCTAATAAGTACCACAACACATTTTTCGAGGAAAAGTAAGAAAACTATTTGGATACCCCTCTTATCTGAAGCTATGTATGCTTTAATCATGAGTTAGAATCTGCCGAACCCGGGAACTCGTGGTCGGTCCTGCCAAGCGCTCGCCCATGTGGACGCTAAGACTTGTTCAAACCCAATACCGAAGACAATTTCCTAACATACATGTGTTCTAAAAACATAGGGGTACAGAAATTATATATATATATAAGATAATCTTTACGAAAATTACCTCTTATTGCCCTATTTTCACCAGACAAAAATGCCGAATTTTGGAAATTGTAACAATGGCCGCCTTTTTGGTGAAATAAAACGTGCAAAGCATGCTTTCAGTCATAATTGGCCACTCAGTTGTCAGCCAAGCGTTTCTACTCAACAATAAATAAAGGCGTGGTCACTGAAAGCGCGTGCATAATTTGGCTGCCAAGCGAAAAGGTGACTTTCGGGTTATGCGGACAGAGCGGGTCTGCGCATCAGTGCAGCCCACCCAGGGCCTTCGCCATCCAATTACAGAATTATTTGTTACTATGGGTCTTTCCCGAATTTTAAACAAAGTTGTGATGCGTGACTGGAGTATTCCACTATTTCTGAGGCTAAATGAACATTTCATTATCTTGAAAACCATTATCTTGAGGACCTATGTAATTAAATCTCCCATACTACTGATGCAATATTTACATGGTAGGAATAATGACCCGTACCTGTAGAAATCTTGCCTCAAAGACTTCAAAAGACTTAAAAGTCAGGGCCCAGTTGTTCAAAGCATCGTTAGCTTAACAAGCTCGCTAGTGGTCAAAATGTTAACTGTTCTAGTAAGTACAATATCTAATTCACAGGTATTTCTGCTGAAAAAAAATGTGAGAAGCTTTGCAAATGCAAAAGCTACTCACATTTTTTCAGCAAAAATTTTGGCGTATATGCCATATTTAATGATTAAAATTTTAACGATACATTAACTAACGGCATTGTTAGTTTTGTGAACAACTGGGCCCAGATTAGTTTATATTGCGGAGCGTTATTTTGTTGCTTATTTATATTGCATCTTATAATTGTTCCGAAATGACTGAAATACTGATGATGGAACGTCAGCACAACGGAAATCAAAAATCCACTTCACCTTTAGGCGTGTATATACATTATTATTAATCGGCTAAGTAGTTATTGTTAACAGCTTGCATCACACCAACTGATGCAATGTTTGGCATGATTTCTATATGCTTGTGGCCCGGGAAATACTAAAAGTTACAAGGAAGCAGGGGATAAAAACCGAGGGGTTTTTGGCGGGCCAATGTTTTACGGTATTAACCGGGCTAATATTTTGCATTAACCAGTGAGACGAAACAGTCTATGAGACGAAATCTACAAAATTGTTAGGAAACGGTTAAATTGAAATTTTCATATTACAAACTTGTTGTCCTCTCGACTTATTTGGTAACTTTCAGTTTTCTTGATTTATTGACCGAAAAAAAGTTGATTAATAAAAATGTCATGAAATGGATGTTTGCACATTGGCCCTGTTACAGGTCCTCGGGCAGTCATGTTGTCCTTCGGATGGCTGTATCGGCCCTCTGCTCCGCCTTGGGCCAACACAGCAATCCTCGGGCCAATACGACGGCCCTCGGACCAGTAACAGGGCTAATATAAAAACATCCATTTAATAAGATTTTATAATCCTTCACTGCGTTCAGTTATCCGAAGCAAACTTTCCGTTCGGTTGCGATAGTTTTCGGCGGAGGGTAGCGAACATCCCTAAACTATTCTCATGATGTCTTTTGGCATAACCAAGATTGCGGCTTATGGAACAGAGTTTATGTATGCTTGTGTGTAACGAGAAATATAGGAATGTTTAAAACGTTGATGTTATTTACTTGTTTCTTTATAAAAATAATAAGAGAATGTTATAACCGAATAATATTGGCCCTATTACAGGTCCGAGGTTTGCTGTATTGGCCCGAGGCAGTCGGGCCTTCGGCCTTGGGCCAATATAGCAGATCGAGGACCTATAACTGGGCAATATGAAATTACTTGGCTGATGACAATTTTATTAATTACCTTCAGCAATAATAGGGAAAGGCACATCACTTGATTCATGACATTTTTGTTAATCAAAATTTTATTTTTATTATTGATGTCACTAATGTGATGACAGATGTCCAATAATAAACAGCGTTAATTGGAAACATAATTGTGTCCAAATATTTAGAACATTTACTGTATTTGTGACACAAAACTACCCATCTGATTGACATCCAGAGTGCCAACTGACACTGAAATTGATATCATCAGTTGTAGTGAAATGGACATGGTTTTCCTTAAATAACTCAGAGAGCAGAAGACAAAATTGCACCAAAATGTCTTCTCTTTAAATTGTTCTAAAATTGATTTAAATATAGGAAAGGGACATTATATTCTGAGTTTTACATTAAGGTAGGCAAAACTAGAAGTTCTGTTTCGTTTCAGGCAGTTGGACTGTGTATCCGCTAATATGGAGCATGTACCATTTAATATGGACCATGTACAATCGCACATGGACCATTCATACATAGGCTTGTACTTTTGAACACGGTCCATGTACCATCGAACCATGTACTATCAAAGATTTTATGTAATAACTTCAAAGCTCAAGCGGGTGACCAACAGGGCCAATACGAGAAAAACAGAGCCAATACAGGATTTTCCGCATTGGCCCTGTTTATTTTGTTTTGGCCTTGTTTGTCATCGGTACGGGTATGAAGCAGGCTGTGTTTGGCTGTATAAATGCAATATTATCATAGTTGATCAACTTCATTGCACAGAACCTTCATCGTCACTTTCCTTTGTCACGATATGACAAAATATTGTTAAAAAGGCTGTAAAAGACATCATCATCATTATCATCATCATCATCATCATCATCATCTGTTAACTCAAGCTGGTAAAATTTCAGCGGACGATTTTTAAGACGTTTGTGTGTTGCTTCCAGAAAACAGTGTTTGACATTCAGTGCAAATTGTCTCCTATGAAAATAATTTGCGTACAATGCAAAATGCTATTTTCAAGGAAAGAAAAAAAGAAAAAAAAAAACCTGTTCAGTCTGTCATCTGAAATTTCTGTTAGTTACTGAGTCCTTTGACCTTGTGAGATAAAAAAAAAAAAAAAAGAATGTTTTAAATATCATACTGGAGTAGTATAGGGTGCCACTATGGCACCCTATACTACTTACTAGGCAGTAGTTTTTCGGCATGGCTCTATTTAGGTGGGTAGGTAGGGGGAGGGGAAACCTTTAATAACGCCACGGCCCCTCGCCTCCCACGTACCCGACTTCGAATAACGGTCCTAGGTTGGAATCCCACATAAGGCAGAAAATAAGTCCAGATTCAAAGCGACTATAGTACCGAGCCTGTCGCCATCACCATTACATTCTCTCGATCTGACTGAAAATATTTTGAAGGGTCGTAAACATCCTTTTATCTCTTAACCCTTAGAGTCCAAAATAAAAATTTTAATAGGCGACATTCTAGTTTTTATATTATGTTTTACGTAAACTGTCTGGACATTTCATGTGAATTGTCTACCAATGTCAAGACTTATTTTTTTCTGAATATAAATAAAAAAGTGTCGTCTGCTGCAGTTTTGATTCGCGTTCTAAGATTTACATTTCATTTTTTCTCTTAACCATTAAAGCGCCAAACTGAATGTTTAGCAGATGACATTCTAAACATGTTTTTAGTTTAAAGACGATTCATATCAAATGTCAAGACTTATTTTCTCTGGAAAAATAATAACTATTTTAAAATGTCGTCTCCTACAGTCATGTGAATTGTCTACCAATGGCAAGACTTATTTTCTCTGAAAATAAATAAATAAAAAAAGTGTCGTCTGCTGCAGTTTTGACTGGCACTTAAGGTTTAAATACTTTTCTTTCTTTTTTCTCTCTTAAACTATTAAACCGCCAAATTGAATGTTTAGCAGACGACATTCAAAGTACTTTTTTTTTAATTTAGGAGACGATTCACATAAATTGTCAAGACTATTTTCTGTGGAAAAATATTAACTATCTCAAAATGTAGTCTCCTAGCCATGTGAATCGTCTGCCAATGTCAAGACTTATTTTCTCTGAAAGTGTCGTCTGCTGATGTTTTGACCTGCACTTTAAAGTTAAAATGCATTTCATTTTTTTTTTCATTTAACAGTTAAGCGCCAAATTGAATGTTTAGCAGACAACATTCGAAATACTTTTTTTAGTTTAAAGACGATTCACATCTGGAAAATAATCACATCTCTGGAAAATAATAATAACTATTTCAAAATGTCGTCTCCTACAGTCATGTGAATTGTCTGCCAATGTCAACACTTATTTTCTCTGAAAATAAATAAATAAAAAAAGTGTCGTCTGCTGCAGTTTTGACAGGCATTTAAGGTTTAAATGCTTTTCTTCTTTTTTTCTTTTTTTTTTTTTTTTTTTCTTAAACTATTAAAGCGCCAAACTGAATGTTTAGCAGACGACATTCAAAATACTGTTGTTGTTTTTTTCATTTAGGAGACGATTCACATGAAATGTCAAGACTATTTTCTGTGAAAAAATAATAATAACTATTTCAAAATGTAGTCTCCCAGTAATGTGAATCGTCTGCCAATGTTAAGACTTATTTTCTCTGAATATGAATAAAAAAGTGTCGTCTGCTGTAGTTTTGACCTGCGCTTTAAAGTTAAAATACATTTCATTTTTTTCTCTTAATAGTTAAAGCGCCAAATTGAATTTTTAGCAGACGACATTCTAAATACATTTTTTTATTTGAAGACGATTCAAATGAATTGTCAGGACTTATTTTCTCTGGGAAAATGATAATAACTATTTCAAAATGTCACCTCCGGCAGTCATGTGACTCGTCTGCCAATGTCCAGACTTATTTTCTCTGAAAAATAAAAAAAAAGTGTCGTCTGCTGCAGTTTTGACTGGCGTTTGAGGTTTAAATAGATTTCATTTTTTTTCTCTTAAACATTAAAGCGCCAAATTGAATGTTTAGCAGACGACATTCTACTTACATTTTTTTTTATTTAGGATACGATTCACATGAAATGTCAAGACTAATTTCCTCAGGAAAAATGATGATAACTATTTCAAAATGTCGTCTCCTACAGTCATTTGAATCGTCTGCCAATGTCAAGATTTATTCTCTCTGAAAATAAATAAAAGAAGACCGTGTCGTCTGCTGCAGTTTTGACCTGCGCTTTAAGGTTTAAATACATTTCATTTTTATTTTTCTCTTAACCATTATAGCGCCAAATTGAACGTTTAGCAGACAAGATTCTAAATACATTTTTTATTTACGAAACGATTCCAATGAAATGCTAAGACTAATTTTCTCTGGAAAAATAATAATAACTATTTCAAAATGACGTCTCATGTGAATCATCTGCAAATGTTAAGACTTATTTTTTTCCTGAAAATAAAAAAAAAAAAGTGTTGTCTCCTGCAGTTTTGATTTGCGCTTTAAGGTTTAAATACATTTATTATTTTTCCCCTTAGCCATTAGAGCGCCAAACTGAATGTTTAGCAGACAACATTCTAAATACTTTTTTCACTTTAGGAGACGATTCACTTGAAATGTCAAGACTTATTTTTTGTTGAGTAATAATAACGGTTTCAAAATGACGTCTCCTACTGTCATGTGAATCAACTGTCAATGTCAAGGCTTATTTTCACTCAAAATAAATTTAAACAAAATGTCGCCTGCTGCAGTTTTGACTTGCGTTTTAAGGTTAAAATACATTTCATTTTTTCTCTTAACCATTAAAGCGCCAAATTGAATATTTAGCAGACGACATTCTAAATACTTTTTTAATTACTTAAACGATTCATATGAAATGTCAAGACTAATTTTCTGTGGAAAAATAATAGTAACTATTTCAAAATTTCGTCTCATACAGTCATGTGAATCGTCTGCCAATGTCAAGACTTATTTTTTCTGAAAATATATAAAAAAAAAAACTGTCGTCTGCTGTAATCTTGACTTGCGCTTTAAGGTTTAAATACATTTTATTTTTTTCTCATAACCATAAAAGAGCCAAATTGAATGTTTAACAGACGACATTCTTAATACTTTTTTTAATTATGAGATGATTGATAGGAAATGTCAAAGACTTATTTTCTGTGGAAAAATAATAATAACTTTTTAAGAAGTCGTCTCCTATAGTTATGAGAATCGTCTGCCAATGTCAAGATTATTTTCTTTGAGTTGCGCTTTAAGGTTTAAATGCATGACATTCGAAATACCTTTTTAGTTAGGAGACGATTCACATAAAATATCAACTTCTTTTCTGTGGAAAAACAATAATAACTATTTCAAATGTCGTCTCCTACAGTCATGTGAATCGTCTGCCAATGTCAATACTTATTATTTTCTCTGAATATAAATGAAAAAAAAAGTGAGATTCACTTGAAATGTCAAGACTTATTTTTTGTTGAATAATAATAACGGTTTCAAAATGTCGTCTCCTACCATCATGTGAATCGTCTGTCAATGTCAAGGCTTATTTTCTCTGAAAATAAATTTAAACAAAATGCCGTCTGCCGCAGTTTTGACTTGCGCTTAAAGGCTTAAATACATTCCAGTTTGTTTTTTTGTTTTTTTTTTTGTTTTGTTTTGTTTTGTTTTTTTGTTGTTGTTTTTTTCTCTTAACATATTATAGCGCCAAATTGAATGTTTAGCAGACGACATCCAAATACATTTTTAAACTGAAAGACGATTCACATGAAATGTCAAGATTTATTTTCTATGGAAAATAATAATAACTATTTCAAAATGTCGTCTCCTAAAGTCATGTAAATCGTCTGCCAATGTCAAGACTTATTTTCTCTGAAAATAAATAAACAACAAAAGTGTCGTTGCTGCAGTTTTGACGCGCTTTAAGTTTTAAATGCATTTCATTTTTTTCTCTCAACCATTAAAGCGCCAAATTGAATGTTTAGCAGACAGCATTCTAAATATTTTTTTTTATTTAGGAGACGATTCACATCAAATGTCAAGACTTATTTTCTTTGAAAAAATAATAACTTTTTAAAAAATATCGTCTGCTACTGTTATGGGGAAAAATCAGCAGACGACAGCTTCATATATATTTGTTACCACATAAAAAGCGTTTGTCAATTCAGTTCAGGAAATGCTTATTTCTCTTTTCAAGGAAAAAAAGGAAAAAAACAAAACAAAACAAGAACTTGACTTGTTTTGCCCAGAGAATGCTTGCTTAAATCATTATAATCATTATACGTCATGAAACCAAAAATATAAATAAATAAATAAACAACAACAACATTGTGTGATCAACTTTGTTTGAGCGAAAGTAATTTGTAAATAAATGTCTTACCTGCCTTCCAAACAAACAATTACAAGTGACTAGTACAGTGGGTAATTTACTCATCTTTTTAGAAAAAAAAAAATATTCTTTTTTGTTTTCTTTTCTTTAATTAACAAAACAAAAACTAAACAATTCACTGCGCTGCGACACGATTCGCTCCTTCTTGGAAGCAACTTCCTGCATTCTGCAGACGACAGAGACCGAGCAGTGGTCCAGCGGCGGCAAATTACGACACGCCCACCAATCACGCGACATAGGTGTTCATTACCAGTTGAGCCGGGGCACAGCATTACCTTCAAGACTGCATGTGCGCTCAGCCAAGACTCCGATCAGCCTGCGCATCTGCGCGGAGGATTATCTGTGTATTCTCTGTCCACCTGAAGATGCTTTGGATCCTCGGATATCCCAGAGTGCCCTGCAAATACTCTGATCTGACTGCGCGGTTCCACAGACTGATATGAGTCTTCGCGCTGGCTCCCATGCAAACCAGTTGTAGGAATGATGTATCCCGGCTCAATGGGTAAATTATATTTTGAAAAACGGAGCATGTAGAGATGGATGATTATTTATTTATTTATTTATTTATTTATTTATTTATCTTATTTTATTTACTTATTTATTTATTTATTTGCTTATTTATTAACACGGGTACCTATTTTTTTTTTTCAGTTTTCTGCTAATTAATTACATGCTCCAAGGACACACAAATCCGTTATCATTGTAATTACCCTGAGTATCTGATTATGAAGATGCTGCTGCTGCTGCTGCTGCTGGTGATAACGATGATGACTGAGTGTTTTACGTCCCTGTCAGTATTATTAAAGTCATATCTAGGCGATGGAAGGATGATAATGGAAGGCTCTGTGCAATGTCATGCGCTGAATTCCGCCTCTAGCGGCTTTCGATATGATGATGATGACGAGTTTGTGTTTTACGTCCCTTTCAACGTTATTTAAGATATCTATGCGATGGAGGGATGATAATGAAAGGCTCTGTGCAATAAAGTGCCATACAGTCATGAGGTGAATTCCGTCTACAGCGGGATTCGAAAGCGCGACTTGTGATCAGAAGTCGTACAGTCAGTGTTTGGATTTTTACGGTCCAGTCAAACCTATTAAGGTGATTTCGAGCCGATCAGTTAACCTACTTACTTTTCTTGAACAGGCTTAGTCCTCTAAGTGGTTAATCAGTACTTAAGCATATATACTTTCGCCAGTAACTGACAACACTTTCTGCCCTTCTTGGATCAGCAGAAAGGGTAGAAAGGCAGTAGGAATGATTTCATGATCAATCTTCATAAAATTAAGTGGCCGATTTGAACTTGCGACCCTTGCTACAGTCAGACATGCTACCGACTGCAATTTAGAGCCCGACCCGAAGTCGTGCTGAGGATGATAAAAGCATAACCAAGCAGACACACTACGTAAAACACCGTCGATTCAACGTTGATTCAACGTCAACACATTGAATCAATGTTGAATCGACGTTGTTTCAACGTTGTGTGCCTGCTGGGTGAAGCACTAAGGTGAACTTGTGACTACACCTGGTTGAATTCCTCCATTTTAGAAGTGCGGGTGCAAATTCTTCCCTTTTAAAGTAGAACTATTTCAGAAGGGAACAAAAATGACAAAAGCTGTCGGCCTTGAAAGAGCTTCACTTCGATTACTTTATGAAACTTTGTACAAATACAAAGCATCATTAGACGGTGTGCAGAGAAAAGAAACAGTAATAGTTCTAATTTTAATGTAATTATTTCTCTTTGTATATTTTATATGGTGATTTCTTGTTCGCTCCACATTTCCTTAACAAGGATAACCACTGACCTTTGTCTGAAGTCATCGAAAGAGGAATGGTACAATTCTTTGCCAAGAAGCACTGAAGTTACTGATATTCTTCCTGGATTTGTTTGTAAACATTTACTTACTAAGAAGTACAAAACCAAGTTAGCCGACTTAAGTTGTCAGAGGCAACAGGCCTTATTTTGCTTGGATTCTAAGGGAAGCTGTACACGGCCATTTAGTTAATTTAAACATATTGTATTCAGAGTTAACGACACATACAACACATGTAACAACATACAGAATACCAGGGTTGGAACTAAAGCAAATTGCTTTAAAAAGTTCCTCTGCTCAAACGCACAATTCCCAGTTAGCATTGTTTATAAATCTATAGCGGGCCGTTATCGGCCCGTCAGGGTAGCTGACGGGCCGATTACGGCCCGCTACAGCTATTTATTAAGAATGCTAGCTGGGTCAAATGTTGCTGATACCGACATAAGGTCGTAAATACGTGGACGCATTCACAATATATGTTAATTTTAACATAAGATTAGAAGCCTATACTATATAGCGAAAATCGAACATACGGGACCATTTTGGTCCTCTTGTTTGCTAATATGATGAAAATATTGCTGTTACTGAAAAACCTCTACGGCCGTATATTGCCCCGCTCAGCGGAGCTGTAGTTAGCATTTCAGGTTAAATGTCGGCTTGATATTTCCTTTTACCACTTCATGGGCTAATTCACTGGATGACAAATGATTAAAGAGATAACCAAAGCCTATTTTCTGGGAGGAATAAGAAACATACATGTATTTCAAAATGTCTGCTGAAATGTTTACTCAGCATACAGAGCGTTAAATAGTGTTTAACAGAGTTTAAGTGTGAGGAGGAGCTACACGGGGCCTTTCTCATTTTTCACCTCAGTATAATGAAATTGCATATCTTACATAAACGAAGGTCATTAGTATTCTATAAAACAAACATTTAGCACAAGGACAGACATATACTTAAGGTGAATGAAAACCCTTAACAAACAGATGAAAGTACTGGCTTCCCTTTTCAAAATAAGACCACTTCTGACCACGGTTAGAACACGTTTGCTTTCTTAGCACGGATACTTTCTTAAAGAGGCATCTCTTAGAGGGGACAGCTCTTGAAGGAAAGAATTTGCTACAAGGGATGTAGGACAGGGCAGTGATCTTTATAGGTAACTTGGCAGCGAGAGGAAGGAGCCAGTTCTTTCCTTTATAGACGATTTAAAGATGAAAATTCACCTGATTGTATCACATTTCAAATTAAAGATACTGTTGCAATGATTAATAAAACTTTGAAATGCGTATGTAAAACCTCCTTTTGATTCTAAAATTACACACAGCAATCGTCCAAGTAACGTTTGTTACTCCTCGTATTTCTAGAACAAAATACCCTGCTAATATCGTATGGCGGGAAGATAACTCTATAAGGAAAAATGGTGAAATTTGGCCATTAGCAATCCCAAACCAGACCTTCACAATATTAATGCACATACCAAGTGTGGTGAAAACCCATTGATATTTACTCAGACACGTTATTTTCCGGAACCGAAAATACGGGCGGACGGACGTACGATGTGAGACATATGGGCATTTGACAGACTGACAAACACACGAACGAACAATGTGAAACCATAATACCCCGCCAATATCGTGTGGTGGGTATAAACAGCTATCATACAGTGTACTATTCTATGATGTCATTGATTCTTTTAATTTAAATAAGATAAGAAAGTATGATTTAAATTTTTGTTCAAATTTAGTTTAATAAATAGGAAGGAAGGCAATGATCAGGAATCGATACAATTACCCAACTTTCCGTCCAAGACTACAAAGAGAAAGAAGTACGCACTTAAAGCAACAGTACCACAATCAAAACACTACAAACAGAAACCAGTTTCTTTCCCAAAAATTGGCCAAACGACTATCCAAAATAAAAATTTCACAGGGCATACATGCAAAGACTTACAATGACATAAATAGTAAACCGCAGCAGAAGCACCGCCTTTGAAGTCTGCATTTAAAAATCAACTTACTGGCGAACCTGCAATCAGCAAGGACTCTGATCCGACTGCGCCAGCGCGATAAAGTCTCACAAAAGAGTATTGTCAGTCTTTGCATTTGCTCAGGATTGACGACACCTGAAAAGTTATTACGCGTCCGGCGGTCGATACTTTAACCGTTACATAGTCTAAGGGAGATAAATCTTCATATACTAATCGCCTTACAGTGTGCTGCAGAGATTACATGCCCCCAAAAATCCGACGTGACAAAAAAAAGCCCAAGCGAACAGCCAAGACTGATAAGACTGTGCGAATGCGCAGGCTAATCTTGAGTCTTCACTGGTCGCACAGGTAATTTTGTCATAAAAGTATTTTCCAGATTTCCCCTAAGTTGTTCGCTGTTCCCCCAAGTTTCATTCCCTTGTTCGTAGCGGCGTCTGATCTGGGTCTACACTGTTTGCATAGGCCTATCTGTCCCAATAGTTAGGTTCTATTTTTGTAACGTGCCAGTTTCGTATGCATTTCTGACGAGAAAAGGTGCTATAATTTAACGAACATAAGTTGTTTTTTCTCTCTCTCAAGGCGCTTTCCCGCCATGATTTCACGTGACGTTGCCGTTACGAGCACGTGGTTTCTTCATGCGGAGCAAGGGGAATATTACTTTGTGACTTACTTTTTCTGGGTATCTTCACTTATAATGTACTGGAAATGCGAACGTCACAGAATTGCGTGTCGTCGCCCGGTGGCGTGTCTGGGCAGACCCATGAGCATCTACAGAGGGATTACTAAATAGGTTCCACAGGATTTAGAAACATCAGTAGCCGTTTTGATGGGCAGACTGCTTTCTTGCAGGCACTATGGCTAATCTACCATGTGAATCCCTCTTTTCGCAGAAAAAATGACAATAAAGAAAAGGTTGCTTATGGCCAGGTTAGCATTTTAAAAGATTACATTGAACACTGAAGATCGTTGCTCACATACAATGTACGGTAGCGTGTTGATCTAGGTTTCCGCTGGCTCATACCTTGATACATGTAGGTTTGTGGAGAGCTGTGGTGCAGTAGTAAATTATCGGACTCGAAATCGAGAAGTAGCAGGTTCGATACCCGCTAGCACCAAGTGTCGTGTCCTTGAGACACTTTATCCACATAACTTAGTACTGGTTTCTAGCCGGGAAGACCCTGCCTAGAATATCCGCGAGGACATTAAACAAAACCGATTCTGATATATATGCGTTTTTTTTTTGTTTTTTTTTGTGTGTTTTTTTGTTTTGTTTTTTGTTGTTGTTTTTTTTGTTTTGTTGTTGTTGTTTTTTTTTTGTTGTTGTTGTTTTTTGTTTTTGTTTTTTTTAACTCGTTGAATCAATTATGGTTTTGGTTTTGCATATTGAATGCTGAAGACAAAGACAAAAAATACTTTACATAAAAAACAAAAGTTCAGAAGATTACTCTGTAAGCCAATAACTATAATGTTTTCATTATATATAATGGAAAAGAATAACAGAACTAATATTTATTTGTACCCTGGTAACTGTGGGGTAAGCCCTCACTCGATCTGTATGTGTACTCTTTAAAGGGAGCTAACTGCATATGCCTTGATATTTCAATTTCCGTCCTTACTCTACTATTCGGACAGGCCTGAGCAATGTAGACCCAGATAAGACGCCGCAGATGCGGCGTCTGATCAGGGTCAACACAGTAGCCACTCACCAAACAATTTCACACACATTTCGCAGGTAGTAAAATGGACTTGTTAAAGAGAATATAATATAAAGAGTAAGGGGTGTGAAACTTTAGGGTCTATATGGTATCCCAAACTTATCAAAATTTAAAATGTATCCAAAATTTCCCATGAAAATGAAATATTGGGTCAAAAGGGGATTCGACTAATCCCCCGAATTCCCCACTGAATTTGTTTTTCTAACTTACTGGAAGCTGAAAGCAGATCTGGTTATTCTTGTTCCGTTCCGTTCCGTTAAATATAATTGTCAGTGTGGATAATTATACTTTGCGAAACGGAACAGAACGATAAATGCCAAAAACACAAACAGTTTTTTTGTTGTTTTTTTTATTCAAAATCGACCAAAGGACATGTAACTGTTCAAGAGGATCGGTTTTGATCGATAATACGCCTTAATCGACAACTACCTATGATATTCCAAAAACATTGGATCAGAAGAAATAATAAGAGGAGTTCTGCATATTCTTGGTTCGTTCATTCCTATAATACAAAGCAATCATCATGTAGAGTCTTTGGTATATCTGCATGCTGCTAGGGTTCATTATTCTAATTTGATTGAAGCTGAAAGCATGACTTGATATTATTTGTCCCGTTCCGTTCTGTTAAATATAATTATCGGTGTAGATAATTCTACTTTGCGGAACGGAAACGGAACAAAGTTTTGAAATGGCAACACAAACATTTTGTTTATTTAAAAACAATCAACGGACAGGCAAATGTTCAAGAAGATTATTTCTATCGATAATAAGCCTTATATACGGCCACTAAATATTCTTTAAAACATTGAACAAGAACAAATAATGAAAAGAGTTTTGCAGTTTTCTTGTTCCCTACAATTCATTCCTATTATGCAAAGCAATCTTCATATGGAGTCTTCAGTATATCTGCATGCTGCCTGGGTTCATTTTTCTAACTTGATGGAGGCTGAAAGCAGTTCTGGATATTCTTGTTCCGTTCCTTTCCGTTAAATATAATTATTATACTTTGCGGAACGGAACAAAACAAAGTTCATAAATGGCAATCACTATTATTATTATTTAAAAACAAATAATTATTATTATTTAAAAACAACTCAAAATAGTTTGATGTTCAAGAGGATAAACTTGTAATCGATAATAAGCCGAAATATTCCCCAAACAGTGGTCAAGAACAAATATTATAATTTTATATTTATTCCCCATTGTGTGCCCCTGAAGTTGTTCCGTTCCGTTCCGCAAAGTATATTTAGCCCATTTTTCAACAATAAGCAGCCTATAAATGAATAAATGATAAACCACACAATGATCACAATAGGGTTGTTTAATGACATGGCCTGTGAAAATCATATATATTGAGTCCTATCACTTGAAAAAGGGTCTTAATACATATGCAGACTGAAGGCCCAGATCAGCCTGTGCATCCCTACAGTCTAAGCAGGACCTTTGCTGTCTGTCTTCTATAGCCTCCATTGAATCTGGATTCAGTATATGCTTGATCAGCCTGCCCAGATACAATGTACTGGGTCCACTGCAGATGTCTTAACACTTTGCAAACTGGGTAAAAATTTCAGAAGACATTTAAAAAAAAAAATCTTATTTTCCCAGAAAATAGGATTTGACATTTCATGCAAATTATCTCCTTAGAGGACATTTAACATGAAGTGTGAGATCAAATTTCCTGAAAAAAAAGAAGAAGAAAAATATAAGAAATACCCTGCCTGTCTTTGCAAACAGTGTAGATCCAGTTCAGAAGCCAACTGATCTGGATCTGCATTGTTTGTCATTAAGTGTGTGAATTTCTATAAACAAACCTGGATCCCATTCTGCGACATCTGATTCAGGTCTACATTGCTTGTCTGGGCTTGTCTTAGGGTACTAAATATGGTTAATAAGCCAGATGATACTAGAGCAAGTCGATGGCGAGCCATCGCATATCCTTGGGCCAGTGCCATCATATCTCTGTGCACATCAAAATTCCAATGTGTTCCTCCAGTCCTCATCCATAGGGCTATTACCTGTGAAAGTTTTAAGATTCTAGCTTAAATGGTCTAGGAGCAATGATGTGACATTACAGATGAACGGACGGGGGGTATAACAGTATCCCCGCTTTTTCTTCGAAAAGCGCGGGGATAAAAATAAGGGTCTTAACTCCTGCCATGCAGAATAAATCAAGATGTCACGCTCACTTCTAATTGTCAGCCAGTCAGATTACTTTGGATTTACAATGTCTGCTACTCATCCTGCAATTTTGAGACAACACACCCGCAGGTATTAAATTTGTTTAAATTTTAGAAGTATGGTAAGGAGTTAAGGTGTCCCAATATTTAGGGTTAATATGGTGTTTAACAGAGAATAAGGAGTATAAGCTTGAAAAAAAATAACCCCTATATTCAGTATGCATAGATGAGTAATTCAGAACAGTAGCACATCCATGCAGCACGGTCATATTTAGCTGCTACTTAAAGGAGAACACAACCTTCAAAGGTATTGTGCTTTGAAGTAAAGAACTTTACAAACAATGAATTTTGACGCAAACTTGATCACAATCGGTGGAAAATTAAGTAAGTTATAGACAACTGAATATTTTAATTTTGGTGGTATGGGTGCCGCCATTTTGAATATTTAATGAGGTTTCATAAAAATTAAAATTCGTTCCATAAAGGTAGTTATTCTCATAAAGTTGGTTTATTTTAGGGAAAATGATTGCTTGTCACTAGAATTAAAAGATTATGAAAAATCTGTAGCAAATTTACTCTTCAAAACCCTTTATAATTTCGTTTTGCATATTTAATTTGGGCTGTGTGACGTCACAAAGCCTACAATATGGCAGCATCCATGACAGCCATTTTAAGTATATTCAAATCACCATAACTTCCTTATTTCTAGACCGATTTTGAAGAGTCTTGTGTCAAAATAAATGGCTTGTTAAGCACTTTATTCCAGATATATTTACAACTTATATTGCATTCCCTGTACAATATATTAGAAACGTAGAACCTGAGCAGACCACACAGATGTGCAGTCTGGCCAGAATTTTAACGCTTAGTACTCTGGGTGAAATCTTCAGCAGACGACATATTTAGATATTTTTATCTTATTTTTCCCCGGAGAACAGGATTTGGCATTTTGTGCAAATTGTCTCCAATGGAGAAAATAGGATTTATCATTTCATGCAAATTTGCATGAAATGTCAAATTCTGTTTTCTGGGAACAATAAGAAAAAAAATCATTTTGTCGTCTGCTGAATTAGCCAAGAGAGTGGTAAAGGTTCATTGTGTTTGCCTGTCAGAATATGGGCTGTTCTCCCATGGTGTGGCTTATACAAAAAATAAATACTGCATTTTATTCAGTTTACATGCAGTGAGACAAAAAAAAATAACCAGAAAAGCTGTTGCATTTGACCAAAAAGTGTTGATATTTTTCTTATTTCCCATGAAGAGTTTTTTGGGGGGTACTTATTAGGCTGATCTCAGTGAAAGATTTTAATAAGTATCTAGAATAAATGTTTTTTATGGAGAAATAAGAAAAATATTTATTTCAATACCCCTCTTATTTGGTCCACTGAAAAAATATTAAAGCAATTAATAATACCTTAAAATAACAAGGTCTCAAGATCTCAAAAGGGAATCACAGCTCTAGAAAACATTATTTTTTTTAATCAGAAATTATTGATAATTTACTTATTCTGCCACAAAAAGTATGGTTGTGGGTACTCATTGGAATTGCCTTGCCAAGGCAATTCCAATGAGTACCCACAACCATACTTTTTGTGGAGAAATAAGAAAAATACATAACTGGATACTCCTCTTATCTAAGGCTATGGACAGAACAAGAATGTTGTTCAGTGTTGGAAAAGGAAAGAATTACAATGGTCATATTCATCAGAACAGCCTAATAAAGCAGATATCTATAGGTAAGACTTTTATTTTATTTGTGTTATTTTCGTTGCATTGGTCAGAGCCTGCATGGCGTGGATTTGAACCCCAGTATAAGCACTGGAGACTTTTGTTGCTACCATTCCGTAACCCTTGAAGTGCTAATCACAACTACAGCAGACAACATTTTGATTTTTTTTTTTTTTTTTTTTTTTTTTCTGCTTTTTCAGAGAAAATAAGACTTGATATTTCCAGATATTTCATATGAGTTGGTAGACATTTCATATGAAATTCCAAGTCTTATTTTCTGTGAAGAATAATTACGAAAAAAAAAATAGAATGTTGTCTGCTACAATTTTGCATAGTGCTTTAAGGTTAAATCATTTTATATTTCTTTAGATGTGATATTTACAATTCTTTTATTGCACTGAGGATTTGATGAGTATAAGGTACTTAGACTGTGTACAAGTTTTCATTACGAAAACATGCCTATTTCAAATATACAGAAAAATTCACCTCCAAAAACTGAAAATTTTCAGATAAAAACTATGATATTTTTCATGTTTCTGCTCAAAACATCGATTGTGGGTACTCGTTAGAACTGCCTCGGCGCGGCGGTTCTAACGAGTACCCACAATCTATGTGTTTGAGCAGAAATAAGAAAATAATGTATACCCATGTAAACCCCAGTTTTACTATATAATAGTGGGGTTTTAGGGAGTCAAAATTATATAGGTATGTTTTCGTGATGTTTTGTTTGTTTATTATGCCCCCAACTTTGAAACAGTTGATGGGGCTTATTGCTTTGGGCACTCTTTTTGGTAGGTCTGATGACTGGTGTATGCTAGGGTCATGACATGTCATACTTGGGTTCCTGTGGAATGTTATTTTTCTGGAGCGCAGATGATATATTGACATTTCTCTCAGAAAACAGGAGTTTACAATTCATGTAAGTTGTCTCATTTGGAGACACTTTGCATGAATTGTCAAATCTTGTTTTCTGTGAAAAATAAGAAAACTATCATGGTTTTGTAATCTGCTGAATCTAACTGAGATAGACACATCAATAGGTAGTGAAATGGACTTGCTGAGATATCAGAGCAAGTACATGTATAGTAAGAAGTTGAGGTATCTGAATATTAAACCCTTGTCCTTCTGAACCCGGATATACCCTACCTTTGCAAACATGTAGATCCAGATCAGTTGGCTTCTAAGAAGCCAACTGATCTGGATCTGCACTGTTTGCCATTAAGTATGTGAATTTATATCAACAATCTGGATCAAGTAACCCAATTGGCTGAAAAACTGAAAAGGGCATGGCATCTTAATTTATTCAGCAGGACAAGGGTTAATACCAGGGTAAATTTACAACAGTACTTGATGCAATATTTCAGAAAAATGTCTTCCTGGGACACATACGCCAATCATTGGATTAACACAGATGAAGACTTGTGTCAAGTGGGTATATTTGACAAGAATGGTTACATCTGGGGCAAAGCAATAAAAGACGAAAAAAAGTTCGAGCCTCATCCGAATGAAATAAAATTCCTTATCAGCAAGTGCACAGAAGAAAAAACAGATGAAGAAAAACTTGTATTAGCAGGTGTGGAATACATGTTTATCGACCGAACAGAATTTGATGGTCTGGTACTGATGTCGAAGGGTCTAGACGAGAC
Organism: Anodontia alba; assembly: GCA_964016985.1. Classification (NCBI taxonomy): domain Eukaryota; kingdom Metazoa; phylum Mollusca; class Bivalvia; order Lucinida; family Lucinidae; genus Anodontia; species Anodontia alba. The sequence continues at coordinate 53,724,261 of OZ024831.1, forward strand.
GCAGATGTGTGTTCTTGGGCTTTCGAACAATGCATGTGTGATATGTACCATGGTTGGACCTTCAAAAAATAAATGTATAGTTGTTGTAGAGAAGATCCTTGAAAACATTAAACAATCTGGAAACTAAATGCATCTGAATTTAACCCATTTAGGCTGAATGGATTCTTCTACCTTCACTCTTCAGACCAGTCCATTTCCAATATAAGGGGTGTCTGGTTAGTTTTTATTATTACCATGTTTTATAGAAATCCCTGTACTTAATGCAAACAGTGTAGTCCCTGATCAGACACTGCATTCTGCAGCATCTGATCTGGGTCTACACTGTTTGCTAATATCCCTTTTATGGGATGCCAGGCATAAATGGGTCAATGCATATCATATCTCCAGATAAAACCATTTTCTCACCAAAATATATTTCTTATTTCTCCCTAAAAACATCATGTGGGTGCTTATTTGAAGGCCTCAACAACCCAGCATTCTACATTAATTTATAGCTGGCCGTTATCAGCCCGTCAGCTACCCTGGGGGTCCCGATTACGGCCCGCTATAGGTTTATGTAGAATGCTTACTGGGAAGGCACTTCTAATGAGTATCCACAACATGCTTTCAAGGAGATTATAATAATTATCAGGATACTTCTCATACCTGGAACTGTTCTCATATGCTAACAACCCAAGGCTCAAATCAGATTTGACACTCTGGGCCCATACATGCCATATCTTACACTGTGAAATTTTGTTTGTGTTGAGGTTTTACGGCCCAGTCAACCCAATGGGGTCATGTCGAGCGCGGTCAGTTTACCTAACCACACGTTTACTGGGCAGGCTTTGTCCTCTAAGCGGTTAACCAGTATTGTGCACATTCTTTCGCCAGAAACTGACAACTGCCCTTCTTGAATCAGTGGAAGGGAGAGAATGACCGTAGAAAATATTTCATGATCAATCTCCACGAAAGAATGTTGCCGACCCCGGCGGGGGTCGAACCCGCGACCTCCTGGTCTCCAGTCGGACACGCAACCGAGCCACCGAGGCTGGCTACACTGTGAGATAAAATCTCACAGAATTTGGCCCATCTGGAAGCCAGTTCCCATAAGATTTTTCAAATCCCAAACCAATCTTACAAAACAACTAATGAAGAAATAAATAGAAAATCACACTTTTTTGTCTCTACCATAAGCTTTGTCCGTTTAAATAAAGGCTTTTGACAATTTTGTCATTTAAATAGAGGTGTTTGACTATTTTGGTAGAGCTTTAAAGTTATTTTTGTGAAAATCTCACAGAATTTTATCAAATCTCCCTTAAAAATTGGCCAAACCTCACAGATTTCAGTCCACAGCTTATGGCATGTATGTGGGTCCAGTTGTTCAAAACTATGTCTTTAGTTAATGTATCCTTAAAACTTTGATCATTAAATATGGCATATACACTAATATTTTTGCTGAAAAAATGTGAGTAGCTTTTGCAAAAGCTACTCACATATTTTCAGCAAAAATACCTGTGAATTTGGTATTGTACTTACTAGAAGAGTTAACATACCACTAACCAGTTCTTTAAGCTAACGACACTTTGAACAACTGGGCCCTGTTTGTCAGTATATTCTGCAGTATACATGATTTTGTAAGTTACAACCACTAAAGGGTGATTTGATCTGTTTGAAGTGACAAGGTGTATCCACCCATACATCATACATGTATGCAAAATGTGTACATTAACCCTTTAAATGACAAGCAGAATTATAGCAGAGAATATTCCAATTTTTTTTATTTTTTTTTTTTAATTTTTATTTCTTAAGAAAAAAAAATAAGGCTTGAAATTTCATGTGAATCATCTGCCTAGCAGATGATTCACATGAAATTTCAATCCTTATTACAATTTTTTTCTGCTGCAGTCATCATTGTTTTAGTCCGGAGACCTCTAAAAGGGTAATTGGCAAACAATGTAGATACAGCTCAGACATAGCAAAACATGGTGTCTGATCAGGGTTTTCTTTGTTTGCATCAGGTATGGGAATTTCTATAAAAAATGTACGTAGTAGTAAAAACTAACAAGATACCCTGCTGTTGGAAATAGATCAGTCCAAGAGTTGTGATAGAAGAGTCCACTCGATGTAGATGGGTTAAAAGTTAAGGTCATCTTATACATTCCAACAGACTCGACAGTCCTGATACAATATGACTCTGATGTATTCAAAAGCAACAGTGGGTTACCATGGTCAGCTTTTGTTTTCAACCCTGAAATGCTGGATTTTCCTACAAGGTACCCCTGGAGTACTGGTTGTAAAAGTAGTGAATCCAACAATGGTTTTCACTTACCCCACAAACACCAGCTGGCCAGTTTTTTAACCTCACGAGAGAATGTACAGACAGAAGGACTCAGTCTTGTCAGTTCATATGTCAGTTAAATTTTTGCATCAAAGGTTTGCTTAAAGTGTTGTGTTAAATGTTGCTTTACTTATATTTCTGAGCCTAATTGTTCAAAGCATCATTAACTTAACAAGTTTGTTAATGACAAACTCATAACTGTTGTAGCTAGGGTATTTTCAAATACATTGATATTTTCGCTGCAAAAATGTGAGTGGCTTTTGCAATGCAAAAGCCACTCACATTTTTTCAGCAAAAAATATCAATGTGTTTGCCATATTTCAAGACAGAAATTTTAACGTCACATTAGCTAACAACTTCATTAAGTTTTGAACAACTGGGCCCTGAATGTTTCGATATGTAGGTAGTGTTACTAGAAGTTCAGTAGATGAGCCACAACTGAGAAAACATGAACACCTAACAAAGATTCTAATCAGTCTGTGATTCTGCAGTCTAATCAGTCTTTGTTGTCCTCATGAAGAAACTTTACATCCTTAGCTATTCAAAATTTGTCCCCGAGAAGATTCTGATCAGACTGTGCTAATGCTCAGGCAGATCTGAATCTTTGCTGGATACATGTTCAAAGGTAAATTTTCTGACATTGTAGCTAATATATCAGTTAATTTTGTTTGTCTTGAGGTTTTACGGCCAAGTCAACCCAATGGGGTCATGTCATGCATGGTCAGTTTACCTAACCACACTTTTACTGGGCAGGCTTAGTCCTCTAAGCGGTTAACCAGTATTGTGCACATTCTTTCACCACTGACAACTGCCCTTCTTGAATCAGCGTAAGGGAGAGAATGACCGTAGAAAATATTTCATGATCAATCTCCATGAAAGAATGTTGCCGACCTGGCGGCAACCACCTGATCACCAATCCGATGCGCATCAACTGAGCCACCGACGCCGACAATATATCAGTTGAAAACCTTTTGCTGTTGCTGTTGCTCTTACTGACACTAGAGATTAAAATTCTAGACTACCACTTTGCATGCTGGGTAAAAATTTCAGCAGAAGACATTTTTAAAAAAAAATATTATTTTTCCTAGAATATAGGATTTGACATTTAGTGCAAATTGTCTTAAGAGACAATTTGTATGAAGTGTCAGATCCTTTTTTCTAGGGAAAATAAGAAAATATCATCAATTTGTCATCTGCCAAATCTGCTCAGAGCATGGTAAGTGTTAAAAAAATCCATCCTAAGCTTTGGAAGTCATGGCACCAACCTGGAGCCTTTGTGACCCCATGGTCACTTGCTTTAGTTTTGCAAGCAATCAGTAGAGGTGCTGATCCAATTTGTCATTGATGCGAATTGTCAGCCTAACAAATGTCAAGCCATATTTCAAAATATTGTTTGCTGCAGTTGTGAATGGCATTTTAAAGATCAAAATCTCTCATATATTCCAACACTAAACAGGGCATTATTTCAATTGGGCATGCTTGATAAAAAAAAAAAATAAATAAAAGAAAAAAAAACCTTATCAGGTTTTTTTTTTTGGTGAGAGATCATCTCTGGACCCTGATAGCCATCTGCAGACCCTGGCAGCAGGAAAATCATAGCTCTTGATAAGGTGCTTTTTTCAACCAATAAGTATCTATATTTTTCTTATTTCTAGACGAAAACATGTTGTGGGTTCTCATTAGTAGCCTCTTGGTGAGGCGCTTCTAATGAGTACCTACAACATATGTTTTCATCGAGAAATAAGAAAACTATTTACCTGATACCCACTCTTATCTAGACATGAAAATGTGTCCCTCGCATCATTACAAAGGCTCTTCCTAAGATCTGCTAGCTGAGCAGAAGTTGGAGACTTCAGGAAAAATGTAAAGAGAGGTGTCAAAATGTAGCAAAATATAAATTCAAAAGCCTTACAGTGGAAAGTGGCTATTATGGTGACTGAAGTAGAGTGACTGCTTTTTCATGAAGTTAACCCATTTTAGACTAAATAAACTCTCCCCGCACTATGTTATGGAAGAGTCTAATTCCATGTTAGGTATGTCAGACCATGTGATGTAATCCTGAAGAAAATTTGCTATTTTGCAAACAGTGGAGACCTTGATCAGACACTGCAGTCTAAGGCATCTGATCAGGGTCTGCGATGTTTGCCAATCACATACTAAAATGGGTTAAACAATGGGCACTGCTGTTAGTGCCTGGACGGGTCACCGTGATGTTGGGGAAAGTGCTTCATGATGATCCAGTATTAATTTGGTAAAAAAAAGCATCTCATTAACACTTGTCATGCTGAATAAATTAAGATGCTGACAACAGTTACTGCCCTTCTTGAATCAGAAGGAAGAGAATGGCGACAGAAAATATTTCATGATCAATCTCCATGAAAGAATGTTGTTAGACCCGGCGGGGGTCGGACCAGTGACCTTCTGTTCACCAGTCGGAGGCGCATCTGACTACACCCGCTAAGGCAGGCCTTCAGCAGGACCTGGGTTAAGAGCTAAGTAAAATACCCATATGGAATGGAAAGACAAGAAAGCATGGCTAGATTTATGCATTTACTCTCTCTTTGAGAAAACACTCAGCAGTCAGTCTTATCATACAATCACAAGAGAAAGAAAAATCTCCATCCCAAATGGAAATTCCCTTACTGATATCCAGCTTATGATCATCCAGAGGTGTATTGAAATCTCAATGAAATGTTGCACAGCTCCAGATAAGACTGGGTATCCACATAATTTGTTTCCTCTCCACAAAAATGTATGTTGCAGGTAGAAACGCACTACCCAGACATTTCTAATGAGTACCCACAACAAATATTTAGTGGAAAAAAGAAAATCATCAGTATGGTAAATGTCCTAAAGTTTCGTACACCAAAGTGTCTGACAAATTTCATATGCAAACAGTGTAGACCCAGATAAGACTGTTGCTGAAGAAGCTCTCTGATCAGGATCTACATTGTTTGCTATTCCACTTAATATTTTAAGAAACAATTGCACAGAAAGCAAAATTCAGGCCAAAAAAAGGATGGAATAATGTGTTTGAAATTTTAGGACATTTACTGTACTTTTCGTATGAAAATAAAAAAATGTCTTATATGGCGCTATGCTGTTCTATTGTATCTAAGCAGTATTTTAAAACTCTTTGATGCAACAAAAATGTTATTCCATGGGTTGGGCATGGATTCTTACTCCAAAATTTTAAAACCTTGCTTTTGAACTCAGGCTCAGGAAACTATTTTTTTTCTGAGTCAGATTACAGTTGACTTTCGTTATCTCAAAGTCCAACAGACTTTCTGAAATATTTCGAGATATCCATACCTCGACAAATCAAATTTGCAGAATTGAGGAAAAAATAAATCAAACAACCACTTTTCACAAATGAATTTGACTCCTGGAATTAAGGATAGATTGAAAATATTGTGGAAAAGAGGAGAAATTGTTCCTTTGGAGCAATTTCTCCTTTTTTCCACAATATTTGTTACCTGTTGTAAGATCTTCATGTTTAAACAGTGACCAGATTTTCACTTCGAGATACACGGTTATTCGAGATAAGCGTGGTCGAGATAACGAGAGTCGACGTATTCTCAAGAAGTTGTATAAACTCTGGGCCTGACATATTTCCTTGGGATAGTGCTTTTACTTCTCTTATGCAACAGAATAACAATTTTAGCTGCTTATATTGGAAGATTATGATACAGAGGTTATTACATATACTGAGGTATCCTATGGCAAGTACAATATTTTACCCTAAGTACCATATTTTATCCTATGTATTTGAATAGTCAGGCTAGAGCAAACAGTGTAGAACCAGGCACCGAGGTTATAAAACTTTTTTCATGCTCAACTCAGCTGAGCATGAAAATTTTTCTGCTAATAAATATGAAAATGCCATATCTATTGTTGGCATTTTCATATTTATTAGCAGAGAAATTTTCATGCTCAACAATGTTTCACAAGAAAGAATTAGCAACTGTCAGCAATTTGATATTTTTTAGCAGGACAAATTTCATGCTCAGCTGAGTTGAGCATGAAAAAAGTTTTATAACCTCGGGGCCAGATGCCACAGAACAAGGCGTCCAAGCAGGGTCTTCACAGTTTGCGACTCATCCATCAATTTTTAGACTAATAGGTAGTAAAACTGACTTGTTCAAATTTTAGGAAAAGTATGGTAAGGAGATAAAGTCTCTTAATACTTGGTGTAAATACTGTATTACACATACAGGCCATAATTATGGCAAAACAGTTTTGTGCTCTTTAAAAAACACGGTATTATCCCATATGGCAAACACAGTATTGTACTATATGGCAAAGTATAGTATTTTATCATAATGAAGTTGCTATTATGCAGAGGATAACATCATGTTATATAAAAATGATATGATCACATGTTACATAACACTTGGTTACTGGTGCGTAATGTCATCACGCCGTCCGTAACAACGTCATGATTTCTGTTCCATACTTTATTCATTTGAACTCTCTAAGTGTGCGCATCTACTGTATTTACAAAACCCCAGGTTAGATACTTTCTTCAACCAAAAGGTACTTTTTTTTTAACCAAACGATACCTTTTTTCAACCAAAATGTACTGTATTTTTCTTATTTCTCCATGAAAACAAATGTTGTGGGTACACATTAGAAGTGCCTCAAAAGGTGCTTCTAATGAATACCCATAATGTGGAGAAATGACAAAAAATATTTACCTGATACCCCCTCTTATCTGGAGCTATGATTTTCCCTTCCATCCTTTCAGCATCACTTGCAAATACAACTTTGCTTGGTGTTGTCCTAAATGAAAAACTTCAGTTGTGATTGACAGTTTCAGAAACCATCTGTATTTTTGTATTTTTTTGCTTTGTTCCCAAAATTTATCCCAAAAACTGAACTAAAATTGGTCTGCGTTTACCAATTACAAGAGCTGAGAGCAAAGTTTCTGGCAAGACTGCATTGATGCACTGGCGCACCAGGCCTCGAGGTTATAAAACTTTTTTCATGCTCAACTCAGCTGAGCATGAAATTTTCCCTGCTAATAAATATGAAAATGCCAACAATATAGTTGGCATTTTCATATTTATTAGCAGAGAAAATCTCATGCTCAGCTATGTTTAGCAACAAAGAATTAGCAATTATTAGTTATTTGAGATTTTTTAGCATGAAAAATTTCATGCTCAGCTGAGTTGAGCATGAAAAAATGTTTATAACCTCGGGGCCAGAACCTTTGCAGTTTCACTGTGCTATAATGGCTCTTTTCCCATGACACGGCTTGTTTATCCTAAAGTTTGGACAAAGTCATCTCACTACCTGGTGAAGTGTCTAAAACATTGTGATAGAATTGTTTGTGTTGAGATTTTAAGGCCCAGTCAACCCATGTCAAGCACGGTCAGTTTTCCTAAACACACTTTTTCTGAGGGCAGGCTTAGTCCTCTTAGCTGTTAACCAGTATTGTGCACATTCTTTTGCCAGAAACTGCCAACTGCCCTTCCTGAATCAGCAGAAGGGAGAGAATGACCATAGAAAATATTTCATGATCAATCTCCACGAAATAATGTTGCCGACCTGGCAGGGGTCAAACATGCAACCTCCTGATCACCAGTTGGACGCTCGTCCAAGCCACCAAGGCCAGCCAGCTATTGTGATTGAATGGAAAGCATAGATACTTATCAAACTGCTTCAGATGCAGTCTATACTATTTGAAGAGGCTGTCTGAATATTCAGATTAAATACAGTACATGTATATGCATATTCACTGACACATAAATATTTTACAGAGTAATTAGTAAAATGTAAAGAGATTAAAGGCACACACAAAACATTTCACCGGAAACTTATTAAAACAACCCTGAGTTCAAAATGTTTCAAACAGAACATAGGACTGACTTTCACAATACCCCAAGATACTTTTGTGCAAATAAAAAAAAACAAAGTAAATTTCACAAAACAGCAGAAAGTACACATACTTCAGTACTGTCATATTCTAAGCATTGGAAGCAGCAGCTAAAGATTACATAATCCTCATAAATTTTTCATTAACTATTTCATACTTTTTACCTTCTTATCATAACATATCAGTAAGCTGATTTCAAAAATCACTTAGTACACCCGAACCTCTTATTAAGACAGTTCATTATAAGATGGTTTTGAATAAGTTTAAAAGTGGACCCCAAAAATGTTGCATCTAAACAAAAGTGTATAGAATATATAGAAAAATGACCATAAATGGTAATTTTTCTACATATTCTATACATTTTTGTTTAGATACGACATATTTAGCTAACACGGTTTTTGCTTTGGATCTCAGTAACAGTGCCATAAGGAGGTTGCGATATATCATAAATTCTTAATATTCGTGGAACCTGTGTAAACTACAGGTAAATATTTACCCTAAGTATCTAGACAGACTGACCTGAGCAAACAGTGTAGACCCAGATCTGGGTATTTTTTTTGTTTGTGTTGAGGTCTTACGGCCCAGTAAACCCAATGAGTGCCGTCAGTTTACCTAACCACACTTTTACTGAGCAGGCTTCGTCCTCCTCTAAGCGCTTAACCAGTATTGTGCACATTCTTTTGCCAGAAACTGACAACTGCCCTTCTTGAATCAGAGGAAGGGAGAGAATGACCATAGAAAATATTTCATGACCAATCTCCATGAAAGAATGTTGCCGACCCGGCCGGGATCGAACCTGCGACCTCCTAATCACCAGTTGGACACGCATCCAACTGAGGCTGGCTGGATCTGGGGCTACACTTTTCAAGAGACATCAACTGATAGTCAGATGAACTGTTATAAATTTTGGGACAAGTATAGTAAATAAATAAAATGTCTGCATACTTAGGGCAAATATGATACTCCTCAAAGCTTTTTACCCTGCATAAATTACAATAATTTTTTAAAAACAAAAAGTTTAATTGAATTTCATGAAATAACAAGTTGTGACAGAAAGTGAATGGAAAAGGCCCAGGCCTTTGCTCTTAACCCTAGTCCTGCTGAACCCGGATATATCCTGCCTTTGCAAACAGTGCAGATCCAGATCAGCTGGCTTCTGAAGAAGCCAACTGATCTGGATCTGCACTGTTTGCCCAATAGTGTGTCTATTTCTATCAACAATCTGAATCAAGTAATCTGATTGGCTGAAAATTAGAAATGGGCATGGCATCTTAATTTATTCAGCAGGACAAGGGTTAATGTAGTCCCAAGGAACCACTTTCTTCTTAAGTTAAGAAATATTTAAATATAACAGTTTAAGATAAGACAGGGTATTGAGTAAATATTTTTCTTATGTCTCCACAAACACATAAGCTGAGGCACTTCTAATGGGCACCCACAACCTATGCTTTTGTTGAGATATAAGAAAAAATATCAGATTTTTTTTTTTTTTGTTTAAAAAAAAAAAAAGTAGCCTGATAGCTATAAATATCTTTTACTGTCTGCTTCAATCAGGTAACATAGCGTCACTTTGTGCTTTGAAATGCAAGTGAAGAAAACATGAAAATGATTAACTTTTACACTCATCACTATATAGTTTTGACCCCCTTAAAGCCCCACTTTTATACAGTAAAACTGGGGTTTACAGGAGTATACATTAATTTTATTTCTGCTAAATAATATAGATTGTGGGAACTTAACAAGTTTCCACACTCTATGATTTGAGCAGAAATATGATAACTACCAGAATTTTTCATCTGAAAGTTTTCATTTTTTGGTGGTAAAATTCTCAATATATTTGAATAGGCATGTTTTCATAATGTGAAATGAGAAAACTGAATCAGAATGGCTGTACAAAATGTATCACCGGAATTAAATGTGGTATAACACAGCATGCTGGGTAAAAGTTTCAGCAGATGACAATTTGAAACATTTTTGTTATTTTTCCCAGAAAATAGAATTTGACATTTCTTATAAATTATCTTATTGGGGGACAATTTGCATGATATGTCAAATCCTGTTTTCTGGGAAATATAAGAAAATGTGAATTTATTGTCTGCTGAATTTGCCCAGAGCGTGCTAAGAGTTAATGGTTTTGTCTGATATGATCCCATATCTACCTCCAATATTCAGACAAAACTGTCTGAGCAAGAAGTGTACACCCCAATCAGAAGATAAGGAGCAGTCTGCTCAGGGTCTACACTGTTTCCCATTGCCACCATGCACTTTTCAGACTACCAAGTACCTGGCCGACAAATGGACTTGTACATAAGTTAGAGTAAGTATGGTATAAGTTCCCAGCAGACAACGTCGCCTCAACGTCGATGCAACGTCATGACGTTGCATCGAAGTTGAGGCGACGCTGTATAGACATCATGTGTCTGCTGGGTTATGGTGTCTGATTATTTAATCCTTAAAAGGCTAAGCAAACCTGTAGCAAATGGCATTCCATTTTTTTTTTTTTTTTTTTTTTCAGAGAAAATAAGGCTTAACATTTCATGCGAATTGTCTATCTAGCAGAGGATTCGCATGGAATGCCAAGCCTTATTTACTCTGAAAAATACAAAAAAAAAAAAAAATAAATAAATCAAAATGTCATCTGCTGCACTGTGATTAGCATTTTAAGCGATAATTTTATTATGGTAAACAGCAAACACATCTAAGAAAATCATAACAACATGGTGTTATATGTATATGTGCGCATAAAAATGACAAATCAAAGAGGTCTCCGAGACCGTAATATATAAAATGAGGAGATCACTTTGGAGTGTGAGTTATTCACCAAGTAGTTCATCCGCCATATTTCTATATTTACCCAAAAGATTCTGACACCACAACTCCGTACCATACTTGTCCTGAACCCATACAAGAGTAATTGGCAAACAGTGCAGACCCAGATCAGTCACCACAGAATGCGGCATCTGATCAGGGTCTCCACTGTTTGCAAATAGTTTAGCCATTTTTCTCTAGGAATCCGTAAATCTCATAGCCAGACGTACCTAAAATTGAAATTGGACTTTTCCAATATATAGTGTGGGAGAGTCTATTCCCAGCTAGCATTCTACTTAAATCTATATCAGGCCGTCATCGGCCCGTCAGCTACCCTGACGGGCCGATGATGGCCCGATATAGATTTACGTAGAATGCTGACTGGGTTTAGTCTACAATGGGTTAAATGGGAACAAGTTCATTTTACTACCTGTTCATGGGTCTAAAAACTAATCATACTTGCCCTTAAAGCATTCTGTGGCATCTGATCTCGTCCTACACTGTTCTCAGGCCTGTTGTCTGACTACTTAGCAATAATTGGTTTCCGTAAAAATCTTAAGTATTGAGACAGAAAGGCCTGAGCAAACAGTGTACACCCAGATCAGATGCCATAGAATGCAGCATCTAATCAGGGTCTACACTGTTTGAACTCTGCACATGCAGTTTTTAGACACACCATCAGACATTATAAATGGGCATATTCAAGCAAACAGCGTAGACCCAGATCAGAAGCCTCATTCTCCGGCATCTAATCACGGTCTACATTGTTTGCCACATCAGTTTTTAGACATAGTATCAACAGGCAGTAAAACGGACAAGCTCATGTTCTAGGAGGAATATGGCAAGAAGTAAAGGTGTCAGAATACTAAGGTATATATGGTGTCTAATTCTGACCAACAATCACACAAGCCATAACAAGCAAAATTTGAGCAGGTGTATGTGAAAATGAACACAGAATATAAGAAACTAAATGCTGAGCATGCTAGCGGGACATTTTGAAATATTTTTTTTCTTATTTTTCCTGAAAATAGGCTTTGACCTTTCATGTGAATTGCTTCCATTTTTCTGAAAAGAAAAAAGAAAAATATCACCTCATTGCCATCTGCTGAATTTGCCAAAGAAAAGATAAAGGTTAACTATATGAAAGGGTGCATAACAAGGATTTTTCACTACAATCCTGCTCAAAAAAATGACCCATGTCACTGAAAATGTTTTGGGACATCTGTAAATAGCACAGTCCCATTTAAGCTGCACAGTCCGATCAGGGTCCTCGTTGTATGTCCATACATTCTACTATACAAAATGACTGGAACCTAATAGTAAAAGCCCTGATCAGACTATGTAGATGTGCAGCCTGCTCTGAGCTTTTATTTTCTATATATATACTAAATATTTGGACACATTACCATACTTGTCCTAAAATTTCAAACATCCATTTTTCTACCTGTTTATATGTTCTAAAAGCTAATCACTGAGTGGCAAACAGTGCAGACCCTGATCAAATGCCACATTCTGCAGCATCTGATCTGTGTCTACAGTGTTTGCTCAGGTCTGTCTGCCGGAATACTTAGGTTAAATACAGTCAGTTTTAACCTTAATAAATGGAAGAATATTGACTATATACAAAGTTAACAAATTGTCAATGTTTTAAAAATGAGTAATAACAATATTTCACACGATATTATGTCATAAAAGCAACACGTGTTAACTAGTAAATGGTATACTTTAACATATACCTAGAGTGGTCGCTTCTACCACAACTCGTTGGACCAGTCTATTTCCAACAGCAGGGTGTCTGGTTAGTTTTTATTACTATGTTTTATAGAAATTCCTGTATTTAATGCAAACAGTGCAGACCCTGATCAGATGCCACATTCTGTGGCATCTGATCTGGGTTTGCACTGTTTGCCAATTACATGTACCTATTTGGGTGTCTCCAGACTAAAATGGGTCAAACATATATAGGCCAAGGGATAAAATTCGACAATCAGACCAAACTAAACATCAGTTAGACAAAATTAACTGTGTTTGACAGAAAAGAGAAGAGCCTGATTAGACTGCATACATGGTCAGTGAAGATCAAAATGAGCCAGTCCCAGCTAGCATTCCACATAAATCGACAGCGGGCCGTTATTGGCCCGTCAGCTACCCTGACGGGCCAATAACAGCCCACTATAGATTTATGTAGAATGCTTAATGGGATGGTATCTCTGCAGTTCATTGAAGGTCTATTCAGCTCTAACACATTCATTTTGTTCAAGCATGTTTTATTGTCAAAAAAGTTTCAGCAAATGGCTCTGGGCCATGATTTCTCCCTACATTTTGAAACCTTTTTTTTTTATCATATTTACCCAAAGTATTGGAACACCTTAACTCCTTGCCATATTAGTCAAGTCCCTTTCACAAATTGTGATGTGTCTAAAACAATGCTGGATGAGTGACATGAAGTGGTGTAGACCCTGATCATTCTGTGGAATCTGATCTTGGTCTACACTTGTTGCTCATGCCCGTCTGTCCCAATACTTAGGGTAAATATGGTACTTCTGCTCAGGTTGTAAAAAAATGAACAGTTGTTTACATTTACCACTCTCTGAACAAATTCAGCAGACGACAAACTGATGATATGTTTTAATTTTTTTCCCAGAAACTGGTATTTTTTCCCAGAAAATAGGCTTTGACTTTTACATGTAAATTGTCTCCTTAGAAAGTCAAATCCTATTTTCTTGGAAAAAACACAAAAATACTTCAAAATGCCATCTGCTGAAATTTTTACCCAGCATGCAGACTGCTAAATTATAATGAACAATAATTAATGTACCATGCAATAGGCAAATTCAGCAGACGACAAATTGATGATATTTTTCTTATTTTTCCTTGAAATAGGATTTGACAATCTCCTAAGGAGCCAATTTGCATGGAATATTAAATCCTATTTTCTAGGAAAATTAAGAAAATATTTCAAAATGTCCTCAGCTGAATTTTTTACCCAGCATGCAAAGTGTTAATAGTACCAGAGCATACATAGCTAACTGGTAATTTCATAATGTGTACAGACAAAATACTCCATGTTTGTGGAGAACATAAAGATGAGCATTGCATAGATATATATGCACAACATTGTTACAGCAAGCTTATGTGGAAATGCTTGGAAAACAAAGAAAAATATCACTTGTCATCCCCTCACTTTTAAGGTTACAAGCAAAGAGAAAAGGACAAAAAAAAGACTTATGTCAAATAGCACACAGCATACACACATGTACAAACAAAACAAGCATTACCGTATTCGCCCTAATTACCGCACATATTCCTATAAGCGCACAGTCAAGCAATTTCATAGGCTTCAGGTTACAACCACTATAATTTTATCTGGTTCTTTTATAAAAGCATATGTTGTGGGTACTCATTTGAATTGCCTTGACAAGTTGAGGCAATGCAAATGAGAACCCACATCATATGCTTTTATAAACTCACGGGGTAATTCAAAGGAGTACCCGCAAAATATGCTTTTATAAGAAAATCGGAACACATATTACATAAGCATCATTAAATACCCCCCTCAGGAAGTCCTCTGCTGATATTCCTTTTAAGTGTGCCCTTATTAGGAAGATATTTACTACAGTTTTTCCAGTAATTTTGAAAAAACTTAAGCGCACAGTACGGTAATTTAGGCTAAGGTAAATGCCATGCTAATTACAGCTGACAAATAAAGACCAAGGCAACTGATATACTGTTAAAATATAAGTACAGAATACAGATATTTCTTCTTTTTTTTTTCCCCTGCAAAAATGTAGTTAGAATTCTAATCAGGTCCCACAACATTTAATGAAAAAGAAAAATCAGATCAGAAAAACAATTATACATAGCTCCTGATTTGAGATGTATCCAGAAAATTATTTGACAAGACACTTCTTACAAGTATCCACACGTATCCACACATACATTTTTGTAAAGAAACAGGAACAAGAGGGTCATGATGGCCCTGTAAGACTCACCTGAGAATCATAGTACTTAAAGAATCTGACCTAGAAGTCATCAAGACAAACATTCTGACCCAAGACTTGTGATCATTTCATAAACAACTAAGACAATGATGATGATGAGATCAGGATTAAGGATGCATCAACCCATGAGGGTCATTTGAGTCAAAATGGTATATTGGTTTTGTAATGAAACGGCTATAATGATTAGTTATAACTAAGACAATGTAGTGCCCCTAATGGACCATGAAATATAGGTCAAGGTCAAATACGGATGACTGCATTCAAGGTCATGATACAATGTATGCATGTGCCAAGTATCACTGCTGTGTGACCAATAGTTGAGTTACTGACACTGACCTATGCAAAAACTTAAGTCAGTAGACCATGAAATAAAGGTCAAGGTCAAATATAGATGACTGCATTCAAGAGGTCATGCTAAGATGTATGCAAGTGCCAAGTATCACTGCCTATAGGAGTGAGAAATTGACTTAAACTGAAAAACCAAAGTCAGTGGACCATGACATAAAGGTCACAAGTGACCCAGTTTCAAACTTAACCTTGAAATCATTAGGACAAACATTCTGAGCAAGATTCATGAGGATTACTTCAAAAATGTGACCTCCAGCATTAATAAGGTTTTCCTTTGATTTGGCCTGGTGAACTTCTTTTCATCCCCAAGTTATCCAGTTTCAAACTTGACCTAGAAATCATAAAGACAAACATTTAGAGTAAGATTCATGATGATTACTTAAAAAAAAATGTGACATCAAGTGTTAACAAGGTTTTCCTTTGATTTGGCCTGTTAACCTGGTTTTTGACCCCAAATGACCCAGTTTGAAACCTGACCTAGATTTCAAAGAGGCAAACATTCTGGGTAAATTTTATCAAGATTGGGTCAAAACTGTGACCTCTAGAGTGTTAACAAACTAATTGTTGATGACGGTTGATGCACGGCGACGGACAGAAGGTGATCATAATACCTCATCCTGAGCAAATGCTCAACGGAGTTAAGAAATCCAAAATTTTTGGTGAAAAAAGTATTTTATCTGCAGCTGTGAACTATATCTGAATGCTCCACCTATCAACAGCCTGGAGTGACAAAATTGGATTTCTCAAATCACAATATTCTTGCAAGGAATTCCCTGTTTTCGAGATCAGAGGACAGTGTAATGAATCATATATACAAGCTATGAAAAAATGGGGAACCATCTATGTTACCCTGGCAATCAGGACCCAGGCCAGACTGCATGAATATACAGGCTGATCTAGATTTTCATTTTCAGGTAAGAAATATGGCCTTTTTCACCAATTGTACCTCAAATGCTTCTGCAAAACAGGAAACTATACCTGGGAAATTTATAACAGGTCATAAAATCTGAAAGGGGTTTTTAAATATGCATGAAGTCTGCACATCTAGGTCCAATCATGTCCTTCATGGTGTTATCTTTTACCACTCTATGGGCAAATTCAGCAGATGACAAACTGATAATATTGGTCTTATTTTTCTCCAACAATAGACTTTGACATAGACTCTAAAGGTGACAATTTTACTAGAAAGTGAAAGCTTTTTTTTGTGGGAAAAATAAGAAACATATTTCAGCATATTGTCTTTGACATAGACTCTAAAGGTGACAATTTTACTAGAAAGTGAAAGCTTTTTTTTGTGGGAAAAATAAGAAACATATTTCAGCATATTGTCTACTGAAATTTTTACCCAGCATGCTAAGATTTTATACTTTTTATCCAATCAGATACTAGCAATGGTTCAGAAAAGAACCTGGTCCTTTTCTGGATAATGAAGGTGTAAATTAAACAAGAGGCCCACGGGCCACGATTCGCTCACCTGAGTGACATAGCCACTGCAGACATGCAGATGTTATGCAACATTTATCCAATCCTATCATCGCAACTAATGAAAACATCATCATTTGAGCAGTTCTTAGTTTTGAAGAAGAATATATGGGCCTGACAGTCAATGGAGCATGATCATTAATAAACTATCAATCAGATTTCAACAGAAGGATCAATGTGAAATTTGGTGGAAATTGGCTATGTGGTTTCTGAAGAATTGTGATTTTATACATGTAAACAGCACAGTGGCAGGGACATATAATAAATATAAACCAGATGATTGATTTGATTGTGTTGGGGTTTAACGACACGTCAACCCTTGAGGGTCATTTTGTGTCGTCTCCCAGAGAAAGGGAGAAAAGAGATAGAAGAGAGAGTAGAGGAGATGAAAGAGAGGGACAGGGAAGAAAGAAGAACAGGAAAGATGAGGGCCATCTTAGATTTCCAATCAGAACAATTTTAACTACTGTTGATCTACAAGTCACTTCGATACTTTCAATATAAATGTATATGGCCCACACAAATAGGGAAGCAAATTTGACCTTGGAGGTAAAAAGGTCAAATGTCAACATAAACCATCATTTGAGCAATTTTGGTAGATCTCCTGTCCCCTATAATTTGTGCAAAGATTAGGACCCAGGGCTTATTTGGTTATGGAGAAGAAGATTTTTAAAGGTTTTTACCATATATTGGCATGGCAGCCATTTTGATCAATGGACAATACCCATTTTAGCAATCTTTCATTCTCCTGCCCACGGAGGCTCCGCATGAAATTTGAGCAACACTGGCCCGGAGGCTTCAGAGGAAAAGCCATTTGAAATTATCAACATTTTTTCCATACAAATGTATAGCGCCCATACAAATGCATACAGAAGCAAACTTGACCTCGCCGTAAAAAGGTTAATTGTCAATGTATGACAATTATTTTAGCAACTTTGGTAGACCACCCGTTCCAGATGATATATGCAAAGATTCAGCCACAAGCCATCCTCGGTTTTGGAGAATAAGATTTTTAAATGTTTTTTCCCATGCAAATGCATAAGAAAGCAACTTGACCTTGCCGTAAAAAGGTCAAATGTCAATGTATGACCATTATTTTAGCAACTTTGGTAGACCCCCTGTCCCCGATGATTTATGCAAATATTCAGCCCCAAAGCATCCTCTGTTCTAGAGAAGAAGATTTATAAAGGTTTTTACCATATATGGGCATGGCGCCCATCTTGGTCAATGAACCGTGACCATTTTAGCAATCTTTTGTTCCCCCTACCTAAGGAGGCTCCATATGAAATTTGAGCAAAATTGGCCCAGAGGCTCCAGAGAAGAAGTTGTTTGAAATTCTGAACATTTTTCCCATACAAATGCATAAGGAAGCAAAATTGACCTTAACGTAATAAGGTCAAATGTCAATGTACGACCATTATTTTAGCAATTTTGGTAGCCCTCTTGTTCCCGAAGATATATGCAAAGATTCAGCCATAAGGCATGCTCAGTTTTGTAGAAGAAGATTTTTAAAGGTTTTTCCCATACAAATGCACAGGGAAGCAAACTTGACCTTGCCGTAAAAAGGTCAAACGTCAACGTACGACAATTCTTTTAGCAATGTTGGTAGACCTCCCGTCCTCGATGATTCCTGCCAAGGTTCAGCCCAAAGGCATTCTCGGTTCTGAAGGAGAAGATTTTTAAAGGTTTTTACCATATATGGGCGTGGCCGCCATCTTGGTCAACCGACCGTGACCATTTTAGCAATTTTTTGTTCCCCCACCCTAAGGAGGCTCCATATGAAATTTGAGTAAAATTGGCCCAGAGGCTCCAGAGGAGAAGTTGTTTGAAATTCTGGTCATTTTTCCCATACAAATGCATAAGGAAGCAAAATTGACCTTAACGTAAAAAGGTCAAATGTCAATGTACGACCATTATTTTAGCAATTTTGGTAGCTCTCCTGTTCCCAAAGATATATGCAAAGATTCAGCCATAAGGCATGCTCGGTTTTGGAGAAGAAGATTTTTAAAGGTTTTTCCCATACAAATGCATAGGGAAGCAAACTTGACCTTGCCGTAAAAAGGTCAAACGTCAACGTACGACAATTCTTTTAGCAATTTTGGTAGACCTCCCGTCCCCAATGATTCCTGCAAAGGTTCAGCCCCAAGGCATTCTCGGTTCTGGAGAAGAAGATTTTTAAAGGTTTTTACCATATATGGGCGTGGCGGCCATCTTGGTCAACGGACCGCGACCATTTTAGCAATTTTTCGTTCCCCCACCCTAAGGAGGCTCCATATGAAATTTGAGCAAAATTGGCTCAGCGGTTTCAGAGGAGAAGTCGTTTGAAAATGTTAACGGACGGACGCACGGACGGACGCACGAACGCACGGACGGACGGACGGACGACGGACGAAAAGTGATCACAATAGCTCATCCTGAGCAGAGCTCAGGTGAGCTAAAAAAATATATATATTTCTCATAGTACATGTACGTGTACATGTATGTCCCAGTATAAAAAAAAAAAAAAAAAAAAAAAAAAAACAGAATTGAGTCATATTCTAAGAACAAGGCAGTTAACAAAATATGAAACTATGATTATGAATTCAAACTCATGTATATATAGACAAGCACTGAATTTTTTTAACTTACCAGTGCTATAATTACTTGCATTAACACTTAGCATGCTCGGTAAAATTTTCAGCAAATCACATTTTGAAATATTTTTTTACGATTTTTCTCAGAAAACAAGACTCGACATTTCATGCAAATTATCTCCTGAGGAAAAAATTTGCATGACATGTCAAATCTTATTTTCTGAGAAATTTAAGAAAATCTCACAAATTTGGGATCTGCTGAATCTGCTCATAGCATCATAATAAGTGTTAATGGGAAACACTTGACAATAAAATTCTTTTCAGCATTAAAGAAACTCAATATTGAGTATAAATATTCTTCAAAGTAACCCTATACTGGTCAGTTCCACTGATCATTAATGGAAGGACAAGTCTGAGCAGACATCGGCCAATACATGAAAATGAAAAAAAGTGACACAAATGTGCCAACATTATTGTAAGCCTTAAAGTGCTAAGCAAAATCGGAGCTGATGTCATTCTATTTTTCATTGTATTTCAGAGAAAATAAGACTTGGTATTTCATGCATGCTGCTAGTAGACAATTCACAAGAAATGTCAAGCCTTATCTTCTCTAAAAAAAAAAATAAAAATAATAATAAAATGTCATCTGCTGCAGGTACAATTAACACTTTATGGGTTAGATCACATTGTTTACTAAACTTGTACAATGCTGCAGAAGAACATGATTAAACCTCTCCACAACAGCAACAGTTAAAATGGAAGAAAAAATATTTTGAGCTTTTTATGCTGCCCTGACAGGACAAACATCAAATGTTAAATAGTATGGTCATGAGTCAACATGGAATGAGAGTGAATCAGAGGATTTTTATTTTATTTTATTTTTTTAATTTTTTATTTATTTATTTTTTATTTATTTATTTTTTTTTTTTTGCACTAATATATATGGATACTCAATGGAACTGCTTCAGTGAGGCAATTCCAAAGAGTACACCATAGGTGAGGGTATTTCATTGAATACACAAAAGGTATGTTTTGGTGCAAAAATGTAAAACATACAAAAAATCATCCAAAACTATCGCCACATTCTTTTGCAGCACTGTTACTTAAACTCTTAAAGTGCAATTCAAAACTGTAGCAGACAACATTTTTCAAATATACAGTTGACTCTCGTTATCTCGACCTCGCTTATCTCGAATAACCGCTTATCTCGAAGTGAAAATCTGGTCCCTGCCTATACATAAAAACCTAACAACAGATGGAAAATATTGTAGAAAAGAGGAGAAATTGCTCCTAAGGAGCAATTTCTCCTCTTTTCCACAATATTTTCAATATATCTAACTTCAAAAGTCCAATTACCTATCAGTTTGTTAAATGTGGTTAATCAAATTATTTTTTCCTCAATTCTGCAAACCTGATATGTCGAACTACGGATATCTCGAAGTATTTCAGAGAGTCCCTTGGAATTCGAGATAACGAGAGTCGACTGTATTTTTATTTACTCCTCAGAGATTAAGGGTCAGCATTTCCTGTGACTTGGCTGCCTAGCAGACAATTCCTATGAAATATACTGCCTTGTTTTTGCTTAAAAATAATATATTAAACCTTTACCGTCTCTTGGCTGATTCAGCAGACAACAAATTGGTGATATTTTTTCTTATTTTTCCCAGAAAAACAGGATCTGACATTTCATGTAAATTGTCTCCAATGGAGACAATTTGCATGAGATGTCAGATCTTGTTTTCTGGGGAAAATGAAAGATACTTCAAAATGTTATCTTGTGAAAAAATTTTACCCAGAGAGCCAAGACTTAAGAATGTCATCTACTGCTGCTGTGATTGGCACTTTAAGGGTGAATTGTATTTGTATGTCATAAGAGCAACAAAGGCCAACCAGAATCAGACTGCAGATATGCAGTTTGCCCAGTAATCTGTGGTTCTTGTTGATTTGAAAAAGTTATAATAATGTGCATTGACCAGAATGAACGCATGATGACCAGAATGCATGTGCAATGACTAGAATGTATGTGCAATCTGCACTGGCCATGCACAGTTTGCATATATGACTTCTGATAGGTTAAAGGCACCTTCCTGAATCCCTGAGAAACAGTATATGAATAAATGCGAGAAAAAATCACATGTATGAAGTTTGTGATAATATTGCATAGTTTATAACAGAATCTGATGGAAGAAATGGGGAAGAACATACTAATACGTATAATCTTAGCCTCACTAAAAATGAACGGTCAGTTGACAATAATTATAAGCTGGCCACTATTTTTGAGAATTGTACACAAATAATTCCTACAATAGGCTTAAAATTTTTTAGGGCAATTTGATTGGCTGAGAGCAATTTGAAAATGAGATTTATAATTTGACAAATCCAATAAGCAGGAATCCCGGAACCATTTACTTTGCGCAAATTTCTAAAGTTAGCAATTGTACCCATATTTTCGACCTAGTCACCTTGTTGGAATTATAAGAAATGAATTTCATTTTTGTGGATTTTGTCTATTGGTAAATGCTGGTGAATCACTCAAAAACTTAACACAAAAGAAAATCCGGAAAAAAAAATCGCATAGACATCATCAAGTAAGTCTTTTGCTGATCTTTTTTTTAAAGTAGATGTTTTGACTGCTGGAGAGTGGCTCCTAAATTTGGCAAAGTATTCACCCTTAGTACATTGACACCTTCACTCCTAGCCTTACTTATCCTAAAATTTGAACAAGTCCATATTACTTCCTGTTCTTATTGTCTAAACAGCTGCTGGATGAGTGGTAGACTGGCTCCAGTCTCCAGTGACTAAATATTTTTTTCTCATAATCCTGTTTGATAATCCACTAAAATAAAACCAAAATAATACCATGACTTTATAGGCTGGTCACAAGTGACTAGCCAGTCTTGATGAGTGGTAACAGTGTAAACACTGATCAGATTCTGCAATGGAGCATCTGATCTAAGTTTACACTGCTCATACCTATCTGTCTGAATACTTCCAGTAAGTATGATAACCCTGAAAGTGTGTGTCACATCAGCAGCAGACACATTTTTTTTCTACTAATTTTAGAAAAAACAACAAAAGTATTCATATCTTTTCTTATTTCTCAATGAAAGCATATGTTGTGGGTAATCATTAAAAGTGCCTAGTTGAGGTACTTCTAATAAGTGCCCATAACATATGTTTTGTGGAGAAATAAGAAAAATATTTACCTGATACCCACTCTTATCTAGACATATAGTCATCTGAAACAGATCTGGATGGCACTTTTAAGCGTTAATTACTAAACATACAGGTTTATTAAATAATTTAATAAAACAGATTATATAATGCCCACCTTGTGAAGAGACGCACAAACTCTAAAGCCTTGGAATAATTCTTGTATACAGTAGTTTGTAACCCCTAAGATGCTAAGAAAAACTACATCTGAAAATGTCATCTGTTATTTACTTAATGTTGTCAGCTGCATCTTCTTGCAAACTTTTCAAACATATGTACTTTTTGCATATAGGTAAACAGTATGGACCCAGATCAGACTGCTCCTAGTACTTGACACTGTTTGCAGCAATGACTTTTAAAGTAACCAGCAGAAGACAGAGCAGAAGACAATTATTGTGTTTGGCATGTTAAGGGTTAATAATTATGTTTCAAAAATTGATACAGGCAATTGCAAGTTGTTTCCCTTCCCTTACAATTAGCAATCAACAGAAAACACCAGGCTACCTTGTGAAAGGCATGTCACATTTAATGAGATTTCTTAGATTGCATCATTTTTAGTACAGGAAAAGAGTCCTTCCCATGTCTAACAGTCAACTGTTAAAGAAAATACTGGACTTGAAGAGAAGCATCTCTGAAAAAAAAACACAACATAACTTAGCAACATGTCAGGAGTTGTTAAGAGTATCTGGTGATAATTTTGAAATAATTTTTTCTTAATTTTCCATAAAAACATATGTTGTGGGTACCCATTAGAAGCCCCTCACCATGTGTTTTCATACAGGACTGGAGAAAATTATCCCTGAATTATCATGAAAAAACCCAGGGGTATCTGGTGATAATTCTGGGATAAGTTTTCTTATTTCTCCGTCAAAACACATGTTGCAGGGTCTCATTAGAAGTAACATGGCAAGGCGCTCTAATGAGCACCCATAACAAATGTTTTTATGGAGAACTGGAGGAAATCATCCCAGAATCATCACCAAATGTCCTTATTATATGGAGCTATGTTCTTGTAATAAACAAACTTTTTGTAACCCATCTACATGACAATCACAGGAAGAGCATTCTTCACATGTAATTTTTGTGGATCTGGCTTTGTATTAATTACTAAAGCAGGGGTAAAGTTACCCATCATGCAAATGGGATTAGACTTGGTTTGTTAACTCTTGTCCTGCTGAATAAATTAAGATGCCACATCCACTTCCAATTTTCAGCCAGTCAGATTACTGATCCGGATTGTTGCTATAAATTCACATAATTAATGGCAAACAGTCTAATCTAGATCAGTTGGCTAAGCCAACTGATCTGGATCTACACTGTATGTAAAGGCAGGGTATATCCAGATTCTGCAGGGTAAGGGTTAATATAGGAATAAAATAATCTTGAATCTACTTCACAAATGAGGTACATTGGTCCTCTGAAAAGGCACTGATATTTGCCTTATTTCTCCTTATGATGCTATGAGTACCCATTAGAAGCCCCTCGTTGAGGTGCTTCTAATGAGAACCCACAACATACATGTATGTTTTTGTGGAGAAATAAGAAAACTTAGCAGATACCCCTCCTGTCAAGAGCTATGGAGCTAGACAGATGAAGGGTAACTGGTCACAATAGCTCTTTAGAATATAACATGAAAAAATTTCTATAATGCAATTAATGTACATGTATATAACAAACAAGGTATTGAGGGGTTAATGGTTGGAACATGCAAGAAAAAAATCTCCCTGAGTGACACTTGAGTGACTCGATAAAATGAAAAACATGAACACAATAGCACAAACATAATATGATAAAATTTACAGAAAACAAGAAATAAAAAATATTATCACTGTAGCAATGATGTAGCAAGGCAGCTGCATTTCCATAGATAAATGGATTTTCAGATATGGCCAACTCCCTTTATCTCAAACACTGATAACTCCAACTACTGCTTAAGTCAAACAAGTGCTTATTAGATATCGCACCCCCTCTCCCCACCCACCCCCCCACCTCAGAAACCAAAACGTAACAGACGGACATACAGCCAGACACGTGAAAATAGTATACCCCACAAAAAACAGTTTGCAGGGATATAATAGTACAGTAGTAGTAAAGGCAGCCTTTACTATTTATAATCAAGGAGAATGAGCCTGGGCACAACAAAGCTTACACTAAGACTTGTGCAGGCAGCAAAGACTCAGATCAGCCTGTGCATCTACACAGTCTGATCAGTCTTCGTTGATCGCATGTGCCTTCCACAGCCTCCAGACTATCCAAAAAGGGATGATTCAGAGCCCTTGCCATACTGGGTAAATGTATAGGCTGATTGGAGTCCTAGCTGGTTACACAGGTCTTACTGTTGGTTTAGTCGTGTGCTGGCTCAAATATAAGTTAACCCTTAAAATGCCAAGAAAACCTGCATCTGAAAATGTCATCTGTTTACGTCGTCTGCTGAATATTCTTGCAAACTTTTAAAACCTATTTTTGCATACAGGCAAACAGTGTGGACCCAGATCAGACTGCTCCTAAAGGAGCAGTCTGATCTGGGTCCACACTGTTTGCAAAAAAGACTTTTAAAATCACAAGCAGATGACAAAGCAGACGACAATTGTTGTGATTGGCAGTTTAAAGGTTAAGTTTGCTATATGTTCCCTACAGATTGACTCCTTTTATCTTAAACTACTGGGCCCAGTTGTTCAAAGCTAACGATGTCGTTAGTTAACGATTCGTTAAAGTTTAAATCGAGTGATACACAAATATGTTGAAATTTTTTGCTGAAAAAATGTGAGTAGCTTTTGCAGTGCAAAAGCTACTCACATTTTTTCAGCAAAAAATATCAGAATATTGTATATTGAATCTGCTAAAACAGTTAACGAAATGACCCTTAACGAGCTCGTTAAGCTAACGACGCTTTGAACAACTGGGCCCTGTTATCTCAAACCTCAATTTTTGGATGTTTGGAGCTTGAGATAACAGTAGTCAACTTTTGTTTTCTTATTACAAATCAACCTGCACATAAGTGACATCTGATCATGATCTATGCAGTTCTGATAGAATATTTAAGATCCATCCATTTTTTTTCGAGTTGAGATTTTAGGGCCCAGTCAACCTATTAAGTCATGTTGAGCCGGTAGTTTCCCCGAACAGGCTTAGTCCTCTTAGCAGTCAACCAGTACCCGTGCACATTCTTCTGCCAGAAACTGACAACTGCCCTTCTTGAATCAGCCTAAGGGAGAGAATGACCATAGTAAATATTTCATTATCTATCTTCAAGAAAGAGTGTTGCCAACCCAGTGGGAGTCAAACCTGCGACCACATCACTCGTCATATGGGCATCCGACTGAGCCATTAAGGCCAGCTGAATAAGGTCTATACATTCTGTTAGTAACTAATCTGGACTCTGATCAGACTACAAATGTGCATGCTGTATTGTGTCTACAAGGGTTACATTCTGTATTTAAACTTAACCCATTGTAAACTGAATGAACTCCCAACACAATCTATTGGAATATTCTAATTTCAATATAAGGAATATCAGGCTTAGATATTCCTAGAGAAAAATAGTTGAACTATTTGCAAACCGTGGATACCCTGATCAGATGCCACATTCTGTGGCATCTGTTCTGGGTCTGCACTATTTGCTAATTACCCTTTAAGGGGTCTCCAGACTACAATGGGTTAATATTCCTTTCCATACTCTAAAACTTCAACAAGTTCTAAAACTTCAACGAGTCCAGTTTACTACCTGTTGGAGATGAGGCTAACAGTGGTCTACACTGTTTGCTCAAGCAAAATACTTAGTGTAAATGTGGTATATGATCTAGGAGTTTTCTATTTGGAAGGCGTCCATATGTTGTAGGTTCACATTAAAATTGCCTCACTGAGAGAATTCTCGGTACACTGGAATCTCTTTATAAGACAGGGCCCAGTTGTTCAAAGCATCCTTAGCTTAACGAGCTTGTTAGTGGTCAAAATGTTAACTGTTCTAGTAAGTACAATATCTAATTCACAGGTATTTTTGCTGAAAAAAAATATGAGTTGCTTTGGCTACTCACATTTTTCAGTAAAAATATTAGCATATATGTCATATTTAATGATTAGTTTTAACGATACGTTAACTAACGACATCATTAATTTTGAACAACAGGGCCCAGTTCATTATAAGACCGATTCAGATAAGCTAGTTCGAAGGTGGACCCCAAAAATGGTGTATCCAAATAAAAATGTATAGATTATATAATAATGTATACAATTTTGTTGGATACAACAAGATTGTTTAGCCAACAAGGTTTTTGCTTCAGATCCCAGCAACAGTGTTATAACAAGACTGTCATGTACATGTACCTACAACAAAGAACCTTTGTTTTCATTGAGATAAGGAAAATACTGATAAATTTCTGGGAAAATAAATCAGTGTCTTATCCATAGAAATGCACTACTGCTACTGGCAGTTGAACCTTGACCGATAATGACCCCTAACGATCAGTGTCTTGAACGTTTCTGTAACAGCAGTTGACGTAATGAGTTTGCTTCTTCTCTGAGTGTGGCTACCTGAGCTCGTAATATTGCATTCTCTTTTTCAAGAAAACTCGCCCTTATTGCAATTTCATCCTCTCTAGCTTTTCGAGCATCTCTCGACTTCTTTGCTGCTTGATTATTCCGTTTTCTCCTTTCGAAGTATTTGCCATCTTTCTGTTCATCCGGGATGGGTTTCTTCTCACTGCGAGGACGTTTTTGCGTCTGCTGAACTGCTGCTATTGCACGAGCTAGAGCTGGACCACCCCCAGAATCTGGATCTAAAATAATCAGATTGGAAGACATCAATAATACATCCAGATAAAGAAAGATAATACACTTCAGCCTCTTAAAAACACGGTTCGTTATAACATGGCTTTGGATATAACACGGTTCAAAGATGGATCCCAAAAATGCATAGATTATATTGAAAAATGACCATAAATGGTCATTTTTCAATATAATCTATACATTTTTGTTTGGATTTAACACAGTTGTTTAACTAACACGGTTTATGCTATGGACCCCAACAAAAGTGTTATAAAGAGGTTGTGGTGTACCAGTAATTCTTAAAGTTTTCGGCAAAACTGTAGCAATCAATATTCAAATTCTAATTTATGACAGGGCAATGATCAGACAGATCTGCAATGTCAGGCCACAAGACATTGTCACCACCAGGTCCAATGAGCTACTTGTGTGGCTTGGCATTGAGGATCTGGACCTCATTCTGAAGGAGAGAAGACTTTGATGGTATGGACATGTGGAATGCTCCAGTGGTGCAATCAAGACAGCCTTTGACATACAGGTTGATGGAAAGCGTGGGCCTGGGAGGCCCAAGATGACATGGGAACAGCTGACAGAGAGGGATTGCAGAGAATGGAAGCTCTCGGCTATCAACCCTCATGATAGACATACCTGGAGATCTAGTGTGAGATCTGCCATGCATGCAGCAAGCCAGCTATCTGGAAGGGGGCCCACTGATGTGGATGTTGCCCCTGTACCTGCACGTTAATCAAAAATCCGATTATGATATATATGATGATGAGAAACAAGGCTTGAAATTCCATGTGAATTATCAAGCCTTGTTTTCTCTGAACAAAAAGAAATATTTTTAGAATGTTTTCTGCTGCAGTTTTTGGTTGCTGCTTTAAGATTTAATCAAATGGCAGATAATACGAGTATTCAGAAAATAGTTTGTTTTTTGTTTTTTTGTTATTGCTACACCAATCAAACCTTGTGGACACCTACTGATATTGCCTTACCAGGTTCAGATATTTTGGGCATTTACAGACAATACTCCAAGTGGTAATTAGAGTATACATGTATGTTGTTATTATACACACTCCTAATGGGATCCCCTTGAGAATCAGTAATCTATGGCAATTAGTACTAACTGACCTTTCAGGTTGTGACTAACAACATATGCCAAATGAAAATGGTTTCCAGATAAGCACTTCTCTTACTTCTGCATATTTGTTTGAGTCTGAGTTGAGATTCTACAGCCCACTCAACCCCATTTGGGTCATGTCAAGCATGGTCAGTGATGATGTTTCATTTTTGTTTGTTTTGTTTTTGTACTTTTCTCAGAAAGTAGGTCTTGACATTTCCTGTGACTCAGCTGCCTAGCAATTGATACATATGAAATGCCAAGTCTTATTTTCAATAGAATATAATATAAATAATAATAAAAAAAACAACTAGAATGTCGTCTATGATTTTGCCAAGTGTTTTTAGGATTAATTATCAAGATTTGACCAGTAAATCGAGTAATAAGCTACCCAAGGGCCAATGCCAATACAAAGATGCCAGGCCAGCTTGCATGTCTATGCTGTCTGGTCAAGGCAACTACTGCCATGACTATGAGGCTACTATCTACATTGCATAGTAGCCCAGCTGGCAACAACTTAAGAAAGTATTACACTAGACTGTTATTAAGGCTCCAGATAAGGCATGTTTTTCAACAAAAAAAAACTGAACTCTTCTAAAAAAAAAAACAACATATTTTGTGGGTACTCATTAGTTTTTTTGGAGCAATAAGAAAAATATTTACCCAATACCCCTCTTATCAGGAGGAATGTTATGTACAAGAAAAGCATTACAGGAATTATTTCTTATTCAATAATAATAAATACTGTATGAGTAAAAGGTCATTCAGTTTGTACAGCTTTAATATTCTTAACAGTATGCAGGGTAAAAATTTCAGCAGACAACATTTGGAATATAATTTTCCCAGAAAACAGACACTTTGACATTTCATGCAAATTGTCTCCTAAAGAGACAATTTGCATGAAATGCCAAAGTCTATTTTCTGGGAAAAATATGAAAAATATTAACTTGTTGTTTGCTGAATTAGCCCTGAGGTGGTAAAGGTTCAGTAAGGGTAACACTTTATTCAGGGCTCAAGGCAACTGGGGTATCCAGAATTTTTTTTTCTTTCTTTTTTTTGCTGGCTATCGGAACAGAATGATTATAGCAATTCTGAATCTCCATGTTGCCACAATGCCTCCCACTAAGTTTCAGCTTAATCCAACTTATGGTTCTGGAGGAGATGTCGAAAAAGTGAAAAGCTAAATTACTGGACCATGAACACTTCAGGATATAAGGCAAAATTACTGGACCATGAAATATAGGTCATGCTGATCTTCACTTCATGACCTACAAGTCAGTGTCACAAGGTTGATCGATGTCCGACCAAGTATCTACCTAAGTTGTTTTCATAATAGTAAAGTAAAATAAGCACACTTTTTACATGAGTCCAAGATTTTGACATTTAACCCCACCCTGGGATGTAGACCCTAAAGTCTATGTCATGGAATGAAAGCAGACTATCCAGGGTACCTATGGTCCAACTATGAATGCTTTCTGATAAGAGGTTGTTGACATATGAGCTTTTGAAAAACTTGAATATACCAGACATGTGTCCGAAGTACACAAATGAGTCTGCCCTTTGGACCCCTAGCTCCACCCCTGGGCATGACCCAGGGGTAACTCAATACAGAGTTAAAGGTTTAGGAATGGGTAAGTAGCAAATCAAATTTCAACTTCCTAGCATAATAGGTACAAAGTTATTACATTGTACCTCCAAGAGAAATGCAGATGTTAATGTCAATGTAAAATCTGACCATTATACATTTTGACCCCTAGCCCCATCCCAGGGAATGACCCAGGGGTAGCATTAGCACTGAGCTGAAGGTTTAGGTCTGGGTGTAAGTAGCATACCCAATCTTAAATTCCTAGCATAAAAGTACATAGGTTTGACCTGTTATACATTTTGACCCTTAGCCTCACCCTATGGCATGACCCAGGGGCCACTCTTGCACATTCAGCTTCCTAGTATAAAAGGTACCTGAATTTGACCTGTTATAGATTTGACCCTTAGCCCTACTCCAGGGTAGGACCCGGGGTCAACTCTAGCACAGAGTTGAAGGTTTAGGTCTTGGTAAGAAGCATAGCAAATTCAAACTTCCTCGCACAAAAGGTACCCAATTTATGATCTTCAAGAGAAACATGGATGTAAATGTCAATGTAAACTTGAATGTAAACTTAAACATTGAACCCTAGTCCCACCCCAGGGCATGACCCAGGGGCAACTGTAGTACAGAGTTGAAGGTTTAGGTGTGGATAAGTAGTATACCAAATTTCAACTTCCTAGTGTAAAAGGTACCCAAGTTACATATGTATGTCTCTGGTCATGAATAAGACATACGCACATACAAATGTAATATCATGGTGAAACGCTATATGCCCCCTCTTGCAGAAGGCAGGAGTGGGAGCATAGTAAACAAGAGTTGTCAGAAGACAACCCAGCTCGCCAGACGCACACCTCCGAAAATTTAAGCATTGTGCTAATGCGGACGCGGACAGATGCGGAAACATTGTGCTAACAGGGACACTGACAGACGCCGACGCCAACAATTGGGTGACAACATAAGCTCTCCAGCGACATAGTCCCAGCAAGCTAAAAATGCCTTAGGCAGGAAGGGATATAATAAAAATTCTACTATCTGGCGAAATACAGAGCAATTTTTAAGTAAACCAATCAAAATCTATAGAGAATGTATTAACATAAATGAAGTTGTTGGAAAAATTACTAACCGTATTCGACCTAATAAGCGCACTGTGCGCTTAGGTTTTTCAAAAATACTAGAAAAAAAACTTGTAGTAAAATCTCCTAATACGAGTACAATTTAAAGAAAGGTCAGCTAAGAACTTCATGAGGGGCGTATTTGATGATACTTACACAAAATTTTTCTGATTTTCTTTATAAAAGCATATGTTGTTGGTATTCATTTGAATAGCCTCAACTTGTCGAGGCAATTCAAATGAGTACCAACAACATATGTTTTTATATAGAAGCAGCTAAAAGAACACTGGTTGTAATTTTAAGACAATTGCTTGACTGTGCACTTATAGGAGCATGTGCGGTAATTAGGTAGAATACGGTATTTAGGTTTTGCACATTTAATTGGCTTTATGATATCATCAAGTCTCATCAAATATTCAAATGGCAGTACCTATAAAAACAATTTTGGAATCTTCAACATAATCCAGAAGCTATACCTACTGTAGATTTACTCCAAGAGAAAATGCGAGCCTTTTTATGCGAAAACTGTACTTTACCTAATCAATACCTTGAATATCAAAAAAAAAAAAAAAAAAAGTCCTTACAATACTTGTCTTTAATTATCCCTTGTCCTGCTGAACCGGGATATGTCCTACCTTTGCAAACAGTGTAGATCCAGATCAGTTGGCTTCTGAAGAAGCAACTGATCTGGATCTGCACTGTTTGCCATTAAGTATGTGAATTTATATCAACAATCTAGATCAAGTAATCTGATTGGCTGAAATTTAAATTAGAAGGGCATGACATCTTAATTTATTCAGCAGGACAAGGGTTAAATTTGATGAATGATGACATGGTGTTTTACGCCCCTTTCAACATTATTTAAGCCAGAACGATATGATAGAAGGGTGACAATGAAAGGCTCTGTGCAATGAAGCACCATACAGTCGTGAGTTTTAAATTTGAACCAGCTCATCTGGCTGTAACCTTGTTATGTACATGTTTATAAAATATTGGTGTCTGGTAAAAAGTGCAGTCCTGATCAGATGCCACAATCTGCAGTGTTGAAGTGGGTCTACACTACTTGGGCTCTCATAGCACTAGGTAAGGTATTTTTTCCATTGATGGTTTAATTGATATTTTTCTTATTGTTTCTCTAAAAAAAAAAAAAAAAAAATGTTATGATATAGTGTACCCATAGTGCCACCCTATACTACTGTTGTGGATACTCATTAGAAGTGGTTCAGTGGAAAACATATGTTGTGGTACTCATTAGAAGTACCTCACTTCTAATGAGTATCCACAACATGTTTTCTGTAAAAATCTTATCTAGAGCATTATATTATGAGGAAAGATCTTGCAAGCAGTCTTATCATGACTTTCTCTGTCCCATTACAGAATCGCTAGATACCATAGTTCATCTGAATTAGTGTTTTATGTCCCAGTCAACCCATAATTTCCTCACACTGTTTCTGGGCAGGCTTAGTCCTCTTAAACAGTCTAAGCTCTGCCCATACTGTCACCAGTAACTGTCAACTGCCTTTCTTGGATATGCAGAAGTGGACTAGAGTCTAGATACTAATAGAATATATCAACTAAGAGCCAAGTTCTAGGCCCCGATTAAATTTCCTGGATATTTAGGCAGATCTAGAACTTAAATGCCCACTAATAATGAACCTTTACTAGTAACACAAACAAACCTTTAAGAGCTAATCACAACTGCAAGCTGATGACATTTTGACTTTTTTGTTGTACTTTTCAAGTGAAAATAAAGGCTGACCAGCTGGGGCTGACATGTGAATTGTCTGCCTATTGAATGATTCACATGAACTGCCATCTTATTTTCTCAGGAAAGTTATAAAAAATTAGAATGCCATCTGCTACAATTTTGTCTAGCGCTTTAAGGACTAAATTATCTTACTCCACATAGGCGGCACGTAGGCACTGTTGACATTTATGTATCCTTGACAACTGGTGCCCATTCCACTGAACTCTTGACCAGATGACAGCCCTTGTGATGGGTAAAATGCTCGAGTAGACTCGATAAATCTTTCCATCATATCAGCCATATTGTTATTTGTTGGAGTTCCGTCATTGAATTTATAACAAATTTTCACACTATAGAATCTTCATCAAAAGTATCATTCAGGTTGTTCAACAAAATGTCACAAATCAGAAGTTGATTTTGTCAAAAAACACTGTTAGTTGCTTTTAGTCATGCATTCTAAACTTTGGTTCAATAAAGTGTTTTCTTTCTTTTTTGCCTCTTATCCAAAGGTACCAAAATTAAACCTTCAAGAAATTTCATTAAATATTAGTTTTATGTTACAGCCTTTTTTTTTGTTTTGTTGTTTTCAATCTGTTAAATGTTGTTGCTTTTTTAATCAATTAATTGTCTTAATGACAAGTTTATGTCCACATGTTTGTTAAGCAGGTATAAGTCCAACACATTAATTTGGTAACCAATGGTTTTTGATTGTGACGTTATGTCCAGTTATACCACTGATAGACTGACTGCCTATAGCCATATACCTGGACAGCGGTAATCTTACGTAACATCATGACCACCTTAACACTAATTCGGAGGCACTGAAGGGCAAATAATACCTGGTTCCCTGTATATAAGATAAAGTCAAAGAATAATGTTAATAATGCACAATGTTTTTTACTGTCCATTAACCCATTTTAGTCTGGAGATCCCCACCCCTACCCCAAAAAGGGTAACTGGCAAATAGACACCACAGAAAGTGGCATCTGATCAGGGTCTACACTGTTTGCATTAAATATAAGAATTTCTTTATAATATAGTAACCACAGAAACTAATCAGAAACCTGCGGTTGGAAATAGATTGGTCCAAAGAGTTGAGGCAGGCGAGTCCACTCAATGTAAATGGGCTAATGTATAAATATCATTTGATGCACAATGCACGAAAGGGCCCTTATGTAATTTGCGGACAACACAGGCCAGGATCAGCCTGCACATAAGCACAGGCTGATCTAGGCCTTCGATGTCCGCTTACAGATTCAGTGGATACTGTGTATGTCGACAAATAGAAAACATCCAGATTAGACTGCACAGATGCACACACAGATCTGGACCTACATTGTCCGCAAAATGCATAAGGGCCCATTTTGTAAATTTAGTATACAAACAAAAAAAACATAATGTAATATCATAACTCTAGATAAGACAGGTCTCCAGATACAGGTTCATATTTCTCCAAGAAAACACGATATAGGCACTCGTTAGAAGCCCCTTGGCAACACACACAACTTTATATTTTATATTTTTATGAAGAAATAAGAAAAAATATATTTTTCTGTTGGAAAAAAAGTTTCTTATCTAGAACCATGAATTTGTTGGAAGCAAGTTACCATAAATATCCTATAAGTAGATGGATAGATGCAGCAATTTAAACTTTAAAGGGCTAAGCAATTTTGTAGCAGATGACTCTTTATAACTAATTTTGCTATTTTTCAGAGAAAATAAGACTTGAAATTTCATGTGAATCATCTGCTAGGCAATTCATATCAAATGTCAAGCCTTATTCTCTCTAAAAAATAAATCACTTCAAAGTGTTGTCTGTTGTAGTTGTTTTTTAATGCTTTAAGGATTTAAAGCTGCCAAACTTGTTACACTTTCTTCATTTCCAATAAGAAAAAATTGTAAACCTTTCACCCATAAATGCTTATCATATTTGTCCTAAATATTTGGAGAGACATGTCTACTCAAACAGTGTAGACCAAGATCGGACAAAACAGAATGAGGCATCTGATCAAGGTCTACAATGTTTTCCATTCATCCAGCAGTTTTTGACACTAAAACTTGTTTAAATTTTAAAACAAGTATTGTATGAGTTACAGTAAATGTCCTAAAATTTTGAACACTTTCTTCAATACTTTTTTGGCCTAATTTTTTGCATTTCATGCAGCTTTTTCTTAAAACAGTGGAATGGCAAACAGTGTAGAGCCTGATCAGACTGGTCCTTCAGGAGCAGTCTGATCTGGGTCTGTACTGTTTCTGTATGTTTGTGTATGTCATTTTGTCAGACATTTTGGTATACGAAATTTTAGGATGTATACCATTATGTGCCTCAATATTTAGGCCAAATATGGTAAAATATTGAAATTTAAACAAGTCTGTAATTTCTAAAAGTAGATGTTCCATAAAATGACAGACAACTTGTGTGGACCCTGATGAGACAGTTAATTAGCGGCAGTTGTCTCATCTGGGTCTACACATATAGTAATTTTATTGTTCGTCTATTTGGTTAAGGCTGAATGATAAATGAATGTGTGTTTATCCCTTATGCTGCTGTTCACAACAACCCCTACCTTTGCAAACAGTGTAAATCTAGATCAGATGGCAGAAGCCATCTGATCTGGATCTACACTGTTTGTCATTCAGTTTGTGAATTTGATCAAAAAAATTATATGATGTAATCTGATTGTCTGATAGTCAGAAATGGGTGTGGCTATTTAAATCATTCAGCAGGATAAGGGTTAATATCCCTATCAACAGCATTTCATTTATATAAAGAAGATGGAAGGATGATCATTAGAGATTTGCTGTAATGAAGTCTTATATATATATATATATGTATGTATATATATATATATATATATATATATATATATATATATATATATATATATATATATATATATATATATATATATATATATATATATATATATGTTGTCATAAGTTGAATTCCACCACCAGTAGGAAGAACCCAGGACAAATTGATCTTGACTGCTTGACCATTTGAAAGCTTCAAACATAGCTCAAGGCAAGGCACCCCCCCTCCCCCCACCCCCCACAAAAAAAGTACATGCAATGCTGTTGGTACTCATTAAAAGCCCAGCATTCTAACTTGGGTTGGTTTTGAGGAAATAACCACGAAACTGTCACAGGACTGGAACCAGTGAACAGGTAAAAGTAAGTCAATACACTAGCTCCAGGGCCAGATTACCTGTGGACAAGTCTTTACCTATGTAGACAGGGATGTTACATAACACTGCACAACCTGTCTGCAAATGTGTGTATTGGTTGTATGTTATAATCATTAAGTGATTATTATAACACATAGGAAAACAGTAATAATGATGAGACTTGTTTTTCTTGCCAATCATCAGAGCACAAGTGTTTTTTTCTTTTGGCCAGAGCAATTTAAACAGATAAGGGTGCAATAATGCAGAGTTCTAGTTAAGCGGAATGTCCTGATACCCATTTTGCTTACTTTTGCATGAAAGAATATATTGTTTCTAATTGGTTTAACATTTCCATCAACAATATTATAGCCAAGTGAAGTACAGGGCTGATAAAATCCTGCCTTCTTTACTATTGCAGAGCCATCAGGCAGTCCATCATTTACTTTAACCCACCTTTTCTGTTCACCACTATCTGGGTTAATTCAGCAGATGACAAACTGATGATATTTTTCTTATTTTTCCCAGAAAATAGGCTTTGATATTTCATGCAAATTGTCTCCCTATGATATTTTTCTTATTTTTCCCAGAAAATAGGCTTTGATATTTCATGTATATTGTCTCTAGTCCTAGAGAGATAATTTGCATGAAATATCAATGCCTATTTTCTGGGAAAAATAAGAAAAATATTTCAAAATGTCGTCTGCTGAAATTTTCACCTAGTGTGCAAAGGGTTATCTGCTCCACCAATTTCAACAAAATTTTCATATCTCAGCTTCAGATCAGAACAGGTATCCAGCCAGATACATATTTTTTCTTATTTCTCAATAAAAATGTATGTTGTGGGTACTCATTAGAAGCATTTCTGCAAGGCACTTCTAATGAGTACACCATGTTTTCTGTGAGAAATAAAAAAATATGAACAGTTTTCTGTTGAAAAGGTGCCCTATTTGGAGCTATGATATCTGGTTGTGGGCTTCAGGTTCAAAAAGTCTTTGGTGACATTAGAGGAATTACAACAATCTTATTAACCCTTAAAGTGCCAATCACAACTGCAGCAGCCGACACTTTTAAATTTATTTTTTTTTTTTTTTCTTAGAAAACAAGTTTTGACATATCATGTGACATGTCTGCCAAGCAGATGATTCACATGAAATTTCAAGGCTTATTTTCTCCGAAAAATATTCTTTTTTAGAATGTCATCTGCAACAAATTTTGCTTGGCGCTTTAAGGGTTAACCATTAAAGCACCCCCACCATTAAAGCACTAAGCACAATTTGTAGCAGACGACATTCTGATTTTTTTTTTTTTTTGTCAGTCTTGACATTTAATGGGATTCAAATGAATCATCTGCTTGGCCAACAACTCACATGAAATTATTTGTTTTGAAAAAAAAAAAGAAAAAAAAAATAACAAACTGAAAATGCTGTCTGCTGCAGTTGTGATTGTGTGCATAGTATCAGACAGTAATGTATCTACAGGCAAACCTCAATGGCTCAAACATCTTTGGGACCATAGAAACTCGTTCGAGACATGGGTAGTTGGAGCCATTGAGGGTTAATCATAGTGCCAGGTCAGGAGGCAAATGACGATTATTTAGGGAAGTCTTTTCAATCTCCTATACAATAATGATATGTTGATTGTACTCATTAGAATTGCCTCAATGAGGCAATTCTAATGAGTACACTCAACATACAATTTCACGATAAAATAAGAAAATTTCTTTTAATATTTTCTTTCTGGGGCTATCAGAAGAATTTCGTACGGACTGAAAAAATAGTAGGGACTGAAAAACGAGTGAAGTAGCCATGGTAAACAAGCCATTGGTGTTGGAGCTATTGAGGTTCATCTGTATCAGAATTCCGGCCTTTTAGCAAGCATGTAAAGTCTACAACAAAATCTCTAGATTTGTTGACAACAACTGGTAAATAAAAGGGTCAAAAGATAATCATGACCAACATAGAAGTGGAGGCTCAAATAAAAAAAGGGAACTTATTACATGAATACAGAAAAATAACTGAAAATCTATACAAATCCTGTTTTCAGGGGACTTGTCAAGGAGGAGTGTTTGGTGATAATTATGGGATAATTTTTCTAATTTCTCTATAAAAACATATGTTGTAGGTACTCATTAGAAGCGCCTCACCAAGGCGCTTCTAATGAGTACCCACACCATATGTTTTTATGGAGAACTGGAGAAAATTATCCCATAATTAACACCAAATACTCCTCCTTAACAAGTCCTCTGCTGTTTTTGTCAAACAGTGTGTTTAAAATGCATATTCAAAATGTAGAGTTCCAGAACAGAAGGTAAGTTCTAGCTGAAATGCCTTAATGTAAAGATTTGTTTGCTTAAATTCTATTGACCTTGACTGACCAAATCTAATGTATGTATTTACTCCATTTGTACACATAAAGTCCTTACCATACTTGCCTTAAAATTTAAAGGTCCATTTCAGTACCTATAGAATGATGTGTCTAAAAATGGCCAAATGAGTGACAATCAGTGTAGACCTTGATCAGCATTTGATCTGGATCTAAATTGTTTGCTCAGGCCTGTCAGTCCATATACTTAGGGTAACTATGGTAACTCTTGAAAGACTCTTTTTCAACAACAAAAAGAAAAGTTATTTATCCATGAAAACATAGTTATATTGTGGTACCAGTATTCACTGGAATCATTTCACCAAGATGATTCCAGTGAATACCCACAACCTATGTTTTCATGGAGAAACAAGAAACTATATGAGCTAGCGCATGACAAAACCAACAAAATGATGTGCGCCCAGCAGAGACTCAGATCAGCCTGGGCATCTGCCCACTCTGATCAGTCTTTGCTGTCTGAATGAAATAGCTGGGGTCCTTAGCTACCTATTGAACACACAGCAAAGACTGATCAGAATGGGCAGACGCCCAGGCTCATCTGAGCCATTGCTGGGCGCACATGGCATTTTGTTAGTTTTGTCATGTGCTGGAGCCTTATATATCTGAATACCCTCTCCCTAGTGGACACAGGACATTTATAAACTTTGCATTAACTTCAATGCAACTTGATTATGTTGCATTGAAGTTAATGCAATGTTGCATAATCATTAACTTTGAAACAACATCATAAAGTTGTATTGAAGTTAATGAAACATTGTATAAACGTCATGTGCCCACTGGGGAGATAAGAGGGAGTAATCAAGAAAATATTTTCCTTATTTCTCCATGAAAACATATGTTGTGGGTACTCATTAGAAGTGCCTCACCGAGGTGCTTCTAATGAGTAACCACAACATATGTTTTCATGGAGAACTAAGATAATTTAAGTACTTTTCAGCTGAAAAATAAAACTCTTATCTAGACCTATGCCGTTAGTCTGGCACCACACTGTGAGTTTTACATTTCTACTCTAACAAAGGTAAAATACTCCTCCTTGACTATTTTTCTACACATATCATCTCCCTTACTAGTCAGAAACTATCTGATCAGCCAAATCAGAGAGAAGGTCATTCCAAAAGATAGGATTTTTTGTAAAATATAAATTGTTTTTATCCTGATTCGTATATCAGTTAGACGGGAGCCAGTCTACTATGCTGTGATTTATATAATTTTACAACAATCTGCAGTGCCTTATCATTCAATGTGAAATTGTCCTAACTGATAAATTACAGAACACATGACCGAACTACATGCACTCGGCCTTTTCTATAATAGGTCAGTTTCATAGGTCTAGATAAGAGAGGATATCAGGTAAATAGTTTTCTTACTACTCGACAAAAACATATATGTTGTGGGTACTCATTAGAAGTTCCTCGCTGAGGCGCTTCTAATGAGTACCCACAACATATGCGAGGCGCTTCTAATGAGTACCCACAACATATGTTTTCATTGAGAAATAAGAAAAATACAGATAGTTTTGGTTGATAAAAAGTGTCTTATCAAGAGACATGCAATCTGAAAGATCACAAATCAGAAGGTGTACACAGTGACCTAGATAGCTCCAGGTAAGAAAGTTATCCAATTAATATAAGTACTTCTTTTCCCTTATCTCTCCTGTAAAACGTATGTTGTGGGTACTCATCAGAATCTAATGAGACCTACAACATTTTTGTGGAGAAAAAAAATCAATTCTGGTGCTATGATGATGGAAAAGTTCTTGTTTCTAAAAAAAAAAACAAAAAAAAAAAAAAACGAAAAACCAAAATGGTCCCCATTTTCAGT
The DNA here is from genome assembly GCA_964016985.1 of Anodontia alba. Taxonomy (NCBI): domain Eukaryota; kingdom Metazoa; phylum Mollusca; class Bivalvia; order Lucinida; family Lucinidae; genus Anodontia; species Anodontia alba. Next base: position 53,764,579 of record OZ024831.1, read on the forward strand.
GCCGCCAGATATATTAGCCCCCTTTTTTCAACAAAAAGTATATGACTGACCCGATTTTTCTTGATTGGTATATGAAAGGTCCCACTTTTTCTGACATCCCGGATATGCACATACAACTCAGAGACTTTTGAGGCTGCTTGTTCTCTTGGTATGCAGTAGTTGACTGCAATATTTGTCTATCTTCCAGCAATAAATGGGTACAAAAATCAATGGGCAGTATATGAATGGGTCAACATTTCAGATGATCTAGTATATGAATGGGTCTGTTTTTTCAAAGGCAAGGTATATGAATGGGGTAGGTTTCAAAATACTGGCCCGCACACCCGTACCAAATTTATCCCCAAGTTTCCCCCCCCCCACCCCCATCCCAGGTTAGAACTGCCTCAGCAAGGCAGATCTAACTATAGCTGGTGTTTGTAAAGCACTATGCTCCAACTGCCTAACACTGCTTGACTCCAACACTGCTTGCCCATGACAGTAACAACAGTACAAATATATGAGATTTCCATGTTATTTTATCAAAAGTGAAATAACTCTAAAATGGGAGATAATTCAGATAAGAATAAAATATGGGTCACCTATTTTTTCATGAGGAATCCATATCTGAAATTTCAAACTAGCATGCACAGTTCAAAACATATGCTATGCATCAAAAAGTGTGCAATGTAAAAATGCCCAAAATGACAAAGGGCCATAACTCAAGAAGTACTTTTCAGAATTCATTCAAAAGTTAATCAGGTCATCTACTCATCACTACCGATCTATTCCTGAAATTTCAAGGCTCTAGCTTCAATAGCTTTCGAGATATTTTGCTGACAAGACCTCATCCATATTTTTTCAAAGGGCTATAACTCAGGAAAGGGGCATAATCCTGATAAGAAAAAAAAAATGTGTCAGTTATTTTTTTCATGAGGAATCTAAATGTGAAATTTCAAAACCCTAGCATGTACAGTTCAAAACTTTTGCTATGCACCAAAAAATGTGCAATGTAAAAATTCCCAAAATGACAAAGGGCCATAACTCTAGAAGTACTTTTCAGAATTTTATTCAAAAGTTAATCAGGTCATCTACTCATCGCTACCAACATATTCCTCAAATTTCAAGGCTCTAGCTTCAATAGCTTTTGAGACAGTTTGCTGAAAAGATGCAATCAATATTTTTCAAAGGGCCATAACTCAGGAAAGGGGCATATTCCTGATAAGAGAAAAAATATGTGTCAACTATTTTTTCATGAGGAATCCACATATGAAATTTCAAAACCCTAGTATGCACAGTTCAAAACTTATGCTATGCATCAAGAAGTGTGCAATGTAAAAATGCCCAAAGTTACAAAGGGCCATAACTCATAAATTATTTTTCAGAATTTATTCAAAGGTTAATCAGGTCATCTATTCATCAATACCAATCTATTCACTGGGTTTCAAGGCTCTAGCTTCAATAGCTTTTGAGATATTTTGCTGACAAGAGTTCATCTGTATTTTTTCAAAGGGCCTTAACTCAGGAAAGGGGTATAATCCTGATGGGAAAAAATACATGTGTCAGCCTTTTTTTCATGAAGAATCCATATATGAAATTTCAAAATGCACAAACGTCCCAGAAGCAATATGCCCCTCCAACTTGAAGTTGGGGGCATAATGAGTACCCACAATAAGGAAAATAGTGTATACCCCTGTAAACCCAAGTTTTACTACATAAAAGTGGGGTTTAAGGGGGTCAAAATTATATAGGCGTGTTTTCGTAATGCAAATGTGTGATCCCACCAGTCCCGCTTGCTTTAGCAGGTGCAACAAGAACATCTGACTGCAGAGCCAGGGTTTACAAGTTTAATTATCCCAACTCAGCCAACTTAAATAAAGACTGATAATAAAATACTTTCTACTGTCATTCTCCTCTTCCCCTGAGACAAGAAGGGCAGTTTTCCACAAACTACTGGTTTACCATTTATAGATCTAAGCCTGCCCAGGATAAGTGTAAGCAGGTTAACTGGCCAGCTCAACATGACCTTGAAAATGTTGACTGGGCCATAAAATTCCAAACACAAATTAACAAACAAAAGCAACCAAAATGGGCTTATTTTGTAACATGAGTCTGCATTTTTATGCCCCCAACTTCAAAGAAGTTGGAGGGGCATATTGCTTCTGGGACGTTTGTGCATGCATGCGTCCGTGCATCTGGCATCCATCCATGCGTCTGTCCATTACGCTTGTTGATGCATAGCATAACTTCTGAACCATGCATGCTAGGGTTTTGAAATTTCATATATGGATTCTTCATGAAAAAATAGCTGACACCTATTTTTTTCCCCATCAGGATTTTGCCCCTCCCTGAGTTATGACCCTTTGAAAAAATATGGATGAAATATTGTCAGCAAAATATCTCAAAAGCTATTGAAGCTAGAGCCTTGTAACCTGGTGAATAGATTGGTATTGATGAGTAGATTACCTGATTAACTTTTGAATAAATTCTAAAAATTACTTCATGCATTATGACCCTTTGTAATTTTGGGCATTTTTACATTGCACACTTTTTGATGCATAGCATAAGTTTTGAATTGTGCATGCTAGGATTTGAAATTTCATATATGGATTCCTCATGAAAAAATAGCTGACACATATTTTTTTACTTATCAGGATTATGCCCCTTTCCTAAGTTATGGCCCTTTGAAAAAATATGAATGAGGTCTTGTCAGCAAAATATCTCAAAAGCTATTGAAGCTAGAGCCTTGAAATTTCAGGAATAGATCGGTAGTAATGAGTAGATGACCTGATTAACTTTTGAAACACCAAAACACCAGCTTTAGTGTCTTTTCTTTTTTTTGAGCATATGACTTTCTCCCTTGTTTATGAAAGCTGTCTGTAAGTTTATTAGCTACTTTGATTCTTGCAAGGCCCAGTGACACCTTACAAGGAAAAGTTTTGTAAAGACAGCTGACAACTGAGAGCCCTTGGGGATGGCACAACTCTCTCTCTCAAAAGAGAAATAGGAAAAATACCAACTTTTCAATTGTAAAAGAATCAAATCTACCATATTTACCCTAAATATTGGGACACTTTAACTCCTTACCAAACTGGTCCAAAAATTTGAACAAATCCATACTGTTACTTGTTAATGTGTCTATAACTTGTTGGATGGGTTGCAAACAGTGTGGACCCTGATCAAATGCTGCATTCTGCAGCATCTTATCTGGGTCTATACCATTTGCTCAGGTCTGTCTTTCCAAATATTTAGGTTTATAATAGTAGACAGTATTTTAACTTACTGAGTGTGTGGTCAATGTTTGGTTCTGGGGGAAAAGTGTTGGTAGATACACAACTCAAACTGGCTCTGGCTTGTGCTATCCGTTTCTCTGACAACCGCTTCATTGGTACTGGTTTTGCTAAAACATTATGGTTGAGTGCTGATGCCATTGCAACCATGGAAGCTGGATGCATGTTGCCTTGGTAACCATGGTGAGCATCTGGTTGAACGTCTTTGGAATCACCTGGACTACCTGTCAAACAAAATATACATGTAACACAAAATAAGTTGTCCAGAAAAGATATTTTTATTCATTTTTTTTTTCTGTTGTGGGAGATGGAGTGGGGAGGAGGTAGATGGAGGAAGGGGTGGTGCTATTGGAGATTAACATAAAATACTGATATTTTCCTTATACACAAAAAGAAAGAATGTTAGAACATTAAGAATGACCATCTGAGGTAAGTCTAGCTGACAGACAAAATTTATGTTCCACGTTCTTTTTGTGATCAATGACTGACTCAAAACTCTAGTTAAGGCGCTTTTTTCAATCCAAAAGTATTGATATTTTTCTTATTTCTCCATGAAAAAATATGTTGTGGTACTCATTAGAAACACTTCGCCAAGGCGCTTCTAATGAGTACCCACAACATATGTTTTCATGAAGAAATAAGAAAAATATTAACCAGTTACCAACTCTTATCTAGGCCTATGAATGACTTGACTTGAGATTTTTAACACTACCAGGCAACTGAGTCACATAGAGGCAGGGCCTTGTGATAAATTGATACCTTTGAGATAATTATTTGGCACAGCAGTAACCTTGGTTAATGGGCTGTGACCATTTGAACAAACTAGCATTACCTCTTCAACAGAATAGTCCACATAAAATTTAGTGAAAACTGGTCAATCAGTTTCTGATGTCCATTAGCAATATTGTGATATTATATGTGTATATAGCCCAGGGGCAGGGTCAAATACCCCCAAGGGATAATATTTTGACAGTAACTAAAGAGTTTTGGTTTTTTGATTATATATTGTAAGTTTCAACCATAAAGTCTTCGACACAATTACAGGAAATTATTTTTCAACATTTTCTCTATACACTGAAGTAAATCTGACCTTGCCATAAGAAAGAAAAAGGTCAAATTAGGGCATGGTTCTAGCAAACTTGGTCAATTGCAAGTCCCCAATGCTATATGCAACAATAAAACATCAAAGCAGTCTTGATTTTGAGAAAGAATTTTGAAGGCTTTTACTATATAGGACATGGTAGCCATCTTAACCTTAACCATTTTAGCTATCTTTCATTTGAGGTTCCATATGAAATTTGGTAACAACTGGCCCAGAAGCTTCAAAGGAGAAGGCATTTTGAAAATGTGGATAGATAAATGAAAATGATCACTGCAGCTCCTCCTTTCCTCTGGCTCGGATGAGCTAAAAAAGGGCCTTATCTGGAGCTTTGCCTCCCAATCTTAATGCAAATGTTCTACCAAGGCATTTGGACCAAACAGAAAGTGAAACTCCCCTTTCAGCACAAAATTATGAAATACTAGGTCTGTTGATGGTGGGCCACACCAACCTTGATGCATCATGACTTTGACCACAGAAAAATCTCCATCCATAATTAACTGGTTACCAAAATTGTAAGGGTTAAGGCCAAAAAAAAAAAAAAAAAGATTCTCAGACACTTTTTTCAAAAAATAGATGCGTGCGGGCGGCTTTTTATTTTTACTTTTATTTTCCGGTCGGGTACATTCTTGGACATTTGTGTTTGTTATCTAAACAAAATGGCGGTGGTTTTAAAGGAAGTATCCAAAATACAAGTTTAAAATCTCAAACAACATAAACAGATCGTAATTTACTGATTTTCTTTGCAAGTAAGAATGCCATATGTTTGTGGTCTAGATTGCAATTTGGTTAGAAACAATTCTCTGATAAGCAAGTAAAATCTAGTGTCACATATTTTCTTGGGTCGGAAAAAACTTACCACTGAAAAAAATCATATACTGTATGTGGAACTTTTTGGACAGATGCGGCAGTGCCTGAGAATCTAATTCTTATTTTTTTGCCTAACCAATACTGTCAAAAAAAACTGAAGCGGAAGACATTTTGAAAGATTTGTTTTTCAGTGAAAATAAGGCACAATATTTCATGTGAATTTTATACCAAGCAGATGATTCACATGAAATGTCAAGCCTTATTTCCCCAAGAAAAATAATTTAAAAATAAAAGAAAAGATATTTTCATCTGCAACAATTTTGTTTGGCACTTTGAAGTTAAAAGGCTAAATATTTTACCTGGAGGAGTAGGGGGCATTCCTTTTTCAGGCTTTAGTGCAAAATTCATCACAGACTCATACATTCCTTGTTGAGCTGCTGCAGAAGGGCTCACCATCCCAGCCTGTAAACTATCTGTATTACCATGGGAACCACTTATACTGCTACCAAGACTGAGTCCCAGCTCAGACATAGTGACTGGCATGGTAGAATACTGATCCATGTAGAAACCAGCCCCTTTGGAGGAACCATCACCACCTGAAAAAGAGTACATCCCGCAAATACGGGTTAAACTGACAACATATAGCAAAGCTTTAGATATGACCAGGTGCATCATCTGGCCAGATCCCAGCACTGTGACATCATGTGAGAATAAACGCTAAATGTAAATCATTATTGCAGCACAGTCTTCTCTTAACCCTTGTCCTGCTGAACCCGGATATACCCTGACTTTGCAAACAGTGTAGATCCAGATCAGTTGGCTTCTGAAGAAGCCAACTGATCTGGATCTGCACTGTTTGCCATTAAGTATGTGAATTTGTAGCAACAATCCAGATCAAGTTATCTGATTGGCTGAAAATTAGAAGTGGGTGTGACATCTTAATTTATTCAGCAGGACAAGGGTTAAGTAAACATCACCCAGTAAATGATGATGATGGTTTGGTGTTTTACTGCCCTTTCAACATTATTTAAGTCATATCGAGACTATGAAAGGATCATAATAAAAGGCTCTGTGCAATGAAGTGAGCTGAATTCCTCCTCAAGCTGGATTTGAACCAGGGACCTCAGGATCCAAGGTTGGGAGAGTAAACCATTCAGCCACCCTGACACTTCTCACCCGGTGAAATGCACTTCATACAACCCTGAACCTATTTATCATGCTGGCTCTACTAGCCTGTCAGTAGCACGTCCGATACAGCCTGGTTGCAAGTTCAAATCCAGCTTGGACATATAACTTCATGGACATTTATCATGCAAAAATTTATATGCTGATTCGCCCTTCCACTGATTCAAGAAGGGAGTGTTAGTCATACATGTAGCTCTTCATAAGATGCTTTTTTTCAAATCAAAAGTATTGATATTTTTCTTATTTCTCCACAAAAACATATGTTGTGGGTACTCATTAGAAGCGCCTTGGTGAGGCGCTTCTAAAGAGTACCCACAACATATGTTTTCATGGAGATATAAGAAAAATACAAATGTATTTACCCGATACCTACTCTTACCTATGGTTAGTTACTGACGAAAGGTATGTGCACAAGTACTGGTTCACTGCTTAGAGGAGTAAGCCTGCCCAGGAACAGTGTGAGTAGGTTAACTGACCATGCTTGACATGACACTAATGGGTTGACTGGGCCATACAACCCCAACTCTAATTTGTTTGATTTGGGCTTAACGTCGCTTTCAACCTTTTTCAGTCATATCGCGACGGTGTCTGGATGTGGCAGGGAGCTCAATGCTCACTTTTAGAGTGCTGCTGCACTGAAATATCATGCCCCAGACACTTTGACATGATATTCCACCCAGTCACATTATACTGACACTGAGCTGACCAGTTCTAGCTCTACTTTCTTAATGCTGAGCGCCAAGCGAAAGAGCAGCTAGTACCATTTTTAAAGTCTTTGGTATGACCCGGCCGGGGATCGAACCCGCAACCTCCCGGTCACAAAGCGGACGCTCTACCACTGAGCCACAACTCTAACAAACATTTGTAGGCTCTGTTACAAAATGGACCTTGGATGTGTAAATGTGCCCAAGTGGTAAGCACTCCAACTTGATCACAAGGTCCTGGGTTTGAATCCTGTTGAAAGCAGAATTCAACTCATGACTGTAAGGTTTTTCATTTGCACAGAGCCTTTCAATTATCACCATGACATACCATATTCGACCTAATAACTGCAGATACTCCTATTAGCGCACAGTCAAGCAATTTCCGAGACTTAAGATTACAGCCCGTCTACTTTTATCCACTTCTTTATAAAATCATATGTTGTGGGTACTCGTTTGAATTGCCTCAACAAGCCAAGGCAATTCAAATGAGTACCCACAACATACAATTTTATAAAGGAAATCAAAAAGCATATAGCATAAGCATGAATAAATAAGACCTGCATGCAGTCCTCTTCTGACTTTCTTTAAAGTGTGCCTTTTTTAAGTAGATATTTCACTACACATTTTTTGGGGTTTTTTTTCAATAAGTTTGAAAAACCTAAGCACTCAGTACACTAATTAGGTCAAATAGGGTAATTTAAATTGAGCTAAAAGAGACCTAAAACACCAACTCATCATACAATGGACTTCAATGCTACAATGCCGTAAAATTTAAGTAGTCCCTCTTTTTAAACCTTCCTACAATGGCTACAATCATACAACAATTAATATTAAGGCTTCCTGTACATGTAGATAAAGATAAAGGTGTCCCAGGCCTTGTGGCTACAGGATGTAGGAATTAGAGCCAACCCTGTCTTGCGTGCAGCATATGGGAGGCAGAGCCCGCAGAGCCTTATGCTCTCTTTCTACTGTTTTTAGCTGTCTATTGAGAGGTACCCTTTCACTGCTGGGGGAACAGAGTTTTTCAGACAATGATCTGAGCCAGCCTCAAACCTGTAACTTCCAACAAAACAGTCATATGCTCTCACTACACAGTATAGACTCTGATTGCATGGTCACATTGCCTCTCTTCCTATACCAAACAGCAATACGGTAAAGATCCTAAAATTTCGAACACCTAAGTGTCTGATAAAATGGCATATGCAAAGAATGCAAAACCTGACCAGACTGTTCCAAAGGAGCAGTCTGATCAGGGTCTCTACTGTTTGCCATTGCACTAAGCATTTATTTTAACCCTTGTCATGCTGAATATATTAAGATGCCACACCCACTTCCAATTTTCAGCCAATCAGATTACTTGATCCAGATTGTTGATATAAATTCAAACAGTTCTTCAGAAGCCAACTGATCTGGATCTACACTGTTTGCAAAGGCAGGACATATCCGGGTTCAGCAGGACTAGGGTTAAGAGACAGCTGTGTAAAAAGCAAAATTTATGCCAAAAAACATGGAATAAAGTGTTTGAAATTTTAGGACATTTACCATATTAATGTATCTTTCCTTGGTTAATCTTTACAAGCAATTCCCTAGAACACTTTTCAAACCAAAGCGGCACATGCACTAAACAGACTAGATCATTGTGTAACCTGGGTTCAGCAGGACTGGAACCTCCAAGCTTGTTGTGGGTGCTTATTAGAAACACTTTGGTGGGGCACTTGTAAAGAGTACACAGAATGTACATTTTTGTGGAAAAATTGTGTTTGTATTGAGGTTTTACGGCCCAGTCAACCCAATGAGGTCATGTCGAGTGCAGTCAGTTTACCTAACCACACGTTTACTGGGCAGGCTTAGTCCTCTAAGCAGTTTACCAGTATTGTGCACATTCTTTCGCCAGAAACTGACACCTGCCCTTCTTGAATCAGCGGAAGGGAGAGGATGACCGTAGAAAATATTTCATGATCAATCTCCACGAAAGAATGGAAAAATAAGTTAACTTAAATGTTTGGACATTCGTAACTCATTACTACACTTATATACATATTTGAACAAGTCCACATGCCTACTTAATAGAACAAGTTTGATCCTGGTCTACACTTTGCAAGAAATGTCAAAAACTGTTATCTGGAAAAAATATGAAAACTATTTTAAAAAGTTGTTCCTGAAATTTTTACCCCCAGTACTTAGTGTTAAATCAGAATGTCCAAATAAAATATAGAACAGATGTACATACTATGCCCATATCTGGTAGCAGCCTCAATTTGAGACTTTGGAGCCTTATTCTGCAAGTTGGAGATGTATGACAAAGTGTTACTAGTACAGCCAGAGTTATAACTCCGCATTCTTTTTTATCTTCTTCAGAAAGTTTATTTTCAGTACATCCATTATCATTGCTCACTGTACGAAGTCAGTTATTAAGCTTTCATTTTTGGACAATATTATGAGCTAGCAATAAAAAAATCTGCTAAAAACAAATACAAAATACACATCCAGTTAAGTAGATTAACCAGGTAATATTTTTCTTATTTTTCCACAAAAACATATTTTGTAGGTACATGTACTAATAAAAGAAAAATATTACATGAATAACCTTGGTCCCCTAATCTGCGGCTACTGTGGCAGCTGCAATACTTGTCCCACAAGTGTTCAATAACTGCTAAACATTTGCCACACTTAAAAAAATTTGATCACCAATAAAGTTTAACTGAAAATTCATAGAATTTGGCTGACGCAGGAACACATGCTTACTAAATCCCCAGTTATATACACCACAACCTCTTTATAACACTATTGTTGGGGTCCATAGCATAAACCGTGTTAGTTAAACAACCATGTTATATCCAAACAAAAAAGTATAGATTATATTGAAAAATGACCATTTATGGTCATTTTTCAATATAATCTATACATTTTTGGGATTCATCTTTGAACCATGTTATATCCAAACTCATGTTATAATGAACCGTGTTATAAAGAGGTTGAAGGGTACAATTTGTGAACAGTGAAGAACTTGAAATGTAACAGACATCTAATCACTGTCTACAAATTTGTGTATTCAGGAAATATTTATTAGCTGTTTGTTTTTGATGTTTTTTAATGTTGTTGTTTTGTGTGTTTTTTTCAGTTTTTTGGGGTTTTTTTTAATTTTTGTATACACATTGATTTGGCACTTTTTATTCAATCAAAATGTTCAGGAACAGTAATTGATAACTCAAAGATAATTTTTCTAATTTCTCCAGGCATTGTGGATACCCTTTGGTCACTCAGTGAGGAGCTATTAATAGGAAACATAATGTAAGTATCATACTGCAGAAAATTATCCTAGAATTATCGCAAAATATTCCTCAATGTCCTCTGATTAATAGACTAATGTTTTTCCCTGTTTCACCACAGAAATATACATTGTGGGTACCCATTAGAAGCGCCTCAGCCAAGTGCTTCTAATAAGTACCCAGCTGAGGCACTGTAATGAGTACTAACAAATATTTATCCTTTACCACTCCCTGGGCAAATTCAGTAGATGACATACTGATGATATCTTTCCTATCAATTCCACAAAACAGGTTTTGACATTTCAAGCAAATTGTCTCCAATGGAGACAATGTGTATATAATGTCAAATCCTGTTTCCTGGGAAAATATAAGAAAAATATTTTAAAATGTCATCAGTTGAATATTTTACCCTCAGTGCTAAGCATTAAATCATAAATGTTAAGATTTTCTCATGTCCTTATTCTCTTTCCTACTTATTTAAAAAGCACAGCTTTCAACATGAAATGACCTGATTTACAGTTTTGTTACTTATCTTTCACTCACACTTTGAAGTTGAGTGACGTCTCATGCTTACCAGTTAAAATGTTATCAGGATCCTACCTACATGATTTACCTTTATAGGCAATTTTGACTGATTTTCTCGACAGAATTTAGAAAATGTTGCATCAAGGGAAATAAATCTACATTTCCTATCAGCAATGTAATACCAAACCCAGTCTTTGAAACAGTCTAAGGGAAATAACTGACTAAGAAATAAGATGTAACATTGGTGTTAAATCCAGATATGCCCTGCTTTGGCAAACAATGCAGATCTTCTCAGCCAACTGATCTGGATCTGCATTGTTTGTCATTAAGTAAGAGAATTTGTATCAACAACCTGAATCAAGTAATCTGATTGGCTGAAAATTGGAAGTTGGTTTGGCATCTAAATTTATTCAGCATGGCAAGGATCACCAAAGACCTGTGTATTCATGCAATGAGTTTGATCAGTGTCTTCACTGTACATTTAATGAATAGAGAAGGTCCTAATCAGACTATGTGGATGTACAGTCTAATCTGGGCCTTTATCCCTTTTCATGAGCTCATACCTCAAGACAAGAAAGGCACTTTATTTCAAACAAAACATCGACATTTATTTTTTCCTATTTCCCCATGAAAACATAATTTCTGTGTCTACTGAATATTCAAAACGAATCACCACAATAATAATCATACTAATACATAACTGAATCTTCAAGCTTATACATGCAGATAAGGCAGATTCATTCATTTCAGGGGCATGTGATTGTTGTTCAAAAAGATTGGTCTATCTAGATATACAAATGTGGTAACTATTAGCTTTCCCTATGAGTACTGTAAATGAATCAATCATGTTTATGTAGACTTTTAAAGTTTTCTTAAGTCACATACAAGTTTTAAAGGTTTATAGGTCCAAGTATTTATTCATGATAAAAATTTGTTATTTTCGTACCAAAACATCTTGTGGGAACTCAGTGGAAACTCTTGCTGGACCAAATCATAACCTGTGTTATCCACTGCAATCAGCTTGGCAAGGTATCCACAAAATAAGTTTTGGAGAAATATAACAGAAAGTTCCTTCTAAAATACTACCTCTAACCAGAATAATTAATAACTATTTTCAGGTTGGCACCCAGGCCAGGGTGCCATGAAAACTTAAAATATCTGCTCCTACCAGGTTTATTTTATGTTGAGCGACCCAGATCTAAAGTCATTATATAAATCAAGCAAATTCTTCGTATTGAGTACTGACACCCGAACAAGTCCTTAAAAATGCCTAAATTTGCAACAATCTTCACAATTACGAACATCATCATGCTTAAATGTGAAAACAAAAGTAGATTTCCTTTTATTTTATTGGCTATCAGGTATTCAGTTATGACAGAGTGCAACAAGGGCGAGAAGCCAGCAGTATGTTTATGGCTGACTTGATTTAGCTGATCAGAGCACACTTTTTACTCCAAGCATGCTGATTCGAAATACATGTAAAGTATGACAAAGTAGCTGCAGTTGTTTTTTTTTTTTTTTTTTTTTTACTGTGCTGGGGTTTAATGACACATCAACCCTTGCTGGTCATCTTGTGTCATCTCCCAAAGAAAGGGAGAACTGATATAGAAGAGATAGTAGAAGAGATGAAAGAGAGGGACAGGGAAGAAAGAGGAACAGGAATGGAAGTGAAGAAACAGAAGAAATAAAAACATTCCCCCTCTACCCTTACCTGCTACAATGATAGCAGGCCTTGCCCTACTGTAAGCTGCAGTCGGAGCAATCACGTGACCCACTCAAGCAAAACATGGTGAAAGGAATAGTAATGTTCGGATGCAAATAGTGTAAAAACATTTTTTTTTGACATGGAAGTTTTTGTGCGACATCCATGTGTATTGCAAGAAAGCAGTTTACATGGCTTTAACTGAAATAATAGTTTGCTGCTATTGAAAATGATCTTGGAATTTTGTGGATTATATTTGTTCAGTTTCACTTGATTTAGCTTGCAGCTCTGGCGCACTCCAAAAAAAAATCAAATCAAGTCCCCCGTGGGACTGGCATAAGTACCAGTAGATCTACTTTCGAAACTAGAGCTGGTGTTTGTAAAACACTATGCCCCCAACTGCCAGACTCTAACACTGCTTGACTCCAACACTGCTTGCCCATGACGGTAACAACAGTACAAATACATGAGATACCAATGTTATTATAATAAAGATTGATTGTGTTGGGGTTTAACGACACGTCAACCCTTGAGGGTCATTTTGTGTCGTCTCCCAGAGAAAGGGAGAAAAGAGATAGAAGAGAGAGTAGAGGAGATGAAAGAGAGGGACAGAGAAGAAAGAGGAACAGGAATGAAAGTGAAGAAACAGAAGAAATAAAAACATTCCCCCTCTACCCTTACCCACTACAAGGATAGCAGGCCTTGCCCAACTGTAAGCCACTATCAGTTGGACGCCCCAGTGATGTAAGATACACAGCACCTTCTACCACCCGACCACCCCGTATTATAATAAAGGGAAATAACTCTAAAATGGGAGATAATTCGGATAAGAAAAAAATACGGGTCACCTATTTTTGCATGAGGAAGCCATATATGAAGTTTCAAAAATTAGCATACACGATTCTAAATTTATGCTATGCACAACAAAGCAACAACATTAAATGGCCAGAAATTGCAAAGGGCCATAACTCCAACAACATTTCATTTTATTGGTTGAATATTTAATCAGGTGATCTCCTCCTCAGTCCCAATCAGTATATCAAAGGCCAAGGCTCTAACTTATACTTTTTGAGATATCTTGCTAACAAGATTTCAATGTTATTTTATCAAAAATGGGAGATAATTCGGATAAGAAAAAAATGGCTCAGTCTACAAAAGGCCATAACACCTGAAATATTCACCAAGTTTCAAGACTCTAGCTCCAACAGTTTTTGAGATATTTTGCTGACAAGGTAAAAATGCCCAAAATTACAAAGGGACATAACTCATGAAGTGTTTTTCAGTATTCATTCAAAAGTTATTCAGGTCATCTTCTCATCACTACCAATCTATTCATCTATGAGGCTCTAGCTCCAACAGTATTTTGAGACATTTTGCTGACAAGGGAAAATGCCCAAATTTACAAAGGACATTACTCATGCCCAGAAGCAATATGCCCCTCAAACTTCCTTCTCATCACTACCAATTTATCGAGTTATGAGGCTCTAGCTCCAACTGAGATATTTTGCTGACAAGGGAAAAATGCCCAAATTAACAAAGGGCCATTACTGTTGAAATATTTTTTCAGAATTAATTCAAAAGTTAACCCAGTCATCTACTCACCATTACCAATCAATTCACCAAGTTTCAAACCCTAGCTCCAACGTTTTTTTAGATATTTTGCTGACATGATAAAAATGCCCAAATTTACAAAGGGCCATTACTCATTAAATATTTTTTCAAAATTTATTCAAAAGGCAATCAGGTCATCAACTCAAAATTACCAAAAATCAATTCACCAAGTTTCAAGACTCTTGCTCCAACAGTTTTTGAGATATTTTGCTGACAAGGTTAAAATGCCCAAAATTACAAAGGGACATAACTCATGAAGTGTTTTTCAGTATTCATTCAAAAGTTAATCAGGTCGTCTACTCATCACTACCAGTCTATTCATCAAGTTTCAAGGCTCTAGCTTCAATAGTTTTTGAAATATTTTGCTGACAAGACTGCATCCATATTGTTTCAAAGGGCCACAACTCAGGAAAGGGGCATAATCCTGTTGAGAAAAAAAATATGTGTCAGCTATTTTTTCATGAGGAATCCATATAAGAATTTTCAAAACAGTAGCATGCACGGTTCTAAAGTTATACTATGCATCAAAAAGCATGACAAAGGGATGAACAAAAGGATGGGCGGACAAATGCCCCAGAAGCAATATGCCCCACCAACTTCTTAGAAGTTGGAGGCATAAAAAAAAACATCAAAAAAGGAAACAAAATTTTTGAGGTGGCAGGTTTGAGGAGGGGTCGGATGGAGATGAAAATCTAGCAATTTATTTATCATGGCCTAAGACGGAATATTCTTTAAAATATATGAATCTGAATGTTTTCCTAATTAAGAAGACCAGCTGTATATTTATCTACATGTTTAATGTCTTCAGCCCCAGCCTGAATGGAAAAACTAAGGCGTTTAAGCCCTGTTTTAATGGACAAAGATCATTATATTCTGTAACATTAATATAAAACATGTAGAAAATAAGAATGAAAAAAAATAAATATCTTGAATGTACACAGAAGTCTCTTTATAAGAGGATTTATTATAAGATAATTTTGGATATAAGACAGTTCAGAAGTGGACCCCAAAACTATTGTATCAGAACAAAAATATAGATTATATAAAAATGACCACAAAATTGGTTATTTTTCTATATAATCTATACATTTTTGTTGGCCTTCAACATCGTTTTTTATCTAATACATTTTTGCGTTGGATCCCAGCAACAGTGTTACACAGACTGACCAAATTAAACTGTCACTTTGATCACAACATTTAACCCTTGTCCTGCTGAACCTGGATATAACCTGCCTTTGCAAACAGAGTAGATCCAGATCAGTTGGCTATCTGCATCTGTACTGTTTGCAATTCAGTTTGTGAATCCGTATCAACAACCTTGATCAAGTAATCTGATTGGCTGAAAATTAGAAATGGGCGTGGCTTCTAAATTTATTCAGCAGGACAAGAGTTAAAAATCATTAGGATACATCCACTGTACAATTTTGGCCTGTCAGTAGGAATTTCTACATACATTCCACATGAAACAGAAAATGGCTTTATGGGTAATACCTGTTTTACCAGTTTTCTCATTTAACATTTACATTGTACACCAAAACCTCTTTATAACCCTATTGATGGGATCCAAATTATTAGCTAAACATTCGTATATCAACCAAAAATGTATATATTATATAGAAAAATGACCATAAATGGTCATTTTTCTGTATAATCTATACATTTTTGTTTAGATGATAAAAAACTGCAAAACAATGTCACTTTTCCATATATTCTATACATTTTGGTTTGGATACAACAGTTTTGGGGTCCACATTTAAACCATCTTATATCCGAAACCATCTTTTAAGGAGTCTTATAAAGAGGTTTAGGTGTACTTATAAAAGTAAAAGGTCAAAGGGACAGGTCAATTTGGTTAGCTATAAAGTGGTTGTGATATATATCTACAAAATATGTAATATTGCAAAATTCCTTTCTTTCAACTGTGCAGTAATCCCCCAGGTGTAATAGAATATAATGATTTTCTCAATGAATATTTAATCCCCTAGTTCAAGGCACTCAAACATCCTGTGAATGGACAATGTTATCAGAGCTCTAGATAAAAGGAACATCCAGATCAACATGTACTCGCCAATATTCCTCCTTGTGGGTACTCATCAGAATAATCCCAGCAAGGCACTTCTTTAGAATAACTTAGTAATAAGTGTCTCACAACTTGTCTTCATGCAGAAATAAGAAAAAATTTTAATACTTTTTCGTTGAAAGAACACACACACACACACACATAAAAACACCTTATCTAGAATTCTGGTGGGAACAAACAGTAATCCTGGCTTGCTGTAAGAAGACCAACTTTTTTCACAGGCAAA
Source organism: Anodontia alba (assembly GCA_964016985.1). Classification (NCBI taxonomy): domain Eukaryota; kingdom Metazoa; phylum Mollusca; class Bivalvia; order Lucinida; family Lucinidae; genus Anodontia; species Anodontia alba. The sequence continues at coordinate 53,781,056 of OZ024831.1, forward strand.
GTTCTATAGGGTTTCTTTTTTTTTTTACTTTTCAGAGAAACTAAGGCTTAAAAGGCAGACAACTAGGTAAAATTTTATAAACTATCAAAGTTTATTTTCTCATAATAATCAGAAAATTAAAAATGCGTCCAAAGGGCATGAATGCTCCTGCCTGAAAAACTTAAACGCAAATCGCTAATGCCTGAAAAACTTAAACGAAAATTGCTTATGGCATCTCGGACATGGACAAAGATGATGGATGGACAAAGATAACACTAAATGCCCTTTCCACCATTCTTCGAATGGCAAGGCATAAAAAGTTTGAATGTCATCTGTTGTTGTTGACTTGCACACTTTTCTCATGTTTAGTAGAAAATGTCCATTTTCTAAAACTTTGTCAAAGCTCACAATAACCTAGATTTGTTTTGAATAAACAAAGGTGCATTGGACAGTAAGAAGGACTTATCCCTTAAAGTGCCAGTCAAAACTGCAGCAGACAGCATTTTAATTTTTTTTTTTAAATTTCTTAGAAAGTAAGCCTTGACATTTCATGTGAATTTTCTGCCAAGTTTACGATTTGCATGAAATGTAAAGATTTATTTACTATGAAAAGAAAAATCAAAATGCCAGCAGCTAGAAATTTTGCTTGGTGTTTAAAGAGTTAAGCCATTGAAGAAAGCGTAACTGGCCAACAGTGCAGACCCAGATCAGATGATGCAAAATGTGGCGTGTGAACAGTCTCCACTGTTTGCAAACCTTTTTTTTGTTGTTGCTGTTTTGTTTTTTTTTCATCCAAAAAGTATTGATATTTTCTCAAGAAAAAAAAAAAAAAACATTGTGGGTGCTCATTAGGTGTCTCAGCAAGGCACTTCAAATGAATACCTACAACATATGATTTCATGGAGAAATTAGGAAATTATCAATACTTTTGATTGAAAAATGTGCCTCATCTTCAGCTTAGGGAAAAGACCAAGATGAGTCTGCCCCAGATAAAATATCCATACAATGGCTGAAAAAAAAAAAAAAAAAACTTTCCTGGAGCTATGGAAAACATGCCAATTTCTACACAGCATTGCCAGTCGGCCTCGGTGGCTCAGTCGAATGCACGCTTGTTTGTTGAGGTTTTACGGCCCAGTCAACCCAATGGGGTCATGTCGAACGCGGTCAGTTTACCTAATCACACGTTTATTGAGCAGGCTTAGTTCCCGAAGCGGTTAACCAGTACTGTGCACATTCTTTCGCCAGGAGCTGACAAATGGCCTTCTTGAATCAACTGAAGGGAGACAATGACCGTAGAAAGTATTTCATGATCAATCTCCACGCAAGAATGTTGCTGACCTCAGCAGGGATTGAACCTGTGACCTCCTGGTCTCCAGCTGGACATGCATCCAACTGCGCCATCGAGGGCGGCTGAATGCACGTCAAACTGAGACTAGCGATAGGAGATATTTTCTACTGTCATTCTCTCCCATCCACTGATTCAGGAAGTGCAGTTGTCAGTTTCTGATGAAAGAGTGTGCAGAAGAATTTGTTAACTGCTTAGAGGACTGAACCTGCCCAGGAAAAGTGTGGTTAGGTAAACTGACTGGCTCACGGGATGAGCCGTTTAACTCCAACCCAACTAACACAGCACTGCCCTTTCTTCTAACTACTGGCCCTTGACATATAATCACTTTCAATTGGGAAGTAATTGATTTTGATCTGCCACAAAGTGAGGGGACCATTTCCTCAAAGACTATACATAGCTCCAGATAAGAGAGGGTATCCACACAGTACATTTTTCTTATTTCTGCACTAAAAACATATGTTGTGGGTACTCATTAGAAGCACCTCATGAGGTGCTTCTTATGAGCACCAAAAACACATTTTCATGGAGAAATAAGAAAAATATCAGTTCTCTAAGATTGACAAAAATGCCTTATCTGGAGCTATGACAATAAATGTACAGTATCTTGATCTAGTATGATTCAACCTCCCACATTCAGCCCACTGTCTGCTGGACAATAGCCCTAATGAATGGTTTTATCACTCCCTGCATTGATCCGGATCCCAAAGGTCAATGGGATCACAACAACAAGAGCATAGGCTACCTGATTCACAGCTCCTTTTTTTCCTTAGCTTATCATGTCAGATAAAATTTTCAGTAGAAGACTACATGTACTGAAACAATTTTTCTTATTTTTCCCAGAAAACAGGTTTTGACATTTCATGCAGTGTCTCCAATGGAGACAATTTATATGAGATGTAATTCCTGTTTACTGGAAAAATTAGAAAAAATATCATTAAGTTGTTGTCTGCTGAAATTATCCACAGAGTGGCAAATGCTATGCCCAAATGTTAATGTTCCTTAAAGGTTATGATCAGCTAAACCAGTTATTGTTTGTTTTTGTTGTTTGTTTTTTTTAACAGAAATTATGGTCATTCAAATTACCAGCAATAACATCACCAGAGAATGGAAACCAGAAATAGCAAACATACATGTAAGATGGTACAGGACTTAGATCAATCTGCTTGTCCATGCCTTCAATTTTCACTCTGTCATCATTCTAAACTTAGCAGATGCATTTTTTTTTTTTCTAAGGAAAAAGGCTTGACATTTTATTTGAATTGTCTACCAGCAAACAATTCACATAAAATGCCAAGTATTATTTTCTCCTTCTCAAAAACTAAAGGAAAAAAAAAAACAGACCACTGTTTGCTAAACTTTTGCTTAGACATGTTAAAGGATTGAGAATAAATTGAGGAAAATAGGGGGATCCAATATAATCATAACTGTCAACATTTTGATTTTTCTAACAGAGAAAATAGGCTGACATTTCCTGTGAATCACCTGCCTAGCAGACAATTCATATGAAATTCCAAGTAATATTAACTCCGAAAAAAAAAAATAAATGAATAAAAAAACAACACTTCCTGAAATTTTTCATGTTCATCCAGCCCTGCTCAATCTATCTAAAATTGTTTTTTGTGTTGAAATTTTACAGCCCAGTCAACCCAATGGGGTTGGTCATGTTGAGTGTGGTCAGTTTACCTAACCGCATGTTTACTTGGCAGGCTTTGTCCTTTTACCAGTATAAAACACATTTGCTCGCCAGAACCTATTGAAAATAATTTGTATTTGATCATCACATCATTGGAGCGTGTGGCTTAACTCAGAATTCAGCATGGGAAAAAATCTGGATGGACTGTTAGTCACAATCAGCATGATCTGTGATCTGGATTCTAAAAAAGGCACACTTCAAAATTCCAATACAGGCAGTCCTGGAGGGAGTTAACCCATTTAGTCGGGAAACCCCCAAAAGGGTAATAAGCAAACAGTGCTGACCCAGATCAGCCACTGCAGAATGTGGCATCTGATCAAGATCTACATTATTTGCATCAACTACAGAAATTTCTTTAACACAATGAAATAATAAAAACAAATCAGACACACTGCTATTGGAAAAAGACCAGTTCAAAAGAGTTGTGGTAGAAGAGTCCAATCGACGTAAATCATTAAAATGAGTAATCCGGTATTAAATGAGAAATCTGAACTGGACTGCCTCTGCAGTACCCAAAAGAAGCAAACTGTTTCATAGGACTTTAGGGTCTCCAAATTGTGTTTGATGCATAAAAATTTCAAAATGTGTGCTTGGAATGCATGTTACAACATACATCAAGTCACCATTTCCAATAATTTTTAGGAAAAAGAAATTGCTACTGACAACCGGTTGTCAATAGCCACTTCCTAATTTTTATTTGTATTAATTTTTCCGAATTTTTCTATTTGTGCTGGCAAGTAGTTTTGAAGTACATGTAAATGGTTTTACCGAGTTTGGCAACCTGCAGCAAAATCTCTGTAAAAAAAAAAAAAACATGACTTACTGTTATAAAATAATTAACCATTACGAAAACATGCCTATTCAAATATACTGAAAATTTTCAGATATAAAATATAAAAAAATTCAGACAAAAAATTCTGACATTTTTCATATTTCTACAGTTCTAACGAGAACCCACAATCTGTTTTTGAGCAGAAATAAGAAAAATAATGTATGCCCCTGTAAACCCCAGTTTAACAATATAAAATTAGGGTTACAGGGGCTCAAAATTATTTAGTAGAATGTTTTGTGATGTATGGGCATGACTTTTCTTCATATTATTTTCTTCTTTTTTCTGCATTATTTTTTAGTTTTTTTGTTGTTGTTTTTTGGTTCTCAAAATCCTACCAGATGGGATCCATCCGACCACTGTAAATAAAATTCTGGCTTTAGTTCACAGTTCAAAAATCATAAAAAAAATATATATATATATGCAGATGCAATGTATAAATTCAATAAAAACTCTTAGTTTTTAACAATCCCATGGGAAAGAAATATTAGTAAAAAAAATAAATAAGTAAAAATTCACATGATATGAATATCATAAACAACGTGGCACGTGTGTTGGAATTTGTAAACAACTTTCTCGATCGGGTCATTGAACACTGGTCAAGCTGACCAAAATGGCCACTGGTCAAGAATAGCAAGCTGACCCAATTTATGTATGTTTTTTCGCGCAAATTAAAACTGCAACTTCAAACAACCTCACAGAAACTCATTACATAATTTACAATTACGTAATTAAATCATAACGTATGTCGTATACACAAGTTGATTGCAGAACAATAGCAGACGGCTTAGTATTATGACCAATTATATAATGGGTGGAATGTTACGGCAAAAATGGCAACGGGCGAAGGGCAGAGGTTAACAAATGATAGTATATTTACCCAGTGTTTCAGCGCCTGTACGGTTCCCAAAACTTGAAATATGTGACATTACAGCATTGTCCATTTGTCCTGAATAATCACAATATGTCCCTTCTGCCATTTTCGGAATATTTGAAGTAAAAAAAGAGTAAATTAATGTGTATTGCAGATAGCCATTACGTCATTTCGTCCTGTTGACACAACCCCTGATTAAGGCTACGTAATCGGGCCGATTCCATTGCAGAATAGGACGGTCCAATTAAATAAATATCATAATATTTTCTTGTGTGTGGTTATATTTAATAAGGAGAATTTTTCATGCCTATAATCAACATATTTATATACATTTTGGCAATCTTTGGTCATGAAATGTATTTCTAATGACCGGCTGTGTTATTGAAATGACTTAACACCCCCGCATATTAAAGGTTCCTGACCCGACAAAAAACTGACCAGTCACGTGGTTGAAATGGACACATGATGTAGGCGGAGTTTATCTCTGTGTTCAATCATGACTTTTAGCATACCAATGAACACAGATCATATTGGTAAGGGAGCGTGTTGGGGATATTCTAAACGTGATGCGATTGGCGCTTTGGTGTTTCAACGTCCCGCTAGTGGTGTATCGATCATTTCGGGACGATATACACAGTAAATATTAGTCCGTTTTACAATTCGGCTCAAGCAGTACACGTGCTGCTTAAATGCGCTGCTTAAATAAACTGAAAATAATAAGTAATTACTGAATTGTTTTTAAAGAAAATTATAAATAACTTGAATACAGAAACTAAGAACAGAATAAAATTTTATGATGACTTGACATTTAGTCTGTCATTACACTAAGAAAACCAATGTTTCATGACTGTGTTGGGTAAAGTCAAAACTATTTAATTGCTCCGACGTGCAAGGGACTATCCGATGTACTTATTGCCCGAGACCGAAGGGTCGAGGGCATTAGTTCATCGGGCCGTCCGAGCTTAGCTGAGGCGGCGAGAAACAATAGTTTTGACGGTTCCACGAAACACAGGCATGAAATACCTGATTTATTACCGTGTCAATGCTGGGGGAAAAAATGGCATGCGCCATTCTCGGGGGCGGGGGGGGGGCGGGGGGTAACTTAGGGGTAATTTTGGTACGGGTGTGCGAGCCAGTATTTCAAAACCTACCCCATTCATATACCTGGCCTTCGAAAAAACGGACCCATTCATATACTTGATCATCCAAAATCTTGACCTATTCATATACTGCCCTTTTATTTTTTGTACCAATTTTTTGCTGGTTATTACACAAATATCATAGGCAATTCATATAATACCAAGAGGATAAGCAGCCTCGAAAAGTCTTTGAGCGAAAAATATGTGCATATACCAGGATGTCAGAAAAATGGGGCCTTTCACATAGGAATCCAGAAAAATCGGGCCATTCATATACCTTTTGTTGAAAAAAAGGGGGCCAATCATATACCTGGCAGCGCTGAAAAGGGGGGCTATTCGGCACGCATATCCGTACTATGTCATATATAGGAAGTTACCCCCACGAGACGCCATTAAGTATTGCTTAATTAGCACGCGACGTCGGCACACACATGTTATCTCGTGACTTTGACGTCATTCCCGTGAAGTTTGATGTCCTCAATAATAATAATAATAATAATAATAAAAAAAAAGGCAATAGAAAAAAAAGATACTATTACTGTATGTGGTACAAGAGGAGGCTAAACCAAGCAAAAGTTTTCTGAAACATTCAAGTAAAAACGACCAACGCCACTTCAGATATATATATATATATATATCAGATATATATATATATATATATATATATATATATATATATATATATATATATATATATATATATATATATATATATATATATATATATATATATATATATTCATTCAAAGGGAGATAATTAAAGACGGGGTGAAATTCAAATTCAGCTTGACGTCATTTGATTGGAATTTCGAATTAAATAACGTTGTGGTTTTACTCACAGATATTTGTGCAAGAAATTTATGAAAAGTAAAACGGCATTTCTTTTATACAAAGCGGGTTATGACTGGAAATGCTGTTTTTAAATAAGGGCTCATAACTCCATAATCTATGACTGCGAAAGAATTACCTTTATGATTTTCAAAGACAGACGTTTGACCATGAAAACATTTTGACGAAAAAAGTAACATGAGCCGGTACAAAACTGGAAACTATATTCTTTTTCTTAAGCGCACAATATTTTTTACACATATATTTTTGCACAGTTTATTTCACAAATCACAACGTTTCGGCTGATTAAAGCCTTTTTCAAGAGAGTTAAGCAATGCTACACCATCTTCTCATCAACGTTTGTTTCCTTTTGTTTTATTTTATTCATTTATTTTTAATTCCCCCCCCCCACCCCCCCCCCCCCCCTCCCCCCCTATTTACTAAAGACTGGTTTATTTCATTGTGAACTGCATCACGCTAGTGGTCTGATTGTTGAAAAAATCTTAACACTTTTACTCCAGTTTTGGCGCCAAATGGTAGTACAACGTCTTGGCGAGAGTAATCAGATGTTGTAACGTCGTGACAACGGTGTGCATAGCATCTGTATTTAAAATGGTTGACAGTATTGATGAGAAGATGGTGTAGCATTGAAAGAACTTAACTCTCTTGAAAAAGGCTTTAATCAGCCGAAACGTTGAGATTTGTGAAATAAACTGTGCAAAAATATATATTCTTTTTATTACCTATCAGTATATATATATATATATAAGTGATTATGACTCCATAGTGTAAGAATCATCATTCCCCGCAAAAGGCAGAGCGATATTGTTTTAGAATTGTCCGTGTGTCCCTCGGTGAGAACATCCATCTGTTCGTCTTTCCAGAGCCATATCTCTAACCACTCATCAGACTTTATTCATATTCTGGTAAATGACTTGGCTATAGCTATGGCCATTCAACATTCTGATAATTTTATTAGAATTGACCTAACTTGTTATTGCCCTTTTTATATATAATCTCTGCATCTATAATGTAAATGTTTAATGCATATCTGCCAGGAGCCATAACTCTGTAATGACTGGTTAGATTTTATTCACACTAGGGAATGAATAGACTGGCTCCAGTCTAACTGATTTTAATCAGTATAAAAATTATTCATATTCTACAAAAATCTTGTCTTTTGGAATGTCTTTCTCTGATTTGGCAGATCAGTTATTTCTAATGGGAAAGGGGGATACGTGTAGGAAAATAGTCAAGGAGGAGTATTTGACTTTAGTTAGATTAGAAAACTAAAACGCACATAATCAAAATAAGGTTTTTGTCCATCAGAGCCATATTTGATTCATATTTTGTTTAAATGATCATGACCATGAGATTTCAATATCCTACTAATTTCTTCAGCGTCGACTTATTACTTAGGAGTTATCGCCCTTGGCAAGGTCAACTTAGCAATTTTTGTCTGTCTTGAGCAAATTTCTGTGACCATAAATGAGATTTGATTCATACTTGGATAAATAAGTATGGTCATGGTCTTTCAACATCCTGTTAATTTTGTGAGAAACGACATATTGTCTCCCCCCCCCCTCCCCCCCCCCCACCCACACACACACACCACCCACCCCCACACTCCGGAGTCATTTCGCCCGTCCGTCCGGAGCCACATCACGGTAGAGCTGGTTCATGATGTTCGCCTGTCATTACTGACAATGACCAATCCTAATCAACTGTGTGATGTGTTATTATTTGTGTGTTCTAAGATGGCTGATGAGACCAAGCTTAGCTCTAAACTGCCTGTTGCAGATAGAACAAGAGAGGTCTGAGGAAGATAGCTCTGTTGGTGATGCCTTAGCTCTGGCTTTCCGCTGTGCACGTTTCTGCTCGGCTTCGCTGATTCTTTTTGCTTCGTATTCACCAGCTCCCCTTCTTATGAGGCCTCGCCACTTTGTACGATCCTGTGCAATCTGTTCCCACGGACTCTGTTGGTATGTTGAAGTCTTTAAGGGAGGCTTTGAGGGTGTCCTTGCATCGCTTCTTCTGACCACCAACTTGTAGTTCTCCATAGAGGATATTCTTTGGCAAACATTCATCAGGTATTCTGGTAAAATGGCCTGTCTATCTTAACTGTGCCAATTTCAGAAGAGTATGTACACCCTGCATCCCTTTCAGGACTTCTGTGTCTGGAAGCCTGTCTTGCCACTTAATCTTTAGAAGTTTTCTAAGACAGCTTGTATGGAAGTGGTTCAGTCTTTTGGCATGCCGTTGGTAAACTGTCCAAGTTTCGCATGCGTATAATAGTTTTGGCAACACCACCGATCTGTATACTTTCAGTTGTTGCATAGTATATCGGCTCCGATTATGAAGTTTCCTGACCGTAACATTTGGGATATTTGCAAACAGTGCAGATCCAGATCAGATGCTGCAGAACGCGGCGACTGATCAGGTTCTACACTGTTTGCTTAAATTACAGGAAATGAAGGGTTGAATGAAACAGTCTAAAGTCCCGTTCAGAACCATTTTCCCAGTCTACACTCAAAGACAATCTACCCACCGGTGCTGTTAGCCCATTGTAGTCGGGAGACCCGTAAAAGGGTATTTGGCAAACAGAGCAGACCCAGATCATACGCCACAGAACGCGGCGTCTGATCAGGGTCTCCACTGTTTGCAAATAGTTTAGCCATTTTTCTCTAGGAATATGTAAATCTCATAGCCGGACATACCTAAAATTGAAATTGCACTCTTCCAGTATATAGTGTGGGAGAGTCTATTCGGTCTACAATGGGTTAGTGCTTTGATTCTACCACATGTTTAGCACTTAGGCATATGGCGTTTCCCCTACACGTTGTTGTCTGCTAATTGTAAACTGCAGCAAGATAATTTTTTGTCATGTGCAAATGTTTCTTTGTAGCAAGCTACACGTTGTTGTCTGCTAATCCTAAACTGCAACAAGGTAATCTTTTGTATTGTATTACTTTTTTCTTTGTAGCAAGCGATATGTTGTCTGCTAATCGTAAACTTTCACAAGGCAATTTTTTGTCGTGTGCTAATTTTCTTTGTAGCAAGCCATACCTTGTTTGTCTACAAATCAAACTGCAGCAAAGCATTTTTTTCTTTCTTTGCAACAAGACACATGTTGTCATTTAAGGAAGCCATACGTTGTTGTCTGCTTATCGTCATATGCAGCAGGGCAATATTTTTTCGTTTACAAATATTTCTCTGCAGTGAGCAATATTGGTGCCTGCTAGTTGTAAACTGCAGCAAGGTAATTGTTTGCCGTTTGCAATTTTTTCTCTGCAGTAAGTTATTGTTGTATGCTAATCACAAACTGCAGCAAGGGCTTCTTTGGCGTGTGCTTATTCTTCTGTGTTGCAAGCAGCACTTTTGTATCTGCTAATCGTAAAATGCTGAGGTAAAATGTTATTGTGTGCTAGTAGTTCTCTGCAGCAAGACTGTGCGTTGTTGTCTGCTAATCATACATTACAGCAAGGTAGTTCTTTTATCGTGTGCTAATATTTTCTACAGCATGTTATTTTCAAAATCTACATTTATTGCACTTTCACAAGGTATGAAAATTTTCAAAATAACTTCATATCTTATCTTCCCTATGCGTTTGAAATTTAGACTATTTGTGCCTTGGACCCAATATACACTAGGTCCGAGTTTGTGCCTGTGTATTACCATTATATTTTGTCAAAAATGATCAAAACGCTAATTTTAGCCTCTATTTTAAAACGATTGCCTTTTCAGGGAAAGTTTTATAAGTTATCACCACAAAGAGATTTTTCTATAGTTTGCACTGGTATACGTATAACACTGTAGAATAAGTATTTTTCTTCATTCTCCATTTCGCTCTAAACTTCGAACTATCGCCAAGATGTCCAATAATAGAATCATGGCCATAGCGACCTAGGGGAAATAACTGTCTTCAGTCAACTGCCGCTTATCACAGGTAACTTTCCAAGTAACACCTAGCTGTGACGTTTTGTGTTTACTGGGTACACACACTCTCTCTCCTTTGCGAGGATTAATATTAAATATATAATTAAAACATTAAAACGTTTGGAAGTATATTCGTTTATCTTCCAAAAATTCTGGATTTTTTTTATATTTACCCTAAATATTCACAACTCTTATTTTTTGCCATAAATTTCTCTTCAACAAGTCCATTGTACTGTAAAATTGCTAGGTGAGTGGCAAACAGTGTAGACGGCGGTGTCCGATCAGGGTCTACACCGTTTGCTCAGGTCCGAATACATCGAGTATGGGAATATGATCAAGTCGAGCCCTTTAGAAATCATCCTGGATCCGCCCCTGTATAACACATCCCTGCAATCTGACCAAGCAAAACGGCATTTCGTTCGTTCGTAGAAATATGAAAAACCATTTGTGAAGACAAGTTCATTAACTTTCCTTGACACAGTTTCGTCCCTTGGGAGCTTTAAGCGGAAAAATACCTACTGTCCTGTAAAAGGGACTTTGGCAAGCAGGCCAAAATCAGACAGTACAGAATGCAGCACCTGATCTGGTCTTACAGTGTGCAACAAATATAGAACATTTCTGACAACTTAATGAAAAGAAATGAACTACAGACAGAGACCCCTAAAACCAGAGATCCTGCCCAGTCTTTGAAATAGATGATTCTATTGTGCATAACTGGGCTAAACTATATGATCATGGATGTCGGAGTCTTATTTCTTCGCACCTGGCTAGCAGGTAAGTGCCGCATCTACCCTTAGGTTTTGGATACCTTAACGGATTTGTGCATAGTGGATTCGCCTACCTACTCTTTGGACCGGTTAATTTCCAGTATTTGTTTGTTTGTGTTGAGGTTTTACGGCCCAGTCAACCCAATGGGGTCATGTCGAGCGCAGTCAGTTTACCTAGCCACACGTTTACTGGGCAGGCTTAGTCCTCTAAGCGGTTAACCAGTATTGTGCACATTCTTTCGCAAAAACTGACAACTGCCCTTCCTGAATCAGCGGAAGGGAGAGAATGACCGTAGAAAATATTTCATGATCACTCTCCACGTGTAGCCGTGTGTCTGGTTAGTTTCTATTATTATTATGTTGTATAGAAATTCTTGTAGAAAATGCAAACAGTGTAGCCTCTGATCAGACGCCGCCTTTTGCGGTGTCTGATCTGGGTGTGCACTGTTTGCCAGTTACCCTTATGATGTTTCAACCTAAAATGGGTTAAGTTTTAACATGTCCATTGTTCTAGCTGTTGATGGTTTAAAAAAAAAACTGCTTGATGAATGGCAAATATTTTGAACCTCGATAAGTCACTGGCGTCTTATCTGGGCGAACACTACTTGCCTGTCGGAATACTTGGGATATATGTTGCAGCAAACTTTGAGTCGCAACGTGAGATAACGTATCGTCTGACATTTGCACCCAACGAAGTCTCAAATCAGCCTCAAAATGGCTGCATTATGGCTATCCAAAACGGACCCAGTGGAGATTCTGATCAAACTGCACGAATGCGCTGGCTGATCTGAATCATCAGCGCGTGTCCGATGGCACGTTTTCTGACACAATGGCTCTTATAAGTAATATGAGAGCTTTACAAATCTAATACTGGACTCTCTCTCTCTCTCTCTCTCTCTCTCTCTCTCTCTCTCTCTGATACAAAATGTATATTATTCCCATTTAATCCATTTATGCTTAGCGTCCCAAAAAAGGGACATTGGTAAACAGTGTAGACCCAGATCAGACACCGCACAACGCGGCGTCTGATCAGGGTCTACACTGTTTACATTAAAAAAAACAACAACAAATTTCTAAAAAGCATAGTAATAATAATAAAAAAAAAATAATCAGACACCCCTGCTACTGGAGACTGACCGGTACAAAGTGTTGTGGTAGTAGAGTCAACTTGGCATGAATGGGTTAAAGTGTTTAAGGGCCTACAATGGACTGAATCAGTGAATACTGAACATGAAGTAGACGATTCTTCGGGATTTGAAAAATGAATTCCAATCGTGAATTAACCCTTAAAGCGCCAAGAAAAACTGCATCTGAAAATGTCGTCTGTTTATGTCGTCTGTTGAATATTCTTGCAAACTTCTCAAAGCTATTTTTTTTGCGAACCGGCAAACAGTGTTGACCCAGATCAGACTGCTGATCTGGGTCCACACTGTTTGCAGAAATGACTTTTAAAATCACAAGCAGAAGACAAAGCAGACGACAATTGTTGTGATTGGCGCTTTAAGGGTTAAAACTGTGAAAGATACATGTGTTTTGATTTCTATGAGTGTGTTTCTGACACATATTTGCCCAAACCTATCAGCAAGTTTATAATTCAAATGCATTAGCATTCTGGGTAAATAGTTCAGCAGACGACATTTCAATTTTTTCTTATTTTTCCAAGAAAACAGGTTTTAACATTTCATGCAAATTGTCTCCTAAGGAGAGAAAATTGTCTCCTTCAAAAAAGGAAATCCTATTTTCTGGAAAAAAAACAACAAAAAAAACAAAAAAACAAACAAACATCATCAACATGTCGTCTGCTGAATTTGCCCATAGCACTGTAAATTCTAAATGATTACTCATTGTCTCCAAGGGAACCCCGGACAGCTATTTCGAATACACACGCTTGCTTCAGATAGAGCGACCAGTGCGCCTCGATAGGATTTGACTAGAGCGCATTAAAGTTAACAGACGAAATGAGAATGGTTGACTTATGCTCCTGGTCAAAACATTTTGAACATTTTGTTTTAAACTTTAAATTAATCTGGGTACTATCTATGGTTATTCAGTTTTGGTTTGTGGACTTTGCATACTGAGGCCAGTCAGAGGTGTTAGTAACATACCTTGGACCCTATTTGTATGCCTTTTGTTTTCAAATGTGCATAAACCTTTAAAAATATATATATAAAAAAATCTGATACCCTAGATATAGAACAGAGACAAGATTTTTTTCTATGCATATATTTTTTATTTTTTTTTAAAAAAAAGGCATACAGGGTGCGAAAAAAAAATAGGGTTCAAGGTATGTTACTCACACCTGTGAGGCCAGTAAGCTGTAAACGCCATATGGGAGGGAACAATTCTAAGGACCACAATCCCTCTTCACAAAGTTCCAAAGCAACAGAGAATAAGAAGAGGAAAACTTTCCAAGTTTCTGTAAGTTTTCTTTATTTTATTACAGCATGCAAGTGTTTTCTTTAAATACTTTTTTGTTATTTGCTTACGGAAACCAGTATGCGACCACAGGAGCCCGGCTGCTTGTATCTGAATTTCTACTGACCCCTCGGGGGAGGGGCGTGGGGGCGGGGTAATTTGGGTACGGGTGTTCGAGCCAGTATTTCGAAATCTACCCCCATCATGTACCTGGCCTTTGAAAAAACGGACCCATTCATATACTAGATAATCTGAAATGTTGACCCATTCATATACTGCCCTTTGATTTTTTGTACCCATTTATGGTGGTAGTTAGACAAATATAGCAGTCAATTCATTGAATACCAAGAGAACAAGTAACCTCGAAAAATCTCTGAACGAAAAATATATGCATGTACCGGGATACATCAGAAAAGTAGGGCCTTTCATATACTAATCCAGAAAAATGGGGCCAATCATATGCTTTTTGCTGAAAAAAGGGGCCACTCATATACTTGGCAGCGCTAAAAAAAGGGGACTATTCGGCACGCACATCCATACTATATATATATAGGAAGGTACCCCCGTCCCCCCCCCACCCCCCAACCCCGAGACTGACCCCTACCACCTCTTCGTTCATTGAAATTCACATATACAAGTCGTTTGATACGAGGTTACGCAGTTTTTAGAATTATCTTTATCTCTATACGATGAACAAACACTAACTACTCCATCGTCGAAATTAAAAAGATCAAAATACACTTTTAATATAATATAGCTTTTTTTCTATGCAGTATATTTTCACGTGAATTATACTAAAAGATGCCGAGCAAATTATTAAGTTCGTAAAAGCTGCTCTGACAAGGAAACTGACGAGTGGTAAGACCATATGATTACCTTCCATTCGATTTTTTCAGTCTTATTAGCAAGTTCTTAACCCATAAATGAAAGAGTAGGATTTCACTCTGGGGGCCTTTCAATTTCATTTCTTTTTCTCAAATCGTATTTGCAGCTTTTTCTCAAATCGTATTTGCAGCCGTCCGATTTATCATGGACATGTCTGTAAACATCAAAAAAGTGCAAGATATCTTTGGGGAATAGGGTTTCGTGTAAAATAATGAGATTTCGTGCTTGGGTTTCTCCACATTGCAGTAATATAGCTTTTACTGGCGGCACTGTCGACATCGAACCGAGCATCGGACCATCGGAGGTAAATTTGTGAATCATTTGTGGGTTCCGTGAAGCTAATGCCAGCAGCTTTCATGAATAACAAACATAACAAGAGATCTAAAATAACAACAAACCTGTCCTATATTACGTCATTGTACCCGCAAAACAATATCTATCGACTTGTATTCTAATACGGCTCTATCACACATCCACTTTTCTCTAAGCGCTTAAATTGCACCCTCTTTTCGCTTCTTTCTTTTCACATTTCCTTCCCTTCGTTACTTATATATTTAGTCAGCTAGTAAACTGTTTGTACATGCATGGTCACAATGTTTTGATTTGATGTTCAGGAACTGAGGGAAACGAATTTACATAGGCTATATAGCTTTTTTATAGATTATGTTTAAACCAAACAGTGTAGACCCTCAATGATCAGACGCCGCATTCTGCCTGTCTGCCCGAATACTTAGAGTAAATACAGTATATTAAAAACAAGGTATACACGTGGCTGCGTTTCACAAAATTCGGCTGTCACAGTTCATGTAGTGGTTTATTAGCTCACTTGAGCTATGTTCAGGATCACTTTTTGTCCGTCGTCCGTCCGTCCGTGCGTCTGTCCGGTTGTCCGCCCGTCCGTTAACACTTTTCAAACTACTACTCCTCCGAAGCCACTGAGCCACTTTTGCTCAAATTGCATATGGAGCCTCCTTAGGTCGGGGGAGCAAAAGATTGCTAAAATGGTCGCGGTCCGTTGACCAAGATGGCCGCCATGCCCATAAATGGTAAAAACCTTTCAAAATCTTCTCCAGAATCGAAGATGCCTTAATGCTGAATCTTGGCACAAATCATCGGGGAAGGGAGGTCTACCAAAGTTGCTAAACGATGATCACACGTTGACGTTTGTCCTTTTTACGGCAAGATCAAGTTTGCTTCCCTATGCATTTGTATGGGCCCCATACATTTGTATGGGAAAAATGTTGAGAAGTTCAAACGACTTCTCCTCTGAAGTCACTGGGCCAATGTTGCTCAAATTTCTTAAGGAGCCTCCTTGGGGCAGGGGAATTAAAGATTGTTAAAATGGTCGCGGTCCCTTGACCAAGGTGGCCGCCATGCTCATATATGGTAAAAAACCTTTAAAAATCTTTTTCTCTAGAACCAACGGCAAGTAAGCATTATGGCCTAATCTTTGCTCAAATCTTCGGGGATGGGAGGTCTACTAAAATTGCTAAAATGATGGTCCTACGTTGACGTTTGACCTTTTTACGACAAGGTCAAATTTGCTTTCCCATAAACGTGTATGTAGACTAGCTCCTAGACCTTGATGCCATGTTTTATCACTCCTTACTATAAGCTGATTCAAATTTATGTATGACATCTTATATAGCCAGTCTCTAATGGTTTGTCTCTGATATCTCCAAGATTAGTTGCTGCTATCAAAGAGGTGAGGCAAGCAGTAAGTTGTAGATGGCCTTTAGTTCATTAAGTAAATTAATAATTATAACTGATTGATGAAAATAATATTGATATCCGACTAGTAGTAGTCTAATGTGTATGGGCCCTATACTTTTATATGGGAAAAATGTTGAGAAATCATATTTTGGATATCTCCCGCTTGAGCAATTTTCACAAGATTTCAAATGGGGCCTTCTGTCCAAAGGGTGTTGATAGTTTGTTTAAATGGTCCCGCCTCACTGAACAAGATGGCTGCCATGCCCATATAAGGTAAAAACACAGAAAAATCTTTTCCAAAATCAAGTAAGCTTTAAGGCTGAATCTTGGTATATAGCATTGGGGACTCAAGGTCTACTAATTTTGTTCAAATGATGCTAGTAGGTTAACCTTTGACCTTTCTATGGCAAGGTCACATTTGCGCCCCCATGCATTTGTATGGGGAAAATGTTGAAAAATCATTTTCTCAATCGATAATAAAGACTGATGGCTGAAACTTACAATGTATGATAAAGTAGTAAAACTGTTTAGCTACTGTCAAATTTTCGGAGGTTATCTGCCCTTGCCCTTAGGCTCTATACATGTATAAAATTGTGAAATCTTTAAATGTCTTATTCTCTGAAACAGCTTGAACAGTTTTCACTAATTCCACATGGGGCCTTCTGTCGAAAGGATGCTGACAATTTGTTCAAATGGTTCTGCTCCATTAAACAAGATGGCTGCTATGCCCATATATGATAGAACACTTAAAAATCTTCTACTCCAGAACTAAGAAAGCTCTGAGGCTGAATATTGTTTTTTTGGTTGTCATGGCAACTTAAGATTTTAAAAAAGGGAATTTTTAAGTAACAAGTCCTTCAAAACCACTGAAGCAGTATCACTCTAATTAGGTACAAATGTTGCCTGCATAAAAGCAATTCGAAATAGCTAAAATTATGATGATCTGCCTTTTGGTTTGGTTGCCAAGGCAATAGATAGTTCCCATAGACTTATAAGCATAAATGGGAACATGGTTAAATTACATTTTCTCCATAACCAGTGAAGTGATGTGAACCATATTTGGCAGTTATGATTATTTAATGCTTGTCTACATAGTGTATGTGTTTTATGACCAGCGGTCATTTTGTTTGGCTGCCATAGCAGCTTTAAAATGTAAAAAAAAATAAAATAAAAAAAAAAAAAATAAAAAATAAATGACAACTCCTTCAACACCACTGAAGCAGTATGACTTTAATTTTGTACAAATATTGCTTGGATAAGGGCAAATGTCAATTCAAAAAGGCAATTTTGGTTTGGTTGCCATGTCAACAGAAGGTTCAAGCAGTGGGTATTTCACTCAGGTGAGCGAGCCATGGCCCGTGGGCATCTTGTATTCAGTTTACTCACGTTCACTGAAAGATAGACTGGCTCCAATATCCAGTGACTAAATATTTAGTCACTGGAGACCGGGGCCAGTCTAACTGAAACACTGCCGGCCTCGGTGGCTCAATTGGATGCGCCGTCCGACTGGAGACCAGGTGGTCGCGGGTTCAACCCCCGCCGGGGTCGGCAACATTCTTTCGTGGAGATTGATCATGAAATATTTTCTACGGTCATTCTCTCCCATCCGCTGATTCAGGAAGGGCAGTTGTCAGTTTCTGGCGAAAGAATGTGCACAATACTGGTTAACCGCTTAGAGGACTAAGCCTGCCCAGTAAACGTGTGGTTAGGTAAACTGACCGCGCTCGACATGACCCCATTGGGTTGACTGGGCCGTAAAACCTCAACACAAACAAACTAACCGAAACACTAATAAACATGAATTCAGCTTTCAGTGTAGTCGAATTGTTTGTGTCTTTTCATAGCTGCTTGCAGTCCGTATGGTGGTTATATCAACGCTCAGGAAAAATAATGTAATTCAGATGTGACAATATTTATTATAGTATAAACAGCGATTATGCAAACAAATCACACTTAAATTAATGGTCCTCAGGTCGTACTTTGTTTCTACCTACAAACTCAATTCCCAAAAAATGACTACATGTACATTACTTCATGTTTGTAGTTCCAGTCTGGTTTTGAAATGCAGCTTTTTTCATGAAGCTTTCTCTAATGAAATAATTTTATAAATTTCAAGTCGTGTTTTTATTTCATTTTTGAATATTCTTTTCATGAGTTTGTTTTCAGTTTTAACTTTTTACTCTATTACAAAAGCCTCTAAAGGAGCAATTTATTGTTAGCTTTATGGACACATGTCCGTGCATTTATATATCCAGGTGTCCATACGGTCACCACGGATACCACAACTATATATATATATATATATATATAAAGTAGGAGTAGGAATTCCCAGACTGCACACAAAGGTCACTAATCTGTCTCCAGACACTAGTCTGCCTCCAAAGGTTTACAATCTAGTACAGCTTATAATGATTTAATCAGTTATGTCCCTTAGTAGAGAGAGAGAGACAGACAGACAGACAGACAGAGAGAGAGAGAGAGAGAGAGAGAGAGAGCGAGAGAGAGTTCAGAAAAATAACTAAAAATAATAATAACAAAACAAAAACGACTGGAGAAGGTCTAAACGATCACAAAAAATGCTCGTTTTGTAATAAAGTGTAATTCAAAAATATGTGTTTTATTCAGTGATTTTACAGTAAACAAACAATTATTTGGCATAGCCTAAAACAAAAAAAAATAGTTTATGAATGTGTGGTCTATGTTTCATTAGCTTCATAGTTTGGAAATAATTGGAAATAATTGGGGTGATATCAGTTTACTGTTACCACCTTTATGATTTTGGACCGGAATAATGAGCTGTTTGACCCTGAAAAACCTATGCTGTCAGATTCCTTAAGATAAAATTAATGTGTTTTTTATTTCTCTAAAGGGTAAGTCGGAAGAGTTTTTGATTGTTTCGACCCATGCATCAAACTTTCCTAAAGGTCATTGTCCACGTGATTATCATTGGCCATTGAAATCAAGCCGCGCTTTATATATATAAGAAAAGATAGCCTCTCTATTATAGGTATACCATCTAGTAAAGTTTATAGGATTTAATCAGTTATGTCCCTTAGTGGAAAAAGACAGAGAATCTGTAGTGTTACAGTGAAATGGGATCAGAGAGAAAGACAAAATTTGCTACAACGACAGGAAGTGATAAAGAATAACAAAAGAAGAAAGTGCAGAAACGACTGGAGCCAGTCTACGGAAAGGAAGGCATACAATTATTGGTTATCGTTACATATTTACCTATAGAGGAGTCCCTACCGGGTTGCTTCAGTCAGCATATTATGTCATATCGCCGAAACGACAAACGGTCCAGTATTCATAGTTA
This sequence comes from Anodontia alba, assembly GCA_964016985.1. Classification (NCBI taxonomy): domain Eukaryota; kingdom Metazoa; phylum Mollusca; class Bivalvia; order Lucinida; family Lucinidae; genus Anodontia; species Anodontia alba. Next base: position 53,800,778 of record OZ024831.1, read on the forward strand.
TTACGGTAAGTAAAATTCACAGGCATATGGCAGATATACAAGCATATTAGATATAAATCACTGAAAAATCAGACTGAAATACCAAGTCTGTGGACTTCAACAGATCTGTCTACTACAACATTACTTTCAAAATAAAATACTACAAAGTGACAGTCACAACGAATTAAAACAATACACTGGGAGTGCTTGAACTTGACAGAAATATGTATCAATGAGGGGCAGGTGGTTTTTATAACCTGGGCCCAGTTGTTCAAAACTTAACGAAGTTGCTAGCTAACTTGACGTTAAAATCTCTGTGGCAAATACGTTGGTAGTTTTTGCTGAAAAAAAAAAATGTGAGTAGCTTCTCACATTTTTTTTCAGCAAAAATATCAATGTTTTTAAAAAAATACCTTACATGTTAGCTACAAGAGTCAACGAGTTTGTCATTAACGAACTTGTTAAGCTAACAATGCTTTGAACAACTGGGCCCTGGTAATAAAACCTTTAAATTACTACGCATTTCAATATCCATGAGACTTCGGTGCGGACGTGACATGCGACAGCCAATTTCAGAAGCATTGCCGCATACTTTGATCAGAAACCGTCCACAAAAACGTCAAACTAATCGCTTGCGTAACGGAAGGCGGTCATTCAACGGTGCCTTACCAATTGCAAAAATTAAAAAAAAAAAAAGTAGCCAAAAACTATGATAGGGCCGCAGGCTGTCGCATCCGCTTATTCCGATCAGGACCTACAATTTGCTTAACAGGACCTAGAAAAATTTAATGTGCAGGCTGGTCTAGGTCATCATATCTTGCCCAGGAAGTAAGTAACTATTTTACGGTTCACGAGTCTGCCGGTTAATACCATAGTGTTCAGCGTACCTTATTGCAATCGCGAAAATTGCTGATCCAGACAAGTCTGCGCGGTCCGATAAGGGTCTATTTTATTTATAGTGCATACTTGCAAGGACGGGCATTCTTTTCCCACAATGTTAGCAGTTTTATTATTTTGAGTAACCTGTTTTATTATTTTGAGTAACCTGCGCTGTCGATCGGGTCACGAGTATAAATTCGTGTAAGATGCACAAATAAAGTCCGCCAAATAAGGTCCGCCAGTACTTCACAACAGCTGTACCTGGCCAGTCACAGATCATTTACTGGCTTAATTGTCTTCGCCTACCGAATCCTCAGAGACTGAATCGAAACCGTATCAGAATTGCGCAATCGACAAGATCGCGATATAAAGCTGTTTCTAACAGTTTTTCGGTGCAATGACCTCTGTGATGACATCAGAATGTCGCTGTTCGACTGAAAGTCTAATGAATATTGAAACGCGTAGTATACTCCTCAAAATAGGAAGCGCTCGGAAGGGCAGAAAATATGATTGCTAAAACTATTTTCTGACACATTATTTGGCAAGTTTATACTTATTGTAAATTCATATTCATACTATCTCCCTTTAAAGTGCTAATCACAATTGCAGCAGACAACATTTTGATTTTTTTTTTCTTCTATTTTTCGGAGAAATTTAGCCTTGATATTTCATATGAATCGTTTCTTCTGAAAATAATAAATAGAATTTCGTCTGGCATTGTGAATTTTATTTAGTGCTTTAAGGTGTCATAATAGGACATTAACAAAATAAAATAGTGCAGATAAAGGATAATAATGAAAAAAAAAAAAATCAAAAGATTTGCCCCGGGTGAGGATCGAACTCACGACCTTCAGATCGCTCTATATATTTAATTGACTATGAGACTGACGCGCTGCCTACTGCGCTACCGAGGCGATATTAAGCACACGTTGCAAATGCTTTTATAACATGTTGCATAAACATATACTAATGATTTTTTTTATATTTATATAATTTAATATTTCTCTTGTCTATAGCGTCTACACACTTATCTTCTATACCTACAACAACTTATTTTTACATTATTTCTAGTTAATGGCACTATTTTTTTTTTCAATTTAACTGATAACTCCGATACCGCTAACTCCCGTAATGACGGCATTCCCGATAATTTCCGAATCAGTTGACGGAAATTTATACGTGTATTAGCTTTTTAAAGCGTGTTTTTTTGTTGTTGTTTTTTTTCAAGAAAGGTCTAAAGGGGGAAAGAATTACTTAGGAGACTTTTTGACAGTGCTAGACGCCGCCACCGCATTGGGCAGAGTTTGCATGGCGTGGGTTCGACCCCAGGCAAAAGCACTTACAATTTTTCTGAAGATTGATGGAAGGAAAAAGACGAAAGTGGCTGCCATAATTTGAGAGAGTAAAAAAAATAATCCATGTAACGCAAATAAATAAAGGAATTAATTGTTTTCGAAAGGACTCTTACAATGAACAAAATATATTATAATTTTATTACTTGGTATTCCCAGATTTGTCGTCCAGAAAAAGCTTTCAGATGATTATAAGTTTTAGCCCCAGCCCAACATATGGACCGGCTGTTTAGTTCCCAAAAGAGGGAGACCTACATGTGTAATTTATTGCATATGTATACAATCATTTAGGCACAATGGTTGTTGTTGTTCAGTTTGTTACTTCAGTTCAGGGGGGGGGGGGGTCCCAGGGTACGAAACCATAACAGGCACAACCTAGGCACAATGGTGGCATCATGCGTATTTATATATAACCCTCAATTTTAAAAGTAATTGGGACATACGAGTTAAATAAAAAAATATGACCATGAAACCACGTCCATACCGAGAAACATTTACGTAAAATTTAATAGATACTTTCGTTTTGTATTGAACAAACCATTCTTTTTTTTTTTTTTTTTTTTTTTATAATGTATCATTATAATTTTTTTCATTATTTTTGTCAGGAGATTTACCTTTTTTTCTGATATTATGCTTACTTCATGGTATAGTTGTTCCCCTTAATACACATATCGAACCCATTTTTGTTCCATTTAGTATTAGAAGGTCAACAATGGAACTTTTGCGGTCCAATGTCTGTATCACATGGGAGCCATTTATGCATCTTGAAATTTTCACTTATCCAGGATTATGTCAATTTTATCTCAGGGTCCCACATATAAGCATTTATTTTAACAGGTGTCAAATTTTATCAATATGGAACCCATATGGGTCATACATATGACAGTAAAAAAGCCTATATAGGCTCATGTGGGACCAGAATGGGGTAAATGCCTTGATTCTGCCCATAATGGTCCTATTTATACATGTTTGCTGGGAGAATGACATGTTCCGAGGCCTGTAATGTTTTGGGACTGATATTAGATAAGATAAGATAACTTTTATTTCGGAAAATTAGGCCTACTGGCCCTTGAGTTCTACAGGTATACATATAACTAAGTGTGTACATAAAGTACAGAAATGGCGAACAATATTGCATTTTCCTTTTTGTGAATAGTGTTTTTATGTTGTTCAACATATTTAAGATTTCAATATACTATTATCACTATCATGCACTGTAGTAGATAGATAGGAGGTAGGTAGATAGGCACATTTAGCCGGCCTCGGTGGCTCAGTTGGATGCGCCGTCCGACTGGAGACCAGGAGGTCGCGGGTTCAACCCCCGCCGAGGTCGGCAACATTCTTTCGTGGAGATTGATCATGAAATATTTTCTACGGTCATTCTCTCCCTTCCGCTGATTCAAGAAGGGCTGTTGTCAGTTTCTGGCGAAAGAATGTGCACAATACTGGTTAACCGCTTAGAGGACTAAGCCTGCCCAGTAAACGTGTGGTTAGGTAAACTGACCGCGCTCGACATGACCCCATTGGGTTGACTGGGCCGTAAAACCTCAACACAAACAAAGATAGGCACATGACTCGAGGATATATGTAAGAATATTGTAGTGTTTGTCTATGTTCTATGTGAGATGCCTAAAGTGTATTTGGTAAACTTGATAAAATTTGAATTGAATTGATAATGCGACTAAGCCCATAATCAAACCCTTTTAGGGCGCTTTGTGACACTTTCCTACAAAGTACGCACGCACCTTACCCCATCTCCAATACCGAGAGAATCCGAAACCATCCGGAGATTTTCCGGACCCGTACCGATACCTTCCGGCATATAAATAGACTGGAACGAGATTTCATATAGAAGAAAGTTAAAAAAAAATAAATAAAATAAAAAGAAAATGTGATGAAATTTCAAGATTCTTACATGTCGCAAAACGACGAAAAACTCATGGAGGTAATTCTGTTCCAAAATAAGAAGCAAAAACAACAGAATAGGTCAGAAAAAGATCTTCTGGCAGGCTTCGCCAAACAATATATTCTGGCCATAATCTCATATTCGGGCGTCACCATTATCCGGACGCCGATCAATTTAGAATTACCCCTATTGGGGTGTACCCCTATTGGGGTGTGTAGCCAAGATTAGAATTCAGCAAGAATAAAACTAGACACGCACGATTGTGGGACAAGGCACATAGCACACTCGGCACATAACCAATGCCGCACATAACGATCAGCACATAGCAAACTCGGCACATAACCATCGGCCTGTACAAACTCGACCCATAATTAACTCTTTAGTCGACTGTCCAGTTATCTATTGTTATGTTGAATACTTTAATCCACTGTTACAAACAACCAATTAAAGGTTATCTTTGAACTTTAATCATTATTACTTGAAGGTGGCAAATATTTCTAGTGTAAATGTCGTGCTTTGTTGCTAAAAGCAAAATTTGATATTAAATTTTATAAAAATGGAATTAATATTCATTTCAGATTTAGTTTTTTAGTTTAAACATATTTTATTTCATTTTAATACATGTGATACATATATAAACAGCTCAAGTAAAGGAGGGATTAGAACGAAAGCACGAGTGCTTATAGAGCGGTCACACGAATCACCGAAATACCGGAATACTACCGAAATACCGGAATACCCGTGAAAAATATAGGTATACCTGTGAAAGACACCTATTAAAGACACCAATATTGGCTTTAATTAATCAATTAAGTAATATTATGTCAACCTAATGGAAAAGGGATAATATTTTAACCTAAAATAATTTGCAAATTGTCTTTGAAGTGTTTTTTATTTTTTATTTTATTTTTTTATTTGAAAACATTGTTGATAGTCCGCTAAATCAGAGCCGGAATACGACCGGAATACCCGTGAAAAACGTGAATTACCTACACTTCAAACGAAAAGTACATACGACTTTTTGTGTATAAAATATTTATCAATTGAGTGAATAATTTGTTCCGATTGATTTAGTTATGCATGATGTATATAAAAAAAATATATGGCCAGTAGTAAGTCTCAAACACAACACACCGCAAGTTAATCATTTACGCATGTTTGAAAGTTACGCAGATTAAACAACCAATGCAGTCATGATGAGTAACGTCATCCTTACATCCACAGAGCTTGTATGAATATTATTTTAAATATAATATAAATATATTAATATAAATAATGTGTTCCAGCAGTATGCCTTTATAAATATGAGAATCGTTGCATCAATCTGTGTAAATATTACCCCGAATACATCGCGAAATTTTATATATAGCGCTCTCCCCGCAAAAAAAAAAAAATACTTTGCAGGTGCCAAGAAAATAGTTTGAACCCCCGAAGCACTGCTGAAAGTTCTAGAGGAGATGTCGATCTAACTGTTTTAGTATTTTACGGTGAAAATTAGGATGAAATATATAATATAAATATATTAATATAAATAATGTGTTCCAGCAGTATGCCTTTATAAATATGAGAATCGTTGCATCAATCTGTGTAAATATTTCCCCGAATACATTGCGAAATTTTATATATAGCGCTCTCCCCACAAAAAAAAAAGATACTTTGCAGGTGCCAAGAAAATAGTTTGAACCCCCGAAGCACTGCTGAAAGTTCTAGAGGAGATGTCGATCTAACTGTTTTAGTATTTTCCGAGTGAAAATTAGCGATGAACATTTCATTTGAATCGT